>VDFB02000008.1:22152817-22247078 GCA_007258455.2 Sequoia sempervirens | reverse complement strand
GAATTTTAATTCAAAAATACATTTTCTTCACAATCAACAAATACCCATATGGTGGAAATTGAGGAGTTCAATATACCAATGAAAGCCATGATGGGTCAAGCCCTAACTTTGAATATATGAAAATACAGATTCTTGTTTATTTTCTAGTTTACCCACATGGGTATTTCAACAGAAAAGCAAGGAATGTATTTTATTCATAATATCATATACCCATGTGAGGTTTTCATAAGAAGACCACATAAGCAAAATAGAATATCTGTATGGAGGTTTTATTTTAACTCAGATTTATTCATACCACAGTAGACCACGTTGTTTCCAACAAGAAATCACAAAGATAGGGGTGATTTCTTCAAAAATACAGATACCCATATGGATTTTTTTGTTTCAGAAGTGTTAAATATACAAATGATCTCTTGGGTCGAGCCTATAAAGGTTCTCAAATGCCCAGTTTGAGCATGAGTGGTCGCGTCCTAGAGGGAGCCCTTGGCTCGTAAATGTTCATCAACTCCCAAAAGATAAACCCTTTGAGTTACCATCAGATCCTAAAGATCAACTAAAAATGTGAAAAAGGAGGGTTCTTCCATAAATGTCATCAAGGAAGCATATCAAGCTTGCGACCTGTCATGATTTTCTTGCATTTGTAAGCTTTGCTTGAATGAAAATAATAAGGAAAAACAATGGCTTACCATCGTTTGCCTGTAGAAGATCAAAGAAGCCTCGGTCAAGCTCACACAGAGCTTTCAAGATCAAGAGTCGAGCTCATATGAAGGAACACAAAAATAACAGAACAAAGCATAGAAAATGAGATAAAGGCATCGGATAGTTATCTCATGGCCGCGGCCTGTGAGGCCTTCATTTTATCATCAAAAGGAACCAAGGAAAATACAAAGAGACAATAGACTTACCATGCTCACCATAGAAGAGCTTCCAGATGCAGGGCTAAACTCTCGCTCATGGCGGCCATTGGAGACATCGACAACAGTAAACATAGAGTCACAAATACACCATGGAGTGTGCTCATGTCATGACCTCAAGGCCAGAAAATAGCTCAAAAAACAAACCAAGAGTTCCAAAAAATCCCGCAAGGAGCTTGGGCATGTGTTTACCCTCAAAACGATGGAGTTCAATTTTCCACCAGAAAGCTCGAAACCCTAGCATGATGGTGGCGCTCACCCAAGCAGAGCCTTCTCTTCAAAAGTTACAAGGGTGAAATGATGTGCTTTTAGGGTTTTCATTTTGGTTTTGTTCCATTCCCCAAACCTAATTCGACTTCAAGGATATTTGTCTTATTGTTTTAATTTGATGCATACCTTAGGTCGAGTCTTATGGGAGAGCCTCTATATTTTGATTTTTGCCCAAGTCCTTAAGTTTGCTTGATGAAATATTTTTATGGCTTAGGTTTTAGGGTTCTGATCAATATTGCCTTAAGTGAAAATTGGAGATTGATAGATATCCTAGGTTTCAATTGATTTTGAGATAAATCATTAAAATTGTAAATGAAACTTAGGGTTTTTATTCTTTAATTGATTTTAAAGAAAGTCAATTAAGATATTGATGGGGAATTGCATCATATTTTTTATGATTTTTTAAAGAAAAATCAAGATTTGTATTGGAGATAAGTTTGTATTTTGCAAAAGATTACTAAAATCTTTAATTGCAAAAAATAAATCAAGTTGGGAAAATATAAAATCTGCATATCATGTAAAGCAAGATTAAAGCGGTGTTTTATAAATCGCTTTATTCTTTGCTATTTTTAGCAGATTTCTTGAGATATTGCCTTGGTCGGATTTGAGTTGCCTGCTGAATGGATAAGTTGTTTTATTTGCTTTAAAAGAAGATTTAGTCTATTCTTAGAGGGGGGACAGCGTGAACATGGAAAAAGTGAGTTTTTTCTGCTTTTGTGCAAACTTTTGAGACAATTTTGATACCTTTTCCTTGAGATTTCTTTTTGAGCTCGGATTAGGGTTTTTTGGAGGGATTTATCTTGAAGAAGACTTAGTTTTCTTCTTCTTCTCAGTTCAGATCATTGCTTCTTTCTCTCTTGTGCATGCAGAGAGTTTTGTAAGCATTTTGTACTCAGATTTTGGCAAAAACACTCTTTCAGTTTTAATAAAGCAGCATAATTCTCCTTCTCATATTTTGTCTCATTTTATAATAGCAATTTGATGTCCTTCTGATTCAAATCAGAATCCTTTTATGTCTTGTTGTTGCAAGTTGTGTTTCATAATTGCATAGTTTTAGGTTGTATGTTGTATTTCATCTAGGAATCTTCATACAAATTACTAATGGAAGTATGTGCCAGTGAGATTGTGAGAGTTATTGTGATAGGAAAGTTGTTGTGGGTGTCAGTGCTTGAATCTCATAACTCCTAGTGAAATATCAGTTAGATTTAAGTTTTAATTTCAGTTATCCTTTTCCCTTTTCCTAGAAAATTCTTAGAGTAGGATTCATCTTTTGGAGAACCATCTCACTCTGGAGATTCTCTTTTCGCATAGATTACCCACATCTGAAAAGAGTTTCCATGTTTCAACAGATAGTCTGATTTTTGCAAATCTGACAAAGGGTGCATATATGATTGATAACAAATCTTTCTAGTTCCAACTCCTCTAGTCAAGAACAAATGCATAGGCTTGTCAATGTTATTCATCTTTTTCATTATAATATCTTTAACAATTGCTTGTTGTTCTCTGTTTAACATTTGTCTTAGTTTGTAGTATTCATTGTTGTCAATTATTTGTGGGTGTTTGGCAATTTCAAATGCATTGTGTGACATTGTATTTGGTTTTACGCACTCTATGTTTGGAAGGTTTGCTTGAATGTCATATTGTTCTATTTGGCTAGTTTTTCTTGTTGTGAATGGCTTATTGTTGTTGCCATCGTCAAGGGACTCAACATCTTTAAGTTCTTTTTCTATGTCACCCCATGCAACACTTGTGTTCTGTGTGAACTTTGTACAATTTTTTATAATGGTTTTTTCATGGTGCATGTATGCGTGTTCCCATGAGTCAGTTTTCTTTTAATGTACTCTTATTTATTGTAAATGGTACATAGAGAATCAATTGCTCTCTACAATGATTCTATAGGTCTAAGTGCTTGTTGAAGTTAATAAAGTGTATTACTCTTGGTTTAGTTCTTGGGTTGACAATAGTTTCATTTTTATTGTAACTTGAAACAAATTTTGAAAGACATGTCTATCAATGTTTGAGGACGTATTAAATAATAGTCCATTATAGATTTTGAGAGAATGTTTTCTGAATCATCTAGTTCATTGTTTAATTGTTTGACAGATTTGAGAATGAATGTATGGTCACTATAGGTCCGCATGTTAATGAAAATGCATTTTCTTGAACTAAAGTTTAGTGGAAGTGATAAAAAAATGTGAGCAGCTTGTTGTGCTGACATTTGTTGTAAGTTCAACAATGCATTTCCAAGTTTACCAATCATTTTTATTACATCAATATTTATTTGTTGGTGGTCCTTACATATTATTTTGAATGCATATGTCATTGATTTTTCTACTTTTGCAATGTAAGAGCTGCAATACATTGTTGCAGCATATGCATTAAGCACAAACTAGGCATCTATATTGGCCTTCCAAAGGTGTGGCATTCTCCTTGCAAAATTGTTGTTCCATATTTCAGATGGTTTTCTTTGTAAAAAAAGTGTTGCCTTGTTTAGTGTCGAGCTCAAATTTGTTATATAATTAGTTTCAAACATGTTTATGTCATTTAAAAACATGTCTAAAGTGTATTCATTGTCATAGTTTTCTTTTTGCAGTGTTGAGTAAACGTTGACAACATTTGAAGTTATTGTTTCAATCTTTTATAGTATTGGTGAAAGTATTTGTGTCTTTCACATTAGTGGTAAAGGGAAATTGTATTGAAAACTGTTTTCCTTGGTCTTCTGCATCTCTTTGTGTGGTGATTCCTTAGTAAACTAGCCAATTCAACTTGCAAATGATCAGTGTTACAAGTAATGTACTTGTCAACAAAAGCTATGATGTTTGTGTTGTTTTTTTTATAGATTGGTGCATTTTTCACCCATATTAGCATATGATCATGCTCATTTCCTCAATTTTGAAACTCAGTCACTACAAAGTAATCAATAACATTTCCAAACATAGAGTCATTTGTAAGCATCAAATTTTTCATTGCATTTATTCTATGTAAATAGTATCGTACACAAGTAATAGGATCCTTCTTGATCAGTTCAAATTTGTCAATGTTCATTTGAGCAATCGACTCTTGTTGTTTTTGACCTAATTGATGTTGATTGTGTAATTCTTGTAGCATGTTTATTAAAGGATCCCAATTTTATTCAGCGCTACTAAAAGTGAGGAAGAATGTTGGTGTTCCTAGCTGTCGTATCATTGCAAAAACATTTTTCTAAAGTTGTGTATAATCTGGGGATATTCTTATGCTTTTGAAGTCAACATATCCAATATTTGATTTTAGAATTCTTTCAAGGTTTGGTTTTTGTTTCACATCCTTTGCAACTAGATTGCATCCTTTTAGTTGGCCCTTTTGTATTCTTATGGACATTGTAGACAAGACTTGTAGTATTAGTATCTTGATAGTTTTGAAAAATATGTTTGTCATGTGATATGCAAATTTTCTATTTGATTGTAAAACTTCCCATTGTGCGATTTTGTGATATGTAAAGTTTTCTAGAACTTCATCATCATGTGGCTTGCCAAAGAATAATTTTGGGAAATTTATTTCCTCAGCATAATTGTCTTTAAAGATTCCAATTGGATAGTTTTGTTCTGCAGGTGCAATTTCAATGATTTTGTCTTGCATGCTATGTATACTTCTAGATTTTGTGAATCCATGGACCAAGGTTTTAGATGGATTCTCATGTTCCACATCACTATCTGACTTAGTTTCAATTGTGATAGGCCCAATACTTTCTTCAAGTTCATCATTGATGTTCCCAATCTTTGTTTATTTGGACATTTTGCATTTTGTATAGTGTTGTTTTTTACAGTTGGGCCAAAGCTTCCATGATGAGGTTGGGCCGTACCATGCCCTTTTGAAATGCATTTTTGTATTCCAATCGTCTTTTTGAGTGAAACATCAATCGTTTGTGTGTTATTGGTTGATTGTGGTAATGCCTTTTGTATAATGCTAATGTTGACATGGACATTGATGATAAATCCTGTTAGACCTATTTGAGATCTTATGTGCCCTAGTTCCCAGATTTGTGCAAATGCAATTCTAAGTGATACAAGTCGTTCCTCTAGTTGGGACAAAATTTGGACATATACCAATGGTTTATTAGTTCAGATTCTATGTGGCACAACATACTTTTGTATCATGAGTTGTTTTAGTGCGGAGTAGCATATATGACATATGCAATCTATCAATGCTATGGATCTTGACTTTACTAGTTCATAATATATTTCCTTTTGCTTGTCTTTGAATTTTCTAGTATATTTTCTAAAACACAACATTTGGCAGATTGTGCATGTGTATTTTGGTGTATCTTGAATTGTTGTTTCGTAAAGCTCTACTGCTGACATTTTTTTACCCTTATTTGATCTAATAGGCATAGGCTGGTTTTCTTTAATATTATTTATAATAAAGTGTTTAAGATGTTGCAGTCTTACAATAGAGTTATGATTGAGATACTCGTGTTTGATTGTATGAATAGAATTGCTCTTGCCATTCTCTAGCTTTTGGTTTTTGTTAGCATTCATAGTTTGGTATTGTGTATTATTCCTAATGAGTTTTTTAAGTTGATTTAACCTAACTGGTTGTTAAGCATTTGGATTCTGTGGCTGAAATCTTATAAGAGGTTCAAAATTCCCACTTTGAGGGGTTGCATCGTAGAACATAATGGAATATTTTGGTAAACTGGGTACATTGTTAAAGTGCAAGTAATTTCTCATTAATGTTGTTGACCAAATAGATATCTGTATATTCAACCATTTGGATAGCCACTGAATACAAAACACGTCTCCCCACAAGCCACTTTCATCGTTTGTGGCTTCTAGTTTCGCGGAAAGGCGCATCTTGCATAAATATGTGTCCTGGTCATGCACTTTGTGTAGTCTATAGAGACTTTCAAGGTCTAGTGCAAGGTCATATGATCTAATTGCATCTTTATCTTATTTTGCTAAAGAAGTCAAAAAGTAATCTATTGTTCCTCTCCGTAGCTCAACCGATGTATATTGATTGTTTAATAGTGTTTCTAACAAATCAAACAAGCAGTCTCCAACATTGTACTTAAATATACCTACTCTACATAGTCTGTTTCTTTTAGTACATTGTCTATATTGCAAACTTGTGAGCACTTTGCATATTCATACCTATCAACGTCTATTGTTTCCATACTTTGATATCTTGTTTCTATTCAGAATACATATAGTATTAAGTTGTTGAAAATGCTAATAGGCCTTAATATGCATATACGTTGAACCTTATGTATCATGCACATAAATGGAGGGAAAGAAAGTTGATCTTTTGTATAAACGTTAATTTTTGCACTACAAACAAAAAAGCAACAGTGATCTAAGAATCTGACCTTGTATTTTCTTGTTTAACAATTGATTGTATTTGCAACAATGTAGATTTTTGTCCCACGCTCAAATCGTAACCAATGGATCCTATTAGAGGGGAATATGAGACAAATGAGCATAGTCGATGGCATGTTATATGCAATTCATAAACATAAAGCAATCAATGCTCAATGAATTTTGTAATTAATAAAAACTTTATTGTAAGAGTCAACAACGTATTTAATAGCAGAAAAAAAAGTCTTTGTAAGTTTTAACAATTGATTTACAAAATCAAAGAAAACTTAATCAAGTATGAACTGAATCTTTCATGTGTAAATTCTATCATTGATTTCTTTTTCTATTGCGTAAAGTAGGTGTGCTACTCTTCTTTGTGTAAGCAAATGACCGAAATATTAATCTACTTACATCATTGAAAAGTACCAACAAAAATAATAAGCCGAGCCTAGTGGTATGCATCAATCTCAATACCTTGTAATATGTTAATGGTGAATAGGTGTATAAGGGAATGCTTCTCCATGTCTTGCTCAACTAAATGCATAAATAGTGAGAATGGCAAGAGTGTTACACGTGAATGTGTGAAAATATAGAGTGGACACAAATTTGTCCTTTGATTAATGCACAAGAATATTATCTACAAATTATGTAAAGAACATTGAGGAGACATAAATGTTCTATTGTTTGCAAGATAGAGAACATTTGCAGAAGAAAGATTGCTTTAGGAAAAATGTGAACAGTTTATTAATCCAATAACTAATCAGAAAATGGACAAATTGAATGTCATATTTCAATGGTTTCATTTGCAACTAAAAGACAATAAATAATTTATCTCTTTTTCTATTGGTTGGAGTACGCCTTTTATTCATTTTTGTTGAAGTAAATTGGTAGAATAGGAAGGCAGTATTAGTGATGTAGTCAATACATGTTTAATGCATTATGTGTTGTCCATAAACATCAAACATAGAAACAAATGATAAAATTTGCAAAAAAATAGAGAAAGACAATATTTTTTCCTAAACATTAAGGCATTAAATACAATTTTTGCAAGCTTTGTTGATAGGCTAATAGCCACTAGAGCGTTGAATACATGGTTAATGCATCGAATGCATGCACAATTTAAATCACGCTGGTCAACGTATTTAGTTTTAATGCTCATTGATTTAGCTACAAAAAACTATGCTATTTGGGAAAATCACTCAAAGAAAACTGTATAGCTTTTGCACAATTGGAGGGCTTGACAGACTTATCAAACATGGAATAGGGGAATGTAGAGCTAAAAACACACAAGTTTCTAAACACATAATAAACACATGAAAATTAGCACAAATAAAACTAATTGGCGTGCGTCTAACAGATTATTGTTTCTGAATCGCCAGTCATTATGTTTAATGCATTAAACATGTATTGACTTCTTCAGTATGTACCACTCGACCGACAAAGGTGAGACAATTTGCATTCAATGATTAAAAATTTGCAAAATATATAATGTTCTCCTATTTTCGTAATTTACTTTAACAAGAATGAATAATAGACCTACTCCAACAAATAGAAAAAAAGATAAGTTATTTATTATTTGTGAATTGCAATGGAGACTTCTACAATATATCTATGTGTTTGTGATACTTGATAATTAGTAATATTGCTTCTTGTTACAAAAGCTAATAAGGCAAGTGGGTATAGTAAATGACATATGCTTTGAGCAAGGTCTTGTTGACTGTGGAGGTGTTCAATGCATTAATTATGTGTTTATTGCCTAGGTGGCCAGTAGCCTATCAACAAAGCATGGAATTTTTTTATTTAATGTCTGAATCTTTGCAGAAATTTATGACGTTGGTCCATTTTTTTGCAAATTTTATCATTGTTTTTGTGGTTCATGTTTCACTATTGCAATTGTTAGTTTTTGTCGATAGGCAAGCTTACATTTGCATTTGTTGAATTTGCTTTTGAAATAGTTGCTTATTGTTCTTAAACTTGTCATGTCCAACCAAATTGTATTGTTTGAAGTGTTTTCATGTTTTTCCCATACTTGGTTGGAGTAGGTCTATTATTCATTTTTTGTTTAGATAAATTAGCAAACTAAGGGTATATTATATATTCTGGAAAATATTTAATCGTGAACCAGTGAATACATGTTTAATCCATTCAATGCAAATTATGTGAGATGTGTTTGAGAGGTGGTGGATAGGAAAGCATTAAATGCAAAGTTAATTCATGAAATCTTAGGCGACCGTTGCCTTTAATTTGTGCTAATTCTTGTTTGTTGAAACGCTTTATCCTAGGAATAGTAGACTGCTGATAAGTAGTTTGTGCGTATGTCTACGATACTTCAAGCGATTCACCAACAATGCACTTTTGCACAAGAATGAACATGCAAAAGCACAATGAAGAGCTTAAAAACTTACGAGATTTTGAACAAATAATAGACAAACAAGAACAAGCATAAACAAAACCGAATACTCATACAAGATTTCATGAATTAACTATGCATTCTCTGCATATGCACTAACCAACCCTCCAACACATTTGGCATCCATGGTCCAAAAGTATTGTTCAAACCGTTCAGTTTTCCATCTAATGCTTCTAGCTATCAAGTATCCAAAACAAATAGACTAGCCACTCAGTAGTTGCACACCATTCGTATGGCTCTTGCCTTGTTCAAGCATTGTACAAAATGACAAACGCCAAAGACAACAACCCACAACCCAAAACACACAAGATTTTAAACAAACAATAAACAAAAACCAACGCTTCTCTCATATTCCATGAATTAACTATGCATTGTTTGCTTGTGTTTGTGCTAGCTATTCAACACATATCATGAAGTTTGCATTTAGTGCATTAAACATGCATTCTCTTTTTCAGTACTCACTAGCCCGCTGCCAAAACTCGCACAATATGCATCCCTCGATTAAATATTTTCCACAATATATAATGTCCCCCTATTTTCCTAATTTGCTTAAAGGAAAATAAAAAATCGACCTACTCAAACTAATAGAATAAGAGAAACCGTAATTTTCAAGTATGTTGGTTGTTGTTACAAAGGCTAGGGAAACAAATGGATACAGTAATGGCATGTGCTATGTAACCCATGAACATGCAGTAGTTGAAGCCAAGGAGTAGCTGAGTATTGTAACAAACAACAATTATCAAAGGAAGACGTGAATGCTATAAGCAAAGTCTTGTCTACTATGGAGGCATTCAATGCATTCACTATGTATTCATTACCTCAGTAGCCTTGAGCTTAGTAGCAAGACTCAGGAAATTTGCATTTAATGTACACATGTTTGCAAAAAAATTATTGCATTGGTCTTTTTTTTCTTTTTTGCATATTTTAACATGTGCTTCTTTGTTTCATGTTTATGAATAAAATAGTATCTTGCACAATTTGCATTCAAAAGACTATTGTTTTTGATGTGTGAGTCATACTACCTAATGCATTAGACATGCATTGTTTGTTTCAACATCTACTATCTTACTGCTGAAGGTTGCACAAATTGCATTTACACATTAGCTATTTGCAAAATATATAATTTGCTTCTATTTTTGAAATTTTCTTTAACAAAAATGAATATTAGGTCTAGTGTAAGCAATAGAGAATCAGAATAATTATCTATTATCACTTAATTGCAAATGAGACCATTGCAATTGTAACCTGCTTGTTGGCTCTAGCAATGCGCAATATAGCAACCCATTCATGTCGTTTGTTATCCACTATACCTATTTGTACAATTAGGCCTTATAACAACAAATAAAATTTCTAGTCACACTAGAACAAAAGTACTAGAATCAGGATAAGTGCAGTCACCTAAGTAAATTTCTACAATGAATACAGTTGCAACGAGTTACTATTGCAATTGTTTAATTGACTTTTCAAATAGTTGCTTGTTCAATGAAATTGTATTGTTTAAAATAATTTGACAGTGGCCTACTGCCTATACATGCAATGAATTCAAAGTTAATGCATTGTATGCTTGTATGAGGAAAAAGACCTTGCTCAAAGATCTAAAAAACATTGCTTTGTCTAGTAACAATAGGCTAGGAGAGATTAGGATTGGTGCCTATCACTAATGCTAGCATATCATGTTTCTTAACACGTTTGTTGATGTTGTTTGTATGCTTAAAAAGTTTAGTGCATTTCCTATGTTATTCCAATTTAATAAACTATTGTTTTTGATCTATCTGTCATACCATTCAATGCATTTAACATGCATTGATTGTTTCAGTATCTATTATCGTGTTTTCAAAGGTGGCAAGATTTGCATTTAATGGTCAAATATTTGCAAAATATATAGTGTCCTTTTATCTTGGTAATTTAGTTTAACAAAAATGAATAATAGGCCTACTCCAACTAATAGAATAATTGTAACAAATGACAATCAAGACATGAAAAACTGAAAACTTTGACCAAGGTCTTGTTGACTATGCAGACATTGAATGCATTACCTATTTATTTGTTACTTGAGTAGCTCTCTGCCTACTAGCAAAGCTTGCAGGATTTGTATTTAATGTCTAAATGTCTGTGAAAATTTCTCACATGATTTGCATTTAGAACACTATTGTTTATGATCTGATAGTTATACCATTTAACGTATTAAACATGCATTGACTGGTTCAGTAGCTATTGCCCTCTCGCAAAAGCTGGCACAATTTGCACGTAGTGATTGAATATTTTCCAAAAATATAATGCGCTTCTAATACCTTGATTTACTTTCACAAAAATGAATAATAGGACTACTCCAACAAATAGGAAAAAGAGATAAATTGTTTATTATCTCTTAATTGCAAATGAAGCCATTGCAATAGCAAATTGTTGCTTGGTTTCAATTGCTTCATCTCATATGTCATCTACTATATCCATGTGTACAATTAAGCTTAATAACAATGAACAATGCTTGTAGTTACATTAGAACAAAAGTATTGATACCAAGACAAGAGCTGTCACTCAAGTCACTTTGTAGAATGAATACAGTTGCAACAAGTTACTATTGCAATAGTTGAATTATCTTCTCAGATAGTTGCTTGTTGATTCAAAATATATTGTTTAAAATGTTTTTTAGAAGCCTCAAGCTTTCGTTGTTTTTGGAGAGCTTGTTAACAAGCATATGTTTCATGTTTATGAATAACATATTGTATGCATGGTAACAATAAAGCTGACACAATATGCATTTAATTCTTATTTTTTTCATTTGCAATTGTAATACTTGCTTGCCCAATCAAATTTAATTGTCTTGCACTAGCCCTACTATACATTTTTGTTTAAGTAATCTAGGAGAATAAGATATTATATATTTTGGCAAACATTTAATCACTGAATGCAAATTGCATAAGGTTTTCTAGTGTGCTACTTAGCACTACAACAGTAAATGCATGATTAATGCAATAGGTCTATTATTGATATTCGTTTAAGAAAAATAGGAAAGTATCAAGACACCATAAATTCTGGAAAATATTTAAAAAATGAATTGCATATCCCATGATTGCAACTATGCACATTTTTTATTACAAAAGTAACGTGCTTTAGAGCAAAAAATAGTTTCGTGTTTATGAATTACATGGCATGTCATATACTATGCCCATTTGTTTCTTTGAAAAATCGGATTCTTGAACCAACATTCTCCTTTATTGTTCACAACTCTTCCAATTCATAATTTTCACGCACATTGGAAGAATTAAATTTCATTGCAAACAAAGCAGTAGTATGGTACAAGAATCTGACCTTGCAGATTGTTGTTGAAGAACCAAGTCTGGTAGCAGCAATATGGATCTTTGTCCTACACTTCAATTGCAACCGATGGTTCCTGTGCCAGATACAATTTAGAGAGATGAGCACACTCCATGACATAGAACATGCTGTTCATAAACATGTAACAGAGAAGCACACAATAAATTTTGCCAAATATTGAAGAATTAAATCCAAACTGTATGACCTTCGTTGTTGAATTTGGGCTTAGTGCAGTTTAATTTGCTCATTGGCATTTGTAATATTCACTTGGCTAATCAAATTTGATTGTTTTGCATTAAGTCTATTAATAATTGTAGTCTTAGAAAATTAGTAAAATATGGAAACATTGTGTACTTGGGGTTCATGGACATATTTTTCATGTTTGAAAACCATGATTTATCTCTTTTTCTATTGGTTGTAGCACGTATACTATTCATTTTTTATTAAAAGTAAATTAGGAAAGTAGAACCTTATATATGTTGACAAATGTTTAATCACTAATGCAAATTTCATAAACTTTTCCAATGGACTCCTTGGCACTATAGCAACCAATGCATCATTAGTACACTAGGTCTATTATTGATTTTCGTTTAAAAAAAATAGGACAATAGGAACACATCACATTTTTTCACAAATATTTAACCAATGTACTCCATATCCCATGATTACAATTATGCATATCTCTGTTTGCAAAAGCAACATGCTTGTCAAGGGAAAATAGTTTCATGTTTATGAATTACATAACATGTCACTAAGTATGCTCATCTATCTATTTCGAAAGTCAGATTCTTGAACAAGCGTTCTCCTTTATTGTTCACAAATCTTCCAATACATAATACTTAGATATATTGCAAGATTTAAATTTCATTGCAAAGAGAGCGGGAGAATGATACATGAACCTGACCTTAGAGCTTGTTATTCAAGAACCAAGTTCACTCGCAACAATATGAATCTTTGGTCCCCAGTTCGATTGCAACTAGTGGTCCTTGTTATAGCTACAATTTTGACAAATGAGCATAGTCCATGACATATAACATGCTATCCATAAACATGAAACAAAAAAGCACACAATAAATTTTGCCAAATATTTAAGAATTAAATCGAATCTGTATGAGCTTTCACGCGCAAAATGCGGTCAATGCAATTGATACATAACACTTGCAAACAAATCAAATTCTATAATATAGACACTCGTAGACAAGACTTCAGTTCTTAATTTTCTCATTTGCATTTCTAATATTTACTTGTCCAATCTAATTTCATTTTTTAACAGCAAGTCTACTATTCATTTAACTTACAAAAATTAGCAAAACATGTGAACATTATATAGTTGAGAGTGATGAACATGTTTTTTGGAGCACCCATGCTGAAGTAGACGTATATGCAACATGTTATGCACATAATCATCATGTGAAAAATTTGAGGCACACGCATCAAAACACTCTTGCTCTCCAGTGCATGCAGTTGGAAATGATATAAAATTCATGGCAAACACCATTACTTGTAATTTCTTGACAAATGCCATGAATGTTAAAGTCATGACAAATGCCACAAATTTTATAGCATTTCCCTGCATTCTCTGCAGACCAAAATAGCTCCTTTGTTTCTACTTCCTTGCAATCTTAGGTGTAATACGTGTTTCACAAATATTTAACCAATGAACTGCATATCCCATGATTACAATTATACAGATTTCTATCTGCAAAAGCAACATGCTCATCAGGAAAAAATAGTTTCATGTTTATGAATTACATGGCATGTCATTCACTATGCTCATCTGTCTATCTGGAAAGCCATATTCTTGAGAGAATTAAATTTCATTGCAAAGAAAGCAATAGAATGATACAAGAATCTGACCTTGTAGCTTGTTGTTCAAGAACCAAGTCTATTTGTAGCGATATAAATCTTTGTCACCCACTTTGGTTACAACCAATGGTCCCTATTACAACTACAAAATAGACAAATGAGCATAGTCCATGACATAGAATATGCTATTCATAAACATGAAACATAAAAGCACACAATAAATTTTGGCAAATATTTTAAAATTAAATCCAATATGTATGAGCTTTGTCGCACAAAATGCAGTTGATGCAATTGATACATAACACTTGCAAACATATCAAATTCTATAATCTAGACACTTTTGGTTTATTTCCATTAAATGCAAAATGTCCAAGACGTATTTGAGAGCTGACAAGTATACAAGCATCAAATGCATAGTTAATTCTTGTTTGTTTATTGCTTGTTCAAAAGGTTGCATGTTTTTAGCTCTCCATGTTATCTGTTTGTATGTGAAACTTTTTAATTAGAACTATTGCTTGTTGTTACAAGGGATAAGGAAACAAATGCATGCAGTCCATGACATATGACATGCTACTCATATACAACCCTTTCCAATGAATCAAATTCCATAAACTAAACATTTTTATAATCGAAATTTATAATCAAATTCTATAATCTGAACATTGCATCAAAGGCTTCACTGTAGTACTAGTGATAGGGACCAATCCCAATATCTCATAGTCTATTGTTGCCAGATAAAGCAATACTCTTTTAGATCTTTGAGCTAGGTATTCTTCCTTGTACAAGCATACAGTGCATTTACTCTGAATTCATTGCTTGGATAGACATTACCCTGCTAGCAAAGTATTTTAAACAATACAATTTCATTGGACAAGCAACTCTTTCAAAACTGAATTGAAAAATTGCAATAGTAACTTGTTTCAACTATATTAATTATACAAAGTCACTTAAGTAGCTGCCCTTGTCTTGAGATCGGTACGATGTGAAAGAATACACAAGCATTCTCGTTTAGGAATGGTTCATTTGATTTAAACCAACATATCATGTTTGTCAACAAACTTTTCAGTCTTGTTGTCTCACACATATTGCATGCACTGATTAAATATTTGACACAATATATAATGTCTTTCTATTGTCCTAGTTTATTTAAACGAAAATGAATAATAGGCCTACTCCAAGTAATAGAAGAAGAGATAAATTAAAATTTTCAAACACAAAAAATGTCCTTAAATCCCAATTGTAGGAAAAAGACCAAAATATTTTAAACAATTCAATTTCATTGATCAAACAACCATTTCAAAAGCAAATTCAGCAAATGCAATAGTAAACATGCCCTCTGCATTCACTATGTTTTTTTATAAAGTGGATGCTATTGCTTACTGATTTATCCACAAAAACTAAGTAACTAGTAAAGCAACTCAAACAAAACTCAATCAAGTATCAACTTAATCTTTAATGTCTCAAATATATCATCTATCTCTCTCTATTGCATACAATAGGTCTGCCATTCCTCTTTGTATAAGCAAATAAGCGAAATAGAAACAAATTGTAAAATTTGTCAAATAAATTTCATTGACCAACTAACTATGATAAATTGAAATGCAATATATGCAATAGCAACTTGCCCTTTAAAAACATGCATGTTTTGTATTGCTAATATATTACATACTAAAAATTTGCAACACCAGAATTTAATCCATTTAAACCAAAACATAAGTAAATAAAGTATTGTCTAGCATATAAAGGGAAAAGATGTCAACTGCAAAACAAAAACAACAGAAAGTTTTAAGTCACAAAACATGAGATATAGTGATATAGACAAAAGAGCCAGCAACACAAGCATAACAAAAAAGAGAAGACCAAATTGATGCAAATATTTAATGTCTAAATGCAAATTGTGCCAGCTTTGCCAGCAAAATGATACATATTGAAGCGAAACAGAACAACGCAATGGATTTTTGCAAACATCTAGTCATTAAATCCAAATTTTACAGGCTTTGCTATTAGGCTAGTGTCTATCAAAGCAATCAAGTCATAGTTAATTCATTGTGAGTCTCTACAATGGACAAGATTTAAAACAATATTGCTCTATATAGCAACAACATACTACTATTCTAATGCATCAATCAACAGACAAATTTGTTCCAAGTCTATATTGTCACATGTTCACATGTAACACCCTTGCCATTCTCACCATCTGTGCACTCATATGACATTCACAATGTGTGCAACACAACAAAGCATACACAAGCATTACCGTTTACAGTTGTTCACAATTCACATACTACAAGGTATTGGGATTGCTCCATACCACTAGTAAAATAGATAAATAATGCTTTTCAAACATCAAAAATATGTTCATAAATGACAAGTATATAATGTTCCCATATTTTTCTAATTTACTAAAACTAAAATCAATAGTAGACCTACTGCAAGACAATCAAATTTCATTGGCCAAGAAGTATTACAAATGAAAATGCTAAAATTAATAATTGAATGAAAACAGTGTCAGCTTTACTGCTATTATGCACTTCATGTGCATGGAATTTTGCTCAAAGGCAAGTCACTATTGCGATCAAAGCAGTTCACTATTGAAATTGTATAATGTACATTGGAAATGGTAGGCTTGTCAATCAATCTACAACTAATGCATTAAATGCCAACAAGTCTACTACTCATTTTTGTTTAAGTAAATTAGTAGAATAAAACTCTATGTATTTTCACAAATATTTAATAGCTAACAAACTCTACTAAGCCATAACAATTAATTTACAAAATGTTCTTTATAGTATTTGCAGTTCATAGCCCACATAACATAACAATCGTGCAATGTAACCCTAGGCTTAGAAAACATAACAATTGTGCCACTATTGACATAGTATTTAATGCATTGACTATGCATTGACTGCTCTACAATGCATTACAGTTATCTGCAACATTTGTCATCTACTTCTACTTTGATACTTTGCTTACAAGCAAATGAATACTAGAGGCACATGACAAAACTAAACAAATGAGCACAGTCCATGACAAATAATACGCTATTCATAAACCTGAACCACAAAAACAACAATAAAATTTGCAAAAACAATAGACCAACATTATAATTTTTTGCAAGAATTCCCCGTTAGCCCTTGTAATAACAACCAAGCATCATGCTAAAAACACACAAGCTTTTTAACAAACAACAAACAAACAAGAATAAACACAAACAAAACCCAGTACTCGCCTCATATTTCATGAATTAACTATGCATTCACTGCTTTTGTACCCACGAGTCCTCCAACACATCTCGCACAATTTGTTTTCCAAGCTTTACTGATAGGGTAATAGCCACTCAAGCAATAAACACATAATTAACACATTCACTGCCTTCATAGCCCACAAGACCTTGCTCAAAGCATATGTAATTTAATGTACCCACTTGCCTCGTTAGCCCTTCTAACAACAAACAATACTTCTAGTTATCAAATATCATAAACAGACAACCAAGCCATTCACGACCACTGCACTTTTATAGAATAACAAACATGCAAAAGCGCAACCAAGAGTTAAAAACCCATAAGCTTTTCAACAAATGATAAACAAACGATAATGAGCACAAACAAAACCCAACACTCGCTTAAGATTTCATGAATTAACTATGCATTCATTTCTTCCATACTCACCAGCTCTCCAACACACCTCGCATAATTTGCATTTAATGGATTAAACATGCATTCACTGCTTCAGAACCCATTACTCCACTGCTAAAGCACCCACAATTTGCATCCATTGATTAAATATTTTCCAGGATACACAACATCCTCCTATTTTCCTAATTTATTTAAACAAAAATATATCTTTAAATCCCAACTATAGAAAAAAAACAACAATATTTTAAACAATGCAATTTGACTGGCAAAGCAACTAATTCAAAAGTAAATTCAACAATTGCAATAGCGGCCTGTTTCTCTGCATAAAAATAGCTTCATGTTTATGAATTACATGGCATTTCATTCACTATACTTATTTGTCAGAATGATACAAGAATCTGACCTTCCAGTTCCTTGTTCAACAACCAACTATATGTACCCATTTGTCCTTGCAACCCTTCTAACATTAAGAACATAGAAAACTAAAAACACACAAGCTCTTCAACAAACAATAAACAAACAAGAAAGAAATTTAAGAACAACAAACAACTATTTGAAAAGCAAATTCAACAAATGCAATTGTAAAACTTCCTATCGACACAAACTAACAATTGCAATAGTGACATGCTTTTCAACAAAAAAAAGTTTCATGTTTATGAATTACATGACATACCATTCACTATGCTCATCTGTCTATTCAGTAAGTCAAATTCCTGAACCAAGCTTCTCCTCTATTGTTCACAACTTTTCCAAAGCATAAATTTTATACACATTGGAAGACTTAAAATTCATTGGAAACAAAGGGGAAGAATGATACAAGAATCTGACCTTCCAGTCCCTCATTCAATAGCCAAGTATATTTGTGCTCATATAGAAGTCTGCCTCCAACTCCAATTGCAAGTAATCGTTCCTGTTACAGGGACAAATTAAACAAACGACCACAGTCCATGACAAATAATACACTATTCATAAGCTTGAACAACAAAAACAACAATTAATATTGCAAAAAAATAGACCAACATGATAAATTTTTTCAAGCATTCCCTGTTAGCCCTTGTAACAACAACCAAGCATCATAAACACAAAAAACAAGCCACTCACTAATAGTGCACTGCCACATAATAACAAATGTCAAAGAACGGAACTAAAAGCTAAAAACACAAACTTTTTAACAAACAACAAACAAATACGAATAAGAACAAATAAAACCTAGCTCTCGCCTCACATTTCATGAATTAACTATGCATTCACTGCTTCTGTACCCACTAGCCCTCCAACACATCTCACACAATTTTCTTTCCGAGCTTTGCTGATAGTGTCGTAGCCACTTAAGCAATAAACACATAATTAACGCATTCACTTCCCCCACAATCCACAAGATGTTGCTCAAAGCACATGTAATTTAATGTACCCACTTGCTTCGTTAGTCCTTGTAACAATAAGCAATACTTCTAGTTATCAAGTATCATAAATACACAACGAAACCATTGACAACCACTGCACTTTTACAAAATAACAAATATGCAAAACTGCAACCAACAACTAAAAAACCCATAAACTTTTCAACGAACGATAAACAAACGATAATAAGGACAGACAAAATCCAACACTCGCCTAAGATTTCATGAACTAACTATGCATTCACTGCATATGTACCCACTAGCCATCCAACACATCTCGCACCCACAGTCTAGAAGACCTTGCTCAAAGCATTCAATTTCCCCTCTAACTTTTCTACTTATCAAGTATCAAAAACAAACAGACGACCCAATCACCAATTGCACACCGTTCCTTCAACTCCTCCCTCGTTCAAGTACTGCACAAAATTACAAGCATCAAAATCAACAACCCATAACAAAAAACACACAAGCTTCTCAACAAACAATAAGCAAAAAAAGTACTTGCCTCATATTTCATGGATTAACTATGCATTGTCTGCTTGCGTACACACCGGCTGTCCAACACATATCGTGAAGTTTACATTTAATGCATCAAACATGCATTCACTGCTTCAATACACACCAGCCCGCCACCAAAACTCGCACTATATACATCCCTCGATTGAATATTTGCCACAATATATAATATATATAATGTCCCCCTTTTTTTCTTAATTTACTTAAAGGAAAATGAAAAATCGACCTACTCAAACTAGTAGAAAAATAGATAAACTGTAATTTTTAAGCATAAAAAATATGCGCATAAATCCTAACTATAAGAAAAAGATAATTTTTTTTTAAACAATACAATCTTATTAACCAAGCGACTAATTAAAAAACAAATGCAACGATTGCAATAGTAAACCTGTCCTATTGGAAGGAACTAATAAATCCAATATCCCATTCCACCCATCAAAAACTTAAATCCTAGTCCTAATCCCAATGTAGAGACTTTTCCCCCCATCCGACATCACTTCGATTCTCCATCATATTTTTGTTCTCTCGAAAACAGCTACGAAATATTTATATGCTTAAAAGGAGAAAGTATAGGAAGTGAGGCGAGGTAGGCGTTGAGCACTTCCATCCTGCACTGCGCTGCATGCGACAAGTCATAACATACGATGGATTCAAATGCTTCCTTCAAGGTTCGATTCCATTTCAATCTTTTTCCTGCATAAAACTTATTTCCAATCATCCAATAACTGCTATTAAAATAGAATAGAAGACTGTATCTAATACATTTCCTTATTTAAGGATAAAATACAACAGCAAATATTTTGGTGGTATCTCATTCATTAGTTTGTTCAGAATTGAAACCTCAACGCAATGTTATGCCACAGCACAGCATTACATTGTTATTATCCTTTCTCTACTAAGTTATAGGAAACTGTTGAAATGCGGTATGTGGTATTTGTCAGGCCCTTGGATTATTTCTCATCGTTGATTTCTATACATCTTTAGAGTATTTAATCCCCTAATTCTGCCGGTTGTCTTCAATAAATAATGGGTCCTATATGCTAGCAATTTGGATTGGTGCAGCTAAATTCCTTTCCTGAATGGGTAAGGCACAAGGGGTTTGTATACAGCTTCTGAATATACCGTTACAATGTGTGTAACATGTTATACAAGCCCGCCCTCAGATAACCTTCACCTAACTTGGAGTAAATTGCATCACATATTTTGAGAATGGCCTAATTGAGCTGATGCAAGAACTACTGAAATGCACATAATTTCAGCAAGGCTAAATACTAAATACAACCCAGGTGTTTTCACTTGAAAGGTTGATGCTCAAGCACTAGTTAGAAATGCTCAATGCTCACCCAGTACTTATCCGTGCATAACTAAATAAGTTGTCGATCCTAAAAGCTAAGCTGCGTGGGTAAATAGTTACCAGGAAACTCCATTATAGGAACGTTAACTGCATCTCCATTCCCATACCCTCAATTTCCAGTGACTAAATTTAGATGTAATGTAGCTGTATATTTATTTATTTACTCACGTACAAAAAATTGAATGGCATCACTGAACCGGTACCCGTACCCAATGTCTCCAGGTAACTATGGATAGTGTCAGTTTATAATATACATATAAACTATGAATGTGTATAATCATGAATTAAATAGGTCAAAATAATTGGATGGGTACATCATGGCTGCAGAGACCTCCTTATGGGTGAACATCACTTCATCTTGTTATATGCCTAACTTCAAACTTGCTGTAGCTACTGTAAACCCTCAGGCAGAAACACTAGGCGTGAAAACTCTGAATCTGAATTGAAAAAACATAAATCCAGATTCCGAGTGCTCACCAATTTCCCTGTTTTTCTGACTTGAGAGTATTTAGGCAATATCTAATTGCTTAAAATGAAAAAGAAACAGAATTCTAGTGTTTTTGAAATATCAGTTCCTCCCACTCAAGCTAAAAAGTTTCCAATTGTGGTACGGTCTCTGCACTTGGGCTAGATTCTTTATAAATAATTTAGGCAGATTTGGTCCATCTATCACCTCGTGGTGCAACATTGGTACTCAATGCCATATGACAGCTATAACTCCTCTTGTTCCATTTTGTACAGCTCCGATACCATCAGTCCTGTTCTTCGTATGTGTCCAACAGAGTTTCCAGAAAATGACAAAATGGCTATATGAAGTCATAGAGGGCAAGTGGTTTCATTTCTTGTAATTTCCATTGCGTCCCTTCATTTTACAGTGGTATGTTAACATAGTATGGCTTTTCTTTGATAGATTGATGTATCAACAAATAACTGAATAAGCAGTCATTGACCTAATGAATTTTTGTACAAAACTTTGTATAATATAACTTTGTGCAAGAGCAGTGGTCTTTCTTTTCAAAGGATGCAATCTCCAACACAATTCATCTGCACGGCCATCGATATCACAATGCATACAATGGTTTTAGTATCCTTCCTAGCAAAAGTAGTAGTAACATTATCCTCATCTTTCCATTAGAGTTGGAATTATTTTGATCACTTTGCTGTTTTCGCTGACTTGGAAAGGAAGATGATTTTGTTTCTAGTTCATCTCTTGGTAGTGGGACTGAGAGCAAGCTTCATCAATGTCATTGGGTTTAGCCATCAAAATTGGCCTCTTTATGTGACTATGCAGCTGGCCTAAGTACTTCATGAATATATTATGATCCATCACATCTCTTCTCATTTGGATTGCCTTCTTGTAAAATTTACTTGTGAACGCCTACACACTTTGCCCTTGTCTTTGCCTCAAATATTGTCAATCAATATACATATTCTTTTCATAACAAATTAAGATAAAACTATCTCTTAATCAACCTTTTGAATTTTGTAATAACCACCCCTTTTATTTTGAAAATTTGCCAATATAATCATTACATAAACTTGCAACTATGGAAACATTGCTATCATTAAAGTCTGATATAAAATTTCCAAAACACACATTACAACTGTTACAATTGTTTTTTGAATAATAATAACTCACAAGTGGTGCCAATACACATAATAACACTCATGTGAAATTCCAACTTGAAATACCTCGGTGGAAGAGGTGAAGATGAATGCTACAGGTCTGGAAGGTCACATAGAACTTGTTGCAGGACTGCTGTTATGAAGTTGCAGGTCATGGCAGCCATGTCAACTCATCAAGGACCCTGTCCAACCCCCGTAGAACACCTTCAATGGTAGCAAATAGCCACTATGAACACCCAGCTCTGCAAAATCACCTCCAAAATGCAAAGGAATTGGCAACCACAGGTCTGCTCAGTCATAACTGGCACTGAATGGCACTCTTTCTGGCATCCAAAACACGTCAAATACAACACCAAACTGTCTCCAAACATCTGTGACTAACCCAGCACTATCACAATGGCCTCCAAACACACTCAACACTGTTGCAGAGGCTACTGAACATGAAGGAACAGGTCTGCCATGCAATTCTCAGCATGAATCAGGTCTGTAACAGCAAGATGACATCCCAATACACCTTCCAAACTTGCTAAAGACACCCACAAAGCCACAAATCAACCAATTATCAACCCAACACTGCTGTACTGCCACAAAATGACAATGAGAAATATGCAAGTTCTGGGTCTGCAATACACTTCCAGACATTCCCAGCATAAAGAGGTGTTGGAAAATAGGGGGAGGCCAGTAGGGATAAGTCACAACCTCATCATTAACTGTTTTTTCAACTCTAAACACCTGATGCATTATGCCAGCTCCTAGGTTTCCTTGTGAAGGGTACAACCTGACACAGGAATTTCCTTTGACCTGCAAACAGCCTTAAAACCCTCACAATGGTGTCACCCAGCACTTAAAATCACCTTACACTTGATCTCAAAACATTCAATCCCTTTGTCACATTTCCCTATGCATTCTTTGAAAGATACAACCCAGCTAGGGCATAAATCAAAATCCCCAAGTGTACATCCGGTCAATAGAAAGCTTCAAATCTTCATGAAAATCATTAACAACCCCTGCAAAAGACAACAAACAAACCCCAAAACTCATGCACTCAGAAGACTGCAAAAATCTCCATATGTAAACCCCAATCTGCAAACTCTATAAAGAACAATGGTGATTCCTGAGGTAGAATCACTCTAGACTAGCTAGGGATCTTCTCTCAGATCCGAAACCAGTGATTTGATGAGGGTTTTCGTCCTCGATCAATCCTTGGAAGAACTTCTCCATTCACTCCAGCAACATCTTGTTATGTGTGCAAACTTGAATAATCCAAATGAGAGCCCCACACCTCCTTTTATAGCTTTTTCGTTGCTTTTTCGAAAAAAAACACTTTTTTGCTTTTTCATTGTTTTTTCGAAAAAGCACTTTTTTGCTTTTTTTTGAAAAAGTGTTTTTTTAAATAACTTTAGGTCCCTTTTTCCCCTAGGCATCCAATGTGGGGAAATAACCTTTTCACTTTATAATATTTAACACTAAAGTAATATTAAAACATTACTTTATAACTTTACTGTAAATATTAAAATAATTCCAACCATCTTATAGAAAGCATCGACGAGACATCCAAAATGGAAACTAGTCACACTAGGAAGCTACTGATGACAAGGGAAGATGTTGGATGCCAAAACAGGCATTTACTAAAAATAGTTGTGTTCTCTAAGAAATGTGGAGAACAATCCAGATGGCCAAAAATGCAACAGAGAACATCACCACCATCTTGAGGGCTAATATGACACCAACACACCATTGGACGTTGAGAAAACCCACCAAAGAGCTCTCCAAGAACCTTGGAGCCCAAACTGGAAGCCGAAAATAGCATTTGAAATCGTCATGACTCCTCTAAATGTAATGTCCCCATTTTTGGGTTCTCTTGCTTTGTAGTTGGAGATGGTTTTCTAGGTTTGTGTCTTCTTGATCGAAAGGGTAATTCAATGTTACCAATGAGCTCAGGTGGTTTAGAGGAGTCATTTGATGCTTTCAAATGCTATTTTTGGCTTCTAGTGTGTCTCCAAGAATCTTGGAGAGGGCGCCTATTTATAGAAAGTCGCTCAGTCGGCTCCGTTTATCATTATTCTTCATCGGGATCACTCTAGTGCAATTAGTTTTCGATTACGATGCATTCCGGCCGTTTCTGCAAAATGAGTATATTAATGGCTTTATTTTTAATTAATTTACTAAGGATGCCAAATATTAATAAAAATATTTAAAAGACCCCTTAGTGTTATAGCTCGTTGGAACTGGGATGAAATGTTTTAAATCATGGATGTATTAAACGGGGACCTTGCATGTTAAATTATCATTATTTTAATAAAAAAGGTCTTTTTCGGAGCTGAAGGGGAGTTTAAATTAAAAGTGAATTTTAAACAGAAGCTTCTCGAGAGTTTGGTGGGAAAAGTATAAAAGGAGGTTATGTGAGTGCATTTGGTCGTGTTAAGTTTATTCTATTTCTCTTATTGAAACCCTTGTGGGTTGAGAGATTGAACTTGGTTCATCTTAGCCTCTGGAGGATGGAAACCCTTTGGGGAAGATCAGTTTCGGTGGGGAAATGATTCCACCCTAGCTGGTTTGAGGGGAGATCATTTAGGTCTTCCATTGTGGGCAATATTGCACAAGTTTGTGGGTCTCCTTCGGAGACAAACTTGAAGATTGATGATACTACCATTGCATATTTTGGAATTTGTGGATTATACAGATTGATTAGTTGTGGAGCTGTGCATATTATCATTTATACTTCAGGGAGCTGTCTATTCTGCTGTGTGACTGCTGCAAACACTATACTTTATTTTGGCATGAATATCTGAAGGGTTTGAGTTATATTTAAATCTGCAAATTTTTGGAAATAGTTGGATGCCACTATAGAAGGTGTTGTGAGGGCCGTTGAAAGTGGTGCAGCCATTTATATTATAGGTGTGAGCCCTTTTTACCTGGTTGTGGGTATTCTTGGAGGTCATGGGGTTTATTGGAGCAGATTACTGATAATAATATTGCTGGTTGTTGGTTTCAGTGGAGCTAACTGTGTATGCTGGGTGACTACATTTAGGTTGGACACAGCTGTAGACAAAGTACCATCATTTATAAACTGCATTCATCCTTTATCAGTCGTGGGGCTCCTCAGAATGGCGTGAGGATGCTGGGAAACTTGAAAATCAGAGTATTGGCGACCTGAACATGGAAGGTCTGCAAATCTGGGTGCATAATGAACAGCTGTACACTTCCAGGTTTGAGTAAATATTGTTTCAGACTGTCACATTCATTTGCATGCACTTATTCTCATGAATAAAAGTGTAATCTGCATATGTAAAACCAGAATTAGGAAACTTGTATGCGTGCTGTGTTTCCAGACTTTCAAATACACAAATATCACTGTTATGAATGTAATTTCAATAAACAAATCTGAGTGTGCCTATCGCTGCCCATGCTATAGCTCAGAAATATGAATGTTTAAGCTATATGCCACAACAAATGTATTGGTTTGGTGTTAATCTGGAAGCAATATAAATGTGATGTTGTTTATTTCCGAGTTTATCTTTAGTGAACTTGCAAACATCAAAATCATTGAAACACACAGCTCAGTTAGTAGCATGCTGTTTGACGAAATGGAACATGTGTCAAACTGAGACATCAGAAAAATATCATGCAAATTTTTGTGGGAATTTTACACTAAACCTCTTGAGTTCATTGGTAACATCAATTTACCCCTTTGAACATGCTAACACAAACCCAGAAAGTCAGCGCCAACTGCAAAGCAAGAGAACTTGAAAAAGGGGACATTACAAATTTATCCCATTTTCTAGTTGGTGTTAATTTTCATAGCCAAGGAATGAACATAACTTTCAAGCTATTTTAAAACACGAGTACCTAGCTTTAGTCTTGCTAAACGAATTTGCTTCTCTTTATTAAGGTCATAGAAACTGAAATATATCTCTACTGTAGCAATCCAGTGGGCAAATTTTTCAGAATCAATTTCTCCTTTATATGGAGTTGGACGGATCTTGATATTGACCTTTACTATAATTGGAAGTGGAGCTTGGGTGATATGGCGTGATTCATTTGTTTGCTTTCACCTTACATGCTAGTTCGGTTTTTTGCTGGATTCACCTCTTAAAAAGGACACTAAGTTCATTGTGTGTTGCTAGGAGTGGTTCCATAACATCGCCACCATTGTTGCATTTCTCATTGGCTCAGCCATTGAAAAGGTGTGAATTTCTTTGTGTTTTTCAAGCAATTCCCATATGGCATCGCTTTATGACCTTTCTACCTCTTGATTTATGATTTTATGAGACAATTGCCACTCTTGGCAGAATTCTTATGCGGCTTAGTTGCCCAAAATATGTGCCACTTTACTTGATTGTTCTTCTTGTTGATTAAGCATACTTTCTTTGGTGAATTGAAACCTCTTGTAAGCTGAAACTTGGTGATGTTGCCCTTACTTGAAGATTACTTAGCCATCTTACCAATCTGGTATTAGGCTCCATGGCTTTGACAATTTCTTCTTTTCTTTTCAAGGTTGGAGCTATCATTAGTCAAAAAACCCTTTTTATACTTGAGTCTTCAATATTTAGGAGTTATTTTGTCTTTCATTGGCATGGTGTAACTTTAAACATGTAATAACCCACTTTTAATTTTTTTAAAACTTCACCCGTTAGCGTTAGCCAAAAGCAATGATAAGCAACTAAATAAGCAACCCTTCACTTTCTGATCACCCAGATCCCAGTGTGGGCAAGGTGAGAGCATACGGTGGAAAGGGGATCTTGCATTACATGGAAAGAACAAGCTAACTGAAAGTAGACACCTTCCACTTCTTGATCACCCAGATCCCGATGTGGGCAAGGTGAGAGCATACGGTGGGAAGGCTTACAAATGAATTCCTCCATGCTACCACTTCTTCAGTGGGGTGAGTAATCAAACCAAGTGCATGAAAGAAAATATCCGCTTATTCAGTGGGAAATACAAGAAAGGAAAAGCACTTGGTGGCAAGCCGACCAGCCTTCCGCTTGTTCAGCGGGCAGAACAAGAAAGTAATTATAAGAACTCGACCACTTATTTAGTGAAGTAAGAAGTACATGAAGCAAAGCTCGACCACTTATTCAACGGGAGCAACCACTTGTTCAGTGGGGTAAGTATCAAAAGCAAATACAAGAGCATTCACCAACGGTACTACCGATGGTGTTATAATGAGCTCAACATAATATAATATCAGATCATTACATGTTGCAGTTATGAGAGGAAAATAACTGAAATGTGAAGTAAAACACCCTCTGAAGATGATAGAATGTAAGTATGTGAGCACCCCAACAAAATAGAATAAGTATACCTCAAGATAGGCCCAATGAAGGTAAATGGTAGGACAAATTTGAGGCTGCAATAGGTCTGATAATTAGAACAGAGGTCTGATACGCACGAACAACAGGTCTAAAATGTTGATGTTGCTGTAGCAGCGGGAGAATCTTTCTCTCTTAAAATCGCAACATATATATATATTAATTAATAAAGCCGACCTTTGTGAAAGGGCGCTTCATTTTTCAAACAATATTTTATTATTTTATTTCATGAGGCCGACTAAACAAAGAGACACATTGGTTCATGAAGAGGCCGACTTATCTTGAAGAGACATCTTGTTTGGTGGAGACCATATCAACTTGTATTTATAGAAGATGCTGCTCTCTCTATCCTTAAAACATAATTATTCAAGTGTGTTCGCATATCAGCAGGAGTTCAATTCATATATATAGCAGATTATATTACTGTTTAGTGCAGATTGATATCAAGGATATCTACAACAGATCTATTCTTGCATCAGGAGATCGATATTCATTATTGCTTGTGTATTTGTTGTTAGTTTTTATGATCAGATATAAAACTCAGAATTTAATTAAAAATCAGACACAATAACACAGCATATACCTTGGGAAAACCCTCCACTTGAGGGAGAAAAACCCAGCAACAATATATCACTTATATATTGAATATAGAACAATAGTCTTCTTTACAATGAGGCCAATTAATGGCACCACAACCTGATGCCAACACAAAAATAATATAATGCTTCTTGCTGATGATAAACTCAGCCTCCTTCAATATATCGATCTGCACTTTGATGGACTTCTTCTTATACCAACTCGCATTTATGAATATCGAATGAACAAGTGAATGTGAATGCCAAATGATTAACCTTGATATATACAAGTGAGAGGAAGGGATGCATCTCCTCATAACTTCATGTCGGCCTTCTACAAGAATCGCGTCACTTAGAACCAAGACGTCGGCCTCCAAGCATCGTATCTCTTCAAGGGTGGTGAATTAAATCAAGTCGGCCTCATTGGTAATAATTAAATATTAAATGATGAAGCGCCTCTTCATCAAAAGTCGCCTTGACAAATTAAATAGCCGTTAGGCTATGCATTTAATTTGTTCTTCATTAAATCTGGGCTAGAAGTAGAAGCCCGACGCTGTCTTAACATCAACACTCCCTCTCAGCTAGGGAGGAATACGTCCAACTGTGCAAGACATATCACCTCATCGTGATGTCAACCACCATGGCTACTCCCATATATGGAAAATGAATATATTACCTCATCGTGATATCAACCAACATGGCTACTCCCATGTATGGTAAATGTGCACAAGTGCCTATCACGAAATCACTCAACGTGATGTCGTCATCTCATCATGACGTTCACCATGGCTACTCCCAGAGGGTGAAAAGCACAAGTACAAGAAATCATTACAGACTCTCTCACGTGATGTTGTCATGGAGTCACACACATGACATTCACCATGGCTACCCCCAAAGGGTGGAAACAAGGGCTTTCACCTCAAATTTCTCTCATAGAGAAAGATGCATTAAACAAGGGCTTGCACCTCAAATCTCTTTCACAGAGAGAAATGCATTAACAAGGGCTTGCACCTCAAATCTCTCTCACAGAGAGAAATGCATTAAAGAAGATCACTGATGCTGAGACTCCTCAACTAGGGCTTCATTCTCCACCATACTAAGCTTGTCTCAAAAGTACACAAACTTTATTTTGGAGAGAGGCTTGGTGAGAATATCTGCCGTTTGCTCATCAGTGCTGATGTACTTCAACTGTATCGCTTTCCTCAATGCCATATCTCTGATATAGTGGTATTTGATCTCAACATGTTTAGTTCTGTCATGAAACACTGGATTGACAGAAAGCTTCACACAACTTTGATTATCACAATGAATGATAGTCGGCTCCAATGATTGTCCAAACAATCCTGCAAGGAGCTTCCGAAGCCACACTGCTTCTCGGGCTGCCACACAAGCTGCAATATACTTGGCCTCTGCTGTGCTTAGTGCCATTGAAGACTGCTTCCTGCTACACTAGGATATCATCACAGACCCCAAACTGAAGCAACATCCAGAGGTGCTCTTCCGATCAGCAGCACACCTTGCCCAATCAGAATCAGAATATCCATGCAACTTCAAGTCCATATCAGAAGAATATCTCAAGCCATACCTAACTGTGCCACGCAAGTATCTCAGGATATGCTTTGCTGCAACTAGATGTATTTTCCTTAGTTCACACATGAACTGACTAAGTGCACTCACTACATAGCAAATATCTGGTCTTGTATTGACTAGATACATCAACGATCCAATCAACTGCCTATACATAGTAGGATCCACCAGATCTGAATTAGCTGCAGCCTCTTTTAACTTCTGCAAGTTGGTCTCCATAGGTGTAGACATGGATTTGCAATCCATCAGACCAAACCTCTTCAAAATGTCAATAGTATACTTCCCTTGACTCAGAATGATCTCATCCGACTTCTGCCATACTTCTAAACCAAGGAAGTAGTGCATGAGACCAAGATCCTTCATTTCAAATTCCGAAGCTAACTCCTTGCATTTGATAATGAGGTGATCTTCTCCAGTAAGAATTAAATCATCAACATAGAGAACCAAGATTAATGCTTCGCCATCAATTACCTTGAAGTATAGGTTTGAATCAACATCATTCTTGGAGAAGCTCAAGCTCATTAGGTATCGATCAATTCTTTTGTACCAAGCACGAGGAGCTTGCTTAAGGCCGTACAAAGCCTTCTTCAGCCTGCAAACATGAGACTCCTTCCCATGAACCTCAAACCCATTAGGTTGCTCAATATATACTTGTTGGCGTTTAAATTTGCACCTCTGGAATGCGGATTTGAAAACGGACAGCTATGCATAGATAAACTGCTCTTCAAATTAGGAGGGGAAGCTCCCTCTTGCTGATTGTGTTTGAAAGAAAGTAAACTAAAACTAAGTTGCCTATCTTTTTGATCAGCTTAGAGCACAAGGTTTTTTTTTTAAACACAAATGCCGCAGCTGAGATTTTCTGATAAGAAGTTCAACTACGACTAACTTAAACTAAAGACGTTCCTAACCTCTCAAGTAATAGCAGAGCAAGAGAAGTTAGAAATTAACAAGGTAGATTTTCTGACAAAAATACTTCAATAATCTCTCTTTCAACGAACACCTACACACTTCACTGCAAGCTGAAATAAAGATCATAAAAGTAGAACATAGATAACGGAAATCTGAGATTTTGGACCAAGGCAAAAGAGGCTCATGATTTTATTACTCAAATCTCTGAAACAAAGCTCACTTCTAACATGCCTTGAACAAGAAATTGCAGCTAAAGAGGCTTGCAAACTTATTCTTAACACAATAGAAAACAGCAATCACACTAACTCTTTGTTGGCTAAAGAGGCTCAACAATTTGCTTATCACAACACAAATGAACAATACTTGAGCAACAAATAGAAGGCACAATAGGCTCAGCGTTTTGTTCTCACTAGCATGGTTCCAAGAAACTAAATGAGCAAAGGCTCTTATTTATAGAGAAGCAGAGGAGTAGAGAACCCTAAAATCTCCTTGCTTTCACAATCTAGGGCTTGCTCAGCAAACAAGTTTTATTACTAAATCTAGAAAGAAGATAACATCTAAAACCCTAGAAAGCAGAAAAAGCGAGAAATGCCAACTATTACATCTTATCTTCTTTCTATCCTCAAAGAATGGATAAGGATTATTCCAAGAATAGAAAGAAAGCGGGAAAGAAAGCTTCTAGAAGAAAGTTGCTTTAAAGCTCGATCACATCCGCTAGAAGTTAGAGATTGTGTCCCGGTTCGGTGCATCTATGCCATCAACAGCAAAACACCGCTTTTCAAGAATATCTTCAGCATCTGCAATAGATCTCAGGAAATCTTCGACCTCATTGGCCGCTTTATCGAACTTTGCTGACATCACTGAAATATGGCCTATCCTTCCGCCAATTGGACTGCAACTGTGAACAACACTCTGGAACTGATTTTGCACCTCCTCAAGCCCGACGTTCTTGGGCAATGTCTTATGTTTTTCTTTCATCCATCTCTGTGCAATCTTCTTGCTATATTTATCTTTATGCATATTCCACATCCTTTCACATTCATCCCTTGAAAGAGTTACGCTTTCGTGCCATGGGGAATGGGAAAAACACTTTCGACCATATCGGGTTTAGACTGCAAATCAATCTACCGTCTCTGACCGATCTCCCTAGTAGCCTGCTTGTAATGCTTAATGCAAGCGATTACGAACTCAAAGCTCTGAACTGATATAGGAATTGACGCCGCCAGGAGTCCAATGTCCTGTGTTCTGATTGAAGTGTTGCTGCTCTCTCCAAAGCATGTAGATCGAACACCGCTTGACATGATGCAAGTCCGTCTCCCTTTTTTTGATATAATTGTGAAAGAGAGCTGATTCGGACTTGAAAACATTAGGAGTGTACTCCATTTCAGAAAACTCGAAGAATGACTGTAAACTCGCCTTGGTTCAGACAAGTCTTGAACAATTTCTATTTTTAGAATGCTGATTTTTGTGCTCCAACGGACAAATTTTTGAGAAATTTTTCTGAGATATGGGTTTTGTTCAGAATATCGATGCAAGACAACCCAGATCGTCCGTTTTTGAAAATTTTGAATTTTGCCTGAAAAAGCAGCAAACCCTAATTTCTTCAATTTTTCTCGAAAAAAGCTGGCATCTGGGTTTTGTTCAGAACAAGATTAGAAATGGACCCAGTTGATTGGATTTGCAAAACCCTGACGTTTGATCGAAAAAGCAGCCAACCCTAGATTTTGAACTTTCTTAAAAAAAAAACTGCGATATGGGTTTTCTTCAGAAGACTGATTGGAAAGGACCCAGATGGTTGAAATTTGAATGCACTGAGGTTTTCACTGACATGCAAAATAAAAGCACTTGCTGCAACTCGATGAAGTTCTTGAAAAATTCTTCACAAGATTAAGGCAAAAAGACCCAGATGACTGAAAAAAGGAAAGCCTTGGCCTTCTGCTTGAAAAGTTTGATCTTCTGGAACAAAAAGCTTGAAAAAGCAAGGGTTTATGCTTGCTGGTTTGAAAAATTTGATGTAAAACCAGCAAGGATGGATTCTTGAATCACCAAAAATCTTCAAACTTGCTGCTCCAACTTTCTCCTCTGGATGCTACCTGCAAAAATAATGAAAAATACATGAAAGAATGATGTTAAATAGACTTAGGGTTTGATTTAGGTTTTGCTTTCTTTTTGCTTTTATTTTCAAAACCCTAAATCTCAGTCTCTTTGAATTTGGACGCCATCCTTCTCCTCTTGCAATTTTTTGAAAATTTGAAAACTTCAAAAAAAATATTCTGAGTCGTGAACATTTGGGCGCTTTCTTCAACAGGGGCGCCCACTTCTTCCAGTGTTAGTCAAAATTTTAACATTTTCAACTTTTCTTCATTTTGACATGCTACTTCGCCTCTGATTTCCCGTTGACAGATTAACCCGACAGGCGAGCTGAATAGTTCACGGCAGAGCCTGACTGAAACTGAGAAAGAAGTCCTGGAGGCATCTCTGGCGAACGACTTCATCTTGACCTCCGAGTTCATGGGAGCCTTTTCCTTCCAGGGGCGCCCATTTCTCCCAGAGATAGCCATTTTTCTGATCTTCAAATTTCTTCATTAAATCCTCTTCTGCAGAAGATCTCGTCGGATCTGGAGCTCCGAGCGTCGGATTGACTGGATATTATACTCATCGCGAAGCTGACGAAGAATGAAGAGGGGTCTTCTGGAATGAACTTTGCCCAAAAGTGAGTTTAAGGCTTCCAAAAGTTTGGGCGCCCTTCTTGACTGGGGGAGCCCACTTTACCCAGACTTAGATTTATTTTTTGATTTTTGTGTTTGCTTCTGAATTTTGGTTCTCAGCCTTTGTCGGACCCCCTGTTCAGCTCCTCGTATTTGGTGACTGCGAACTCTGATTGACGTGCTGAATGTCTCATTTGAAAGCCGGATCAACCGTGAAGAAACTTCGTTAGACGCTTGCCTGCAAATTCATTCATTTAGCTCCTTGAAAACTTGGGCGCCCTTCTTCAACTGGGGCGCCCATTCTTCCCAGACTTAACCATTTTTCATAATTTTCAACTACAAGTTTGAAACCTTCACTCTGAACCTTCGTCTTTGATTTGAATTTGCCGAAATACGACCAGTTGAAAATGCTGACGAAGATAGGCATCGTGAAGCTGGGCAGAATCTGAAAAGATTGAGCATACTTTTGGATCATGGCTGTTGAATTTACCCCTCCAAAAAGTTGGGCGCCCTTCTTCAACAGGGGCGCCCAAAATTTCAACACTTAGTCAATTTTGTAATCTTTTCCAAATTCTTCACGTTGACTTTAGTTTGAAACCTCCCATTTGGCGCTGAATTCCGGATGACTGAGTAATCTGATAACTGCACCGCTAAATCCACTGCGAAGCTGACAGAGAAGTGAGGAAGTTTGACTGGAGGCTTGAAACCCTAAAACTGACATTTGATGCCCTAAAAAGGTGGGCGCCTTTCTTCAACAGGGGCGCCCAAACTCAGCAGTGTTAGAAAATTTTCATGACTTTTCAACTTTCTTCCTCGTTCCTCGTGCATGTTCATCTTTTCACCCTCTGCTGGAAGTTTAAGTGCTGAAACTGACGCCTGGCAGTCGGATGACCTCCATTGATGATCTCAGAGCTCTAGATATGCTTCTGAAAAGCAGAATAGACCCAGTAGGGCAAAACTGATTATTTTAAGATTCTGACTGCACCAGCCTGATATGGATGCATTTTGAGCCAATCAAAATCAGTTCGGACCCTGTTGGACCAACTTTCTATTTTTAGAAAATTTTGCTAGTATCCGTTTCGAGAGAAACCTAGAAAAACCCAGAAAACGTTACTAATTTTAGAAAATTTCTAAAAATAGCAGTTTTCCTAAAATTTAGGGATGAAAAATTGAGATCTGGGTTTTGTAGATTAAGCTGCTCTTAGCAGACCTAGATCGTCAGATTTTGAAAATTTAGTGTTTTAACCCCTCATGCAAGACCTGCACACCCAAATTTTGACCTTTTTGACTGATTTGACAAGACTTTTACTCATTTCTTCAAAATATCTCAGTGTAACAAAAATTTTAATTTTGGGGTACAACAATACTTCTTCCTCGATTACACCATTTAGAAATGCTGTCTTCACGTCCATTTGGTGTATCTTCCATCCTTTAGATGTTGCAATAGCAATGATGGTCTTGACAGATGTATAACGAGCAACTGGAGCAAAGGTTTCCTCATAGTCTACTCCCTCTTTCTGAGAGAATCCTCTAGCCACAAACCTAGCCTTGTACTTCTCAATGCTCAATGCTCCCATCAACCGCATGCTTGATCTTGAAGAGCCACTTAGAAGAAACAATAGATTTTCCTTCAGGTCTAGGTACGATGTCCCAAACATCATTCTTGAGGATGGATTGATACTCTTCAGCCATGGCATCTTTCCATACTTGCTGACTAGTAGCTTCCTCAACATTGGAAGGCTCAAACTCAATGATTTGACTCATCAATGCAACATAGCTTGAAAACTTGTGAAGCCTTTTGCTTTCTCTGAAAGTTCCTCTCAGGGTTGCAAACCTTTCTGCCTCCTGCATTGTTTGCCTGGCCCAAAGAGGTCTCTTATGACCAATCACAATGTCTCTTGGCCCATTAGTAGGTTCCAAAGTCTCAGCTGGATCATCATCTTCTTTAGGATCAATAGCCTCCCTCTGAATCTCAGGAGTATGGTCAACTTCCATAACCTGAGGAGACTCTTGGTCTTCATTGTCTATCTCCATATGAGTGCCCTTAGATCTCTTGAATGCAACATCCTCCTCAAATGTAACATCCCTGCTGATCTCAATCAACTTCTGATCTGGAATGTACACTCTCTAGGCTTTTGAAGACTCACTGTAGCCCACAAAAATTCCCTTCTTGCCAGATGGTTCCAACTTTGTCCTTTTATCTTTAGGCACATGAACATAAACAGGACATCCAAAAATTCTTAAATGACTTTCTTTCGGCTTCACCCCTGTGAATGCTTCTTTGGGAGTCGTGTTCTCCAAAATTTGGTGAGGGCTTCTATTTTGAACATACACAGCTGTCCTAGATGCTTCAGCCCAAAGGAAGGTTTGCAGATCTTGATCATGAATCATGGCTTTGGCTGCTTCTACAATAGATCTGTTCTTCCTTTCTGCAACACCGTTCTGTTGAGGATTGTAAGGGACACAAAACTCCCTCTTAATCCCTGCTTCAATGCAAAAGTTACGGAAGCTTCCAGAGATGTACTCTCCTCCGTTGTCGGATCTTAGAACTTTGATCCTCTTCTCGGACAAGTTCTCTACCTGAGCTTTAAATTCCTTGAATCTTTCAAGTACTTCCTCAGATTCCTTAGACTTTAAGAAATAAATCCAAGTCTTTCCAATGCGCAACCTCTGCAAGTGCCTTCATGCTCCTGGTTGAATTTAGGAAGGCCCGTGACCATCTTCTGCATGGTTGGTAGTGCTCGAAAGTGAAGATGAGCAAGTCTTCTATGCCAAAGTTCACACGAACTTGATGAATCATGCAACAAGGCCTGAAGTGGACAAGTGCAAAGTCTGTAGAGACTCTCATGTCGAACTCCAATCACCCGAGCAGTCTTGATACTTGAGTTCTTCCGCCATGCAAGAACTTTACCTTCGGAGAATGCAACTTGGTACCCCTTGTCCTTCAAGGCTGAGATAGAGACAAGGTTTCACTTGATACCAGAAACAAATAGAACATCACTCAACTGTAAGGAGATGCCGAAATCTAGGTGAAGAGAGGAGGTCCCAACTCCTTTCACAAAATAACTTGCATCATCACCAATAATGAGTTGAACACTAGAATCTCTCTCCACCAAATCAGATAGATGCTCTCTAAATCTAGTGATGTGGCGAGAGGCACCACTATCAATCAACCAAGTGTTGTTGTTTGTAGGCACATTGCTTGATAAAGCATAATAGAATAGAAAGCCACTTGAATCCTTCTGCGGAGAGATCTCACCCACATTTGCAATTGAAGCCTGCTGCTTAGGTCGGGTTGGACAATCCTTTGCATAGTGACCAAACTTGTCACATCTAAAACATTGAATGCGAGAAAGATCCTTCTTCTTCTTAGATGCAGGGGCACCATCTGATCCTTTATCTCTATTCCTCTTGAAGTAGCCTTTCTTCCCTTCATTTCCTTTCTTCTTGGAGGATTGAGTGGCAAGAACATGAATGTCTTCATTTGTAGAGCTTTGTCCAATTCTTCTCGCAGCCAACCTTGATTCTTCTTGAATACAATCTGCCCTCAAACGATCAAACTTAGGAAGTTTTGATCTTCCACTGATTCCTTGAATGAATGGCTCCCAAGATGGAGGAAGACCATTAAGAACCAACATAGCCAAATCCTTCTCATCAACAATATGCCCAATGGTAGAGAGCTGATCTCTCAACTCGGTGATCTTCATGAAGAATGTGATGACGAAATCTCCTTTCGCCATCTTGATATGATGAAGCTGTTGCTTTAATGCAAGAGCTCGGCTTGTGTTATTTATCTCATACATCTCCTCCAAAGTCTTGAACATCTCCCTTGCTGTTTTCAACTTGGAGATAATAGGCACAATGTGATCTTTCATAGAATCAACCAACATCTTTTTCGCCTTAGTGCCATTTCTCTTCCATTGAGACTTCTCATTCTCATCGAATGGTTCGGGAACTTCGCCCTCCACGAACTCAGCTAACTCATTTTCCTCCAAAGCGAGCATTACTCTAAACTTCCAAGATGTGAAGTTGGCAGCACCCTCGAGTCTATCTTCGATCTTGAGCCCGTTCACCATCTTGACGATAAGATAGATGCTATAAGAGACCAGGTGTCTCTCAACCGCAACCTCTGGCGAAGAATGCAAGTTTTATTTTTGTTTTTGATATTTTGTGGTTTTTTTATAGTTTCTTGCAGTTTAGAGAAGTGGTGCGATTTTGGAAATAAATGCTTGTAAAATATAAATAAAATACTAGAAGGTAAATATGAAGACAAATCAACTTGTAATCTGAAGGCGTTTGATTTATTGAACTTGCTGAATGCTTACAAAGGCGAATTTCAAACATGCAAGCAAAAAGGCAATAACATTTAATGAAAACCTGATTTTTATTGCAGCCGCCTGTAATGATGAGAAAATGGTACGGCCAGCCTACAGACAATGATCTCCCTCTGCCAAACAGACACAGGAACCCTAGAAGACCAAGGCACCATTGCTAGAAGAATGATTGACCAAAAAGGCAAGGCGTTTTTGGCTGTGGAAGAGGTATGGCCTTGCCGCTGAAAGGTACGGCCAAAAAACCAGCAAGTATAGATTCCGTACGGCCTTGGGAATGATGCCAAATGAATACTATCAATCGCCTCTGAAACAGAATCTCTTTCTGGAAGAAATCTATCCCACTGAAGATTGAAACCCCAATCTGAAATCTCACAAATATGCTCTGTTGTGACTTCTGAATAAAGCCACGCTGATGGACAAGCTTCAACTGATATTTCACAGCCTCAGTATGTTTGATTCTGAAGAGCTGACTTTCTCCAAAACCTGATTGCAAAAACCCTTGTTTCTCCAACTCCAAAATGTTCTCAGAGAGAAAAGACAAAATTTGAATAATCATATCATAATGAGTTCTATTTGTCCTTTGTGAAATAAATACTCTCTTCACAAGTTCGACCCTCCAACAAAGCAACTTAAAATGCATTTAATATTATTTAATTCGCCCTTTTCAACTTAGGCTCATTAATTAATAAATGGCGTCCCTTTTTAAATGAGTAATAAATACTCATTTAATAATAATATCTCCCTTATATTATAAAGTTATAAAATACTTTATAATAAGCCATTTAATTAATTAATATTTCTTTTAATTGACTTTATAATATAAAGTCATAATAATAATTATTTAATTATTATTAAATGCTCCATTATTCTCCATTTGCTCAACAAACTGACAAACTGGGTCGATTCTGAGATATCCAACTGAGCCAGGTGCCCTGCCGGAAATAGTAACCCTGATGACCTAACTTACTATAAATAGTAAGTGCCTAAATAACACTCTGTAAGCATCTGCAAAGGCCCAAACCTGAATCAAGCTGAGGAGTAATGTCCCAAATCACCGGGTAATTGCCACACGGGACCCTCTATCCAAAAATATTAGCCTACAAGGGTCAGGAATAGGCTAAATCCACCAAACTCTGATGCTCGCGAAATGGGGACATTACAATCCGCCCTCCCTGAAATTGCTTGTCCCCAAGCAATCTTCACTGCAAAGAAACTCTAGTCCTCGGAAGGCCGAAATGAAGAACTGTGAAATGTCCCACATCTCTAATTGACTCCTGTAGCACCAGCATAAACATAGTTGCGCAAAATATCCTTGGATCCCAAACTTGGAATGGAAGTCTGCCATGCCTAATACCCTCCGACTTCCTCTGCGCTACTCTGATCTCAACTTCACCGTGCCAGAAGTGGTGAAGCAATCCATTGGGACCCATCCAAAACACAGTACCAATCTTGTCGCCACCTGGATCCCAATATAAAGGGTACTCATATCCATGTATCATAATGAAGTAAGTATATCGGGAAGCATCCGCAACACAACATCTCTCAACAGTCCCTCTGAAACTCCCAGGGATGTGATTACTAACCAGACCATCATGTCCACTGCCACTACCACCTCCATGAAACCCAGAAGTAGCAAACTCTGTCAAGTACACACCAGCATGATGGAAATCCAACCTCTGATCCTGCAAGTATTCCCCTGCAAACAACTCAGTCGGGAACTTGCAGCCTCTAGTCTCACCTTTTGAAGATGATTTGCTTCTCTTGACTGCGCAAAGAGAATCATCATGCACATAAGAATTGTGCATCGAATACGAATCATGTACAGGTGGATCAAAGGCAAAACTGTAAGCACTGCTCACCGTGTACACACTGTAAAACTCCTTCGTGAGCCTTGTTTGAAACCCCAATGCATTGGAAAGATCCCAAACACTGTGATCATTGCCCAAAACCGAACTAGTATTAGGAGTGTGATTAATTTCCAACTCAAAGAGTGGATTATCATAGACTAATCCACCATCAAACTCGAATAATAGATTATTCACAAATTGCACAATCACTCCATGCTGATCCGAATCACCCATCTCAGAATCCCTAGAACAATAAATTGATTCGTACTCTTGAATTGGCTCAACAAGCTGATAAGCAACATCATGTGTGCTATCGACTTCGCACACAATATCATCAAAGGTATTGCTGCTATGTACCTCATAAGATGGCTCGACTGGCAAGGTAGAAGCTGCTATTATGACAATATCTTCACACACTTCTGCTGCCAAAGTCACTGCAAGTCCATCCATAGCACGATCCTGGGATTCACTGCCAATAGATGAATTTTCTGTTTTGTTTTTTAAGGTCTGATTTTTGTTCTCCATAGGATTAGCTGTGTGCTGGTCACCAACTGATGAAAACTCATTGTAGAGGTTTCTAGATACCTCGCTTGTAGAGACCTCTTGTTCCTCCTTTTCCTTTCGTTTATATTTTTCAAACATCATTAGATATCTTTTTTTAAATTTAGGATCACTCATCAAACCATACAATTGTTGCATCACTTCATATGTGGATTTGTTAAAAGCCATAATTTCTCCGTTCTAAATTTCAATGAGTCACCCAACAGGATGGCAGGAAAACCTGTGCTCTGATACCACTGTAAGAGACCAGGTGTCTCTCAACCCCAACCTCTGGCGAAGAATGCAAGTTTTGTTTTTGTTTTTGATATTTTGTGGTTTTTTTATAGTTTCTTGCAGTTTAGAAAAGTGGTGCGATTTTGGAAATAAATGCTTGTAAAATATAAATAAAATACTAGAAGGTAAATATGAAGACAAATCAACTTGTAATTTGAAGGCGTTTGATTTATTGAATTTGCTGAATGCTTACAAAGGCGAATTTCAAACATGCAAGCAAAAAGGCAATAACATTTAATGAAAACCTGATTTTTATTGCAGCCGCTTGTAATGATGAGAAAATGGTACGGCCAGCCTACAGACAATGATCTCCCTCTGCCAAACAGACACAGGAACCCCAGAAGACCAAGGCGCCACTGCTGGAAGAATGATTGACCAAAAAGGCAAGGCGTTTTTGGCTGTGGAAGAGGTATGGCCTTGCTGCTGAAAGGTACGGCCAGAAAACCAGCAAGTACAGATTCCGTACAGCTTTGGGAATGATGCCAAATGAATACTATCAATTGCCTCTAAAATAAAATCTCTTTTTGGAAGAAATCTATCCCACTAAAGACTGAAACCCCAATCTGAAATCTCACAAATATGCTCTGTTGTGACTTCTGAATAAAGCCACGTTGATGGACAAGCTTCAACTGATATTTCACAGCCTCAGTATGTCTGATTCTGAAGAGTTGACGTTCTCCAAAATCTGATTGCAGAAACCCTTGTTTCTCCGACTCCAAAATGTTCTCAGAGAGAAAAGACAAAATTTGAATAATCATATCATAATGAGTTCTATTTGTCCTTTGTGAAATAAATACTCTCTTCACAAGTTCGACCCTCCAAAAAAGCAACTTAAAATGCATTTAATATTATTTAATTCGCCCTTTTCAACTTAGGCTCATTAATTAATAAATGGCGTCCCTTTTTAAATGAGTAATAAAGACTCCCTTTTTAAATGAGTAATAAATACTCATTTAATAATAATATCTCCCTTATATTATAAAGTTATAAAATACTTTATAATAAGCCATTTAATTAATTAATATTTCTTTTAATTGACTTTATAATATAAAGTCATAATAATAATTATTTAATTATTATTAAATGCTCCATTATTCTCCATTTGCTCAACAAACTGCCAAACTGGGTCGAAACTAAGATATCCAACTGAGCCAAGTGCCCTGCCGGAAATAGTAACCCTGATGACCTAACTTACTATAAATAGTAAGTGCCTAAATAACACTCTGTAAGCATCTGCAAAGGCCCAAACCTGAATCAAGTTGAGGAGTAATGTCCCAAATCACCGGGTAATTGCCACACGAGACCCTCTATCTAGAAATATTAGCCTACAAGGGTCAGGAATAGGCTAAATCCACCAAACTCTGATGCTCGCAAAATGGGGACATTACAGATGTAGCAAGGATGAGAATAAGAATGGATGATAGCGCTGCTTGAATAAATCTGATCACGATCTTTCTTATATCCACTCTGATACCATGTTAGTTTTTATGATCAGATATAAAACTCATAATTTAATTAAAAATCAGACACAATAACACAGCATATACCCTGGGAAAACCCTCCACTTGAGGGAGAAAAACCCAACAACAATATATCACTTATATATTGAATAGAGAACAATAGTCTTCTTTACAATGAGGCCAATTAATGGCACCACAACCTGATGCTAACATAGAAATAATATAATGCTTCTTGCTGATGATAAACTCAGCCTCCTTCAATATATCGATCTGCACTTTGATGGACTTCTTCTTATACCAACTCGCAGTTATGAATATCGAATGAACAAGTGAATGTGAATGCCAAATGATTAACCTTGATATATACAAGTGAGAGGAAGGGACGCATCTCCTCATAACTTCATGTCGGCCTTCTACAAGAATCGCGTCACTTAGAACCAAGACGTCAACCTCCAAGCGTCGTATCTCTTCAAGGGTGGTGAATTAAATCAAGTCGGCCTCATTGATAATAATTAAATATTAAATGATGAAGCGCCTCTTCATCAAAAGTCGCCTTGACAAATTAAATAGCCGTTAGGCTATGCATTTAATTTGTTCTTCATTAAATCTGGGCTGGAAGTAGAAGCCCGACGCTGTCTTAACATCAACATTTGCATCTAGAGAGGTGCTATAATTATTGCATCAGTTCGGCCTAGTGTGTGGCCTAATTGTAAAGTAGATTCTGCTTATTTTAATCTAATATAAGAGATATATTTGTGGCTGGGTTTTTCTCCCTTGAGAAGGAGGGTTTTCCCAAGTATATGCTGTGTTCTTTTGTTCATGTGTTGTTGTATTTTTGCTTTCTGTTAAATCTGATCCTAAAACTAACATGGTATTAGAGCCTTGTTACGAAAAGATTTGATTAGATTTGTGTGAGCAGTCAAGAAGTCGAATAATCTTTATAGCTACTCATTAAAGTTTTAAAGGCAAGCCGTGTTAATGGTTCAGATGTCGTGGGTCTCTAAAGAGTAATTGTGAAAGTCGTCCTTCTCTTAGCAAATATAATTTATGTGAGATTGAAGACGAATTTAATATCTGCCGCATTAGATAAGCTTCATGGCTTCAGAAGTCCGCTACAATTCTTGCAAGCTGTTGTGTTTCTTCCTTTATCTACTGCTGTTCAGTGTTTATCTTAGTCTCATTGGAGCCGGACAATCATATATCATTATCGGGAGCAGCTCTTAATGATGATTGAAATTGCTGAATCGTGGGAGATAATCAATTATTGGGAAATTTGAAAGCTATCGCGTGGACAAAGGAATCAGAGCAAAATCAGGAGGAGACGAGTTTGCAAAGACAATGCCAATGCTAATTGAAACTCGTGGGATCGGGGTTTGAATAAGTCACCAAGTATTATATGTAGAAAATACCAAGTAGCCAAGAAGAATCGCATATGGCAGAAAGACAAATCAAGAAACAAACGAAGAGCAAATACGTTATCTGGGAGGCGACACCTTTTAAAACAAGCTAGGTGCAACTTCTTTGCATCAAGAGGAGACAAATCTGAAGGAGCTCGATTGGAGTTTTAAATTTTGCCATTCCTACAGTTGGCGTCTTTATCTAGGTTTTATATTTTAGGGTCGTATGAGAAATCTCTGGCAACCCGTGTATGTTGTTGAAGATTGTTGGAGTGCATCGATAAATTTGAATGGTCAAAGACCATATTCAAATTTACCCAACCACCACTACAAATCCTAGTGTTCATGTATTATTGGGTTACTGTTAATACTGGGCTGTGGGCTTGTGATCAAGCCGTGAACCTGTAGTAGAAAGGTTGTGGATTGATCTGAGCGCAAGAGCAGCGAATTATATTGAGTGCAGTGACTAGCATTTATCAGAATCAATAAAGAGATAAGTATTTTTTGTTTGTTTGTACCCTTGAATAATGTTCATGAATTTCTTATGTAGTTAATTCGTGCACTAACATTGGAAATAGTGAATTGTAGGCGACCATGTTAATAAATAATTATATTGTAATCGACCGTACTAATTAAATAAATGTTGTAGTCGGTCGTACTGGGAATAGATAATAATAGTTTAAATAATACATGCACAGATTAAAGTAAAAGTTGGATTAGTTGTCGGGTAGGTAGTTAGGAAGAGTTGCCGACGGTTGGTATCCCGACCAACCTCGGCCATCTATATATGTATCTTGTCATTTGTAGTCGAAGACAGTCAATTACTATGTATTGTTGAGATACTTCATGAAATCAATCAATCCATTGTGCTGTGCAATTACTCTTACGATTGTTCTGTGATTCAAATGTGATTCATATTCTAGTACGTACATTATGTTTGTGAATTATTCTTGTTTACTCCTATAGTACGCTGAACACTACCCAGTGAGTAAACATTTGGCGCCGTTGCCTGAGCGGACTAGGGAATCACTCGTCATGGCAGCGTAATGGGTCTCCCGGCAGATGAACTCGTGAATAGCAATGAGGAAAGGGAAGACCTATTGACTGAAGATTTTATCAATCTGTGGAAGATATCATTATGAGATCACGTACGTAGGGAATCCTGTAGACGGGAGATCCCTGAGGAAGTTATCTGGGATAGGTTGGAAGTGAATGACGAGGTGAATCACCTCCTGAATCGTATGCCCAGATTGCTGGCCCATCATTTCATTATTCTGCAAGACTTGCGCGAAGAAGAGGATTGGGAACACCGAAGGCAACAAATACTGTAGCGCTACGAGGAGAGAACCAAATGAGAAGAAGAGGAAAGCCACACTAGCCGGAGACGCACGTCTGGTAGTCAACAATGATCGCCTGAACAAATTTCAATGCCCGTACGGCCAAACAAAGACAAGAACCGAGTACCTAGCGGGCATGAGACTTAGGAGGAGAAGGTTCGGCGATCACTTGGGCTGCAAGAACAAGAAAACCGACGAAGAAGACTTAAGCAAGTTGGTAAGGAATTTGATGAGGATCTAATTGAAATAAACCAGAGTATTAAAAGAACACATAAGAATCTGACAAGAATAGACACATCCATTGAAAGAGCACATCAAAGTTTGGTGGAAGGAAGGGATGAAGGACCCTTCGGCACCCCGTACGTAGGAAGGTATGATCCTTATGAGAATGAAGATGAATTAAGTAGTAGCATCAGACGTTTTCGGGAGTTGTCCTTATCGGACGATGACGAACGACTGACGAGTGGAAGATCTGAGCCCAGTACCCCAAGGCGGAGAGAGTATCGAATGGAACCCCAGGAGACTCAAGGTGTTGAGGACGTTGTAGGAAGACGTGGGAGTGACTCGTACGTGGCCGAGAGTGCAAGTGACACACCAAAACGTAGCGGGGAAACCAGTCTAATCGGGTCCAATACACAAGGAGGACAGCGGGGAAAGATAGCTACTCCAGAGCGGCAGAAGCTGCTGAAGTTTATGGGGAATGGGTCAGAAGATCCAGTACGACATTGCAAGACATGTGAAACTATTTGGATAGCCAGTGGACAAGATGATCCAGACCAGTGGCTGAAAGCATTTCCAGCGACACTCAGAGATAGTGCCATTGATTGGTACTCTGAATTAGATCAAGCACACAAAGCTACATGGAGATTATTGAAGCAAGCATTTCAAGAGGAGTTCAAACTCCTGCGGGATGATAGTGAGATTGTTGCGGAGATATACAATACCAAGCAAGGAAAGCACGAGAGTGTGTGGACCTACAACCGAAGACTCAAAGATTTGCTGGGGAAATTGGAGGCAAAGCCGGCCGACGGGTTGAAGAAAAGATGGTTCATCGAGGGCTTGCTTCCGTCATTAAGAAAGAAAATGAAAGTCGTACCTCCTTCGTAGTACGCCGAAGCATACAATCGGGCAATGGACATAGAAAGTGAAAATAAAACATCTTCCCGAGAGAAAAAGAAGACGGACGACGAGGAGAGTCTGGACGACAGCGACGGTGAATCCAAGACCATACAAGCACTTAGAAAATATTTGATGCGAATGATGAAAGAATTGAAGGCCGACAAAGAGAGTGCGAGGGAAGCCCGAGAACTGTGGTGTACAGAGTGCAATGGGGAAGGTCACATAAAAGCGAACTGTCCAAAGAAGATGTTCTGTGATATCTGCCAAGTTATGGAACATTCCATCAAGGAATTCCCATACAATTTGAGAGCAAGGGGTACGCAAGTACTCTTCACTCAAGGAGAGCCGTCAACACCGTCGAACACATCATCGAAGCCCCAGTACAATAGCAATGCATCCCCTGGAGGTTACCGAAGCAATAGAAGCCCGAGAAACATGATACAGTACGATGCAAAAGGAAGGCCCATGATCTAATGCAGGAAGTGCAACGAATGGGGCCACTTTGCTAGGGATTGCTAGAACGGTCAAGGTTCAGGAGGGAGATTGTGTAAGTGGTGTGGACCAGGCGATCATGAAGATAACGAATGCCTTAAGCAAAAGGGTATCCACATGCTGGAAGTAGAAGAACAAGAGGTACTGGTGATAACCAGAGCACAAGCAAAAAAGGCCACTTACCCAGATCCATGTACGGAGAAACAAAGGATGAAGGAAGCAAAAACCGAAGTGGAATTGGCGATGGCGAAGGAAAACAAAGTACCTCTAGAGAAGCCAGGAACCTCTTGGCGGTCGGAGGCGGAAACCAACATCATACGGCAGGTACTGCAGGCCACCATACCGATCAAAGTAACTGACCTTCTCCAGACTATGCCGTAGTTGGGATTGGCGATCACAAACGTCATCGGGGATGGCAAGCAATCGTGATTGGAGGAACGAAGGCAAGAATTGATACCAGAACCGCCACCGTACGGTGAACAAACAATTGACCCAGTATTGCTCACAGCGAACATCGGGAAGATGCCAACAGTCATGCATATGGAGATTAGAGGGAATATCTTGACAAATACTATCGTCGACGGAGGATCGAAAGTCAACGTACTACCCAAAGACACATGGAAGAGTCTTGGGAAGCCTACACTCTGACCGCTGACATTCCAACTGGTGGGTGCTGATCAACATGGTATCAAGCCGTTGGGAACGCTGATGGTGTAGAAGGTGACGATCGGGACACAACAGTTTTTGCTAAATTTTGTCGTCATCCCATTATAGAGGAAAATGTATTTTGCACTACTTGGGAGAGGATGGCTGATAGCGGCGAAGGCAAATCATAATTGGAAGAGGAACACACTCTTGATCGAGATCAATGGGCGGAAGTACGTCATTGACTTGAAGAACTAGGGCGTGAGCGAAGAATTGGCTTCCTCTGGATCTGAATCGGATGGAGGTGAGTCGAATGTGGACGAAGGAAGGAAAGCTATGAAATCGAACACTGAAGGCGTACTTGAACTCGAGAATTGTTCGGAGGATGAGACAAGCTCACTGAATGGCTTATTTCATTGGCATATGGAAGATTATGAAGTGTTCCAGCGAGAGTGTAACATGCTACAGATCAGAGAAATCAAGGAAGATGAGAAACAGGGTATGCCCAGCCAGATACTTCCGGATGAGTACGGAGAGTACAAAGAAAGAATACCAAAACTAGATATGCTAGCCCACAAATCCGAACAGGTATGGAATGGAAAAATTGTATTGGAGCCAAAAAATGAAAAAAATGAAAAAATAGCAAACGAGAAAATAATGGAGAAAAAAAATGAAAAATTTGAAAAAATAAAGGACAAGTTGGAAGTTGGAAAAAATAGAAAAAATAAAGTAGATGAATTAAGAATTTCAAAAAATGAAAATATTGGAAAAAAAGAACGAGAAAATAAAATATTGGAGATCGATAAAAGAGAAGAAGAAAAAATTAAAATAAAAGAGAGAAGAAATATTAAAATAAAGAAAATTAAAATAAAAATCATGGCCATTGGAAAAATTGGGCGGCTAAGAGAAAAAGCAATCAAGTTAAATAGAGTTTGGAGAAACACAAAGGCAAGAACTTCCAGCGTACGGCCTTTTAGAGGCGAGTTAACTTGGGTGAAGGTCAAAACAGGGCAAAGCTACGGAGGCACAAAAGGAAACAGCAAAGGTCCGTACGACATCAAAATCAGGAGGAGGGACATACGGCAGCATGAACAGTTAAGCACATAGAAGGAACACGGGAGAAAAGCTCAAATCGTACGACATCTTTAGACTCTTCAAGTCGTACGACATCCTCAGACCCTTCAAATCGTACGACATTCCCAGAGATTTCAAATCATACGACATTCCCAGAGTTTTCAAATCGTATGACATTCCCAAAGTTTGCAAATCGTACGGACTTCACAGGTTATTCAAGTCGTACGACGCCTAGGAGTTATTGAAATCGTACGACATCAGTTGGCAATTTTCAGTCACATAGTACAACATCAAGCACTGCCTGGACTAGTCGTACGAAATTGTCATTTAGAGGTCGTACGGATTTTGATCTTGGCCAGTGATATTAAGCGGCATTTATCAACTCTTCTCCAAAACGTAAGGCGTATAGAGGCTTTCTTGGTCGTACGGTACTCCAAGCACCCTTCAGTCGTACGATAGCCCCTTGTGTTTCAGGTCGTACAACATTTTCAAGCTCAAGCCGTATGACAATTTTTGATCCCTCGAGGTGTACGGACTAAGCAAGAGAGAGAAGTCGTATGTAGCAAGCAACAAGAGGTCGTACCATTCATCAATCGAGAGAAAGTAAAGTCTAAGAAAAACAATGCAAAATCTGTATCTTTCGGCTTCGTCAACACTATTTGGAACCTGCGGAAAAATCATGAAAATGAGGCATGAGATGCAGTTTCGAGTGGTTTCAAAAGTGTTAAATTGGTCTTGGCGGCGGGGGCGTTGCCCCTCGACTCTGCCCTATACCGCGACAGCATGAACAGTTAAGTATAGAGAAGGAACACGGGAGAAAAGCTCAAATCGTACGACATCTTCAGACTCTTCAAGTCGTACGACATTCTCAGACCCTTCAAATCGTACGACATTCTCAGAGATTTCAAATTGTACAACATTCCCAGAGTTTTCAAATCGTACGACATTCCCAAAGTTAGCAAGTCGTACGGACTTCACAGGTTATTCAAGTCGTACGACGCCTAGGAGTTATTGAAATCGTACGACATCAGTTGGCAATTTTTAGTCACATAGTACGACATCAAGCATTTCCTGGACTAGTCGTACAGAATTGTCATTCAGAGGTCGTACGGATTTTGATCTTGGCCAGTGATATTAAGCGGCATTTATCAACTCTTCTCCAAAACGTAAGGCGTACAGAGGCTTTCTTGGTTGTATGGTACTCCAAGCACCCTTCAGTTGTATAGCAACCCCTTGTGTTTCAGGTCGTACGACAATTTTTGATCCCTCAAGGTGTACAGACTAAGCAAGAGAGAGAAGCCGTATGTAGCAAGCAGCAAGAGGTCGTACCATTCATCGATTGAGAGAAAGTAAAGTCTAAGAAAAACAATACAAAATATGTATCTTTCGGCTTCGTTAGCAGTATTCGGAACTTGTGGAAAAATCATGAAAATGAGGCGTGAGATGCAGTTTCGAGTGGTTTCAGAAGTGTTAAATTGGTCTTTGTGGCAGGGGCGCTGCCCCTCGACCCCGCCCTGTACCGCGATAGCATGAACAGTTAAGCATAGAGAAGGAACACATGAGAAAAACTCAAATCGTACGACATCTTCAGACTCTTCAAGTCGTACGTCATCCTCAGACCCTTCAAATCGTACGACATTCCCAAAGATTTCAAATTGTACGACATTCCCAGAGTTTTCAAATCGTACGACATTCCCAAAGTTTGCAAATCGTATGAACTTCATAGGTTATTCAAGTCGTACGACGCCTAGGAGTTATTGAAATCGTATGACATCAATTGGCAATTTTCAGTCACATAGTACAGCATCAAGCACTGCTTGGACTAGTCGTACAAAATTGTCATTCAAAGGTCGTACGGATTTTGATCTTGGCCAGTGATATTAAGCGGCATTTATCAACTCTTCTCCAAAACATAAGGCGTACAGAGGCTTTCTTGGTTGTACAGTACTCCAAGCACCCTTCAGTCGTACAACAGCCCCTTGTGTTTTAGGTCGTACGACATTTCCAAGCTCAGGTCGTACGGTAGTTTTTGATCCCTCAAGGCGTACGAACTAAGCAAGAGAGAGAAGCCGTATGTAGCAAGTAGCAAGAGGTCATACCATTCATCGATCGAGAGAAAGTAAAGTCTAAGAAAAACAATGCAAAATCTGTATCTTTCGGCTTCGTCAGCACTATTCGGAACCTGTGGAAAAATCATGAAAATGAGGCGTGAGATGCAGTTTCGAGTGGTTTCAAAAGTGTTAAATTGGTCTTGGCGGTGGGGGCGCTGCCCCTCGACCCCGCCCTGTACTGTGACAACATGAACAGTTAAGCACAAAGAAGGAACACGGGAGAAAAGCTCAAATCATACGGCATCTTTAGACTCTTCAAGTCGTACGACATCCTCAGACCCTTCAAATCGTACGACATTCCCAGAGATTTCAAATCGTACGACATTCCCAAAGTTTGCAAATCGTACGAACTTCACAGGTTATTCAAGTCGTACGGCGCCTAGGAGTTATTGAAATCGTACGACATCAGTTGGCAATTTTCAGTCACAGTACGGCATCAAGCACTGCCTGGACTAGTCGTACGAAATTGTCATTCAGAGGTCGTACGAACCCTGCGAGGGGCATTGCCCCTCAACCATGCTGGGGGCGCTGCCCCCAAACCCTCGCAAGGGGCGCTGCCCCCAGACCCCCTCAAGGGGCGCTGCCCCTTGACCTCGCTGGGGGCATTAGCCCCCCCATTAGATTTATTGGAATTGCCAATTTGCAGTAAACTAGCCATCATATTACAGTTACAAGAGTAGTTGGTAGCCGAGCAAACGAGAGTGGCAGCTCTCGAGAAGTTGGCAGAGAGGGATAGAGTATTGGGTCAGTTGATAGAGAATGATACCCAGGTGGCTGATGCACAAGGACTTTCAGCACAGAGGGAGAATCAATTACAGGAAAAGGACGAGGAGTTGGCATTTTTTTGTTTTCAGTCGTCTGGAAGACGACTACTTTGTGGGGGGGGGGATGATGTAGACGGCCATGTTAATAAATAATTATATTGTAATTGACCGTACTAATTAAATAAATGTTGTAGTCGATCGTATTGGGAATAGATAATAATAGTTTAAATAATACATGCATAGATTAAAGTAAAAGTTGGATTAGTTGTCGGGTAGGTAGTTAGGAAGAGTTGCCGACGGTTGGTATCCCAACCAACCTCGGCCATCTATATATGTATCTTATCATTTGTAGTCGGAGATGGTCAATTGCTATGTATTGTTGAGATACTTCATGAAATCAATCAATCCATTGTGCTGTGCAATTACTCTTACGATTGTTCTGTGATTCAAATGTGATTCATATTCTAGTACATACATTATGTTTGTGAATTATTCTCGTTTACTCCCGTAGTACGCTAAACACTACCCAGTGAGTAAACATGAATCATGTATGCTTCTAGCATTGATCTGGATATTTCTCTTCGGGATAGTTTAGTTCTATGAACTATTATTAAACTCTCTAAAATGCTTTCAGGACGAACCGAGAAGCATAAGAGATTGCATTCAAGGGAGGAAGAACTTGATGCATCCTGTGAGGAATTCACGCAGGCTGAAGAGATAAACTTAACTGGAGACGTTTCTTCGAAGAGGAGGAATTAACATTTAGAGGGAGTTTGACAATTCATCAAGAGGCAACCTTGGACGAGGAGGTCAGGAGGTTGATGCAAGTACTTGGAGCTTCAGAGGGAGTCACATCATCATGAAGATCTGTTGTAATGTATATTTCTCAGTGACGGAGAAGTATGAGGTGAAAGCCCTTGTTAGTGTATATTTCTTTGTGACGGAGAAGTATGAGGTGAAAGCCCTTGTTAATGCATTTTCTCTGAGACGGAGAAATTTGAGGTGAAATCCCTTGTCCATTTCTGAGACAGAGATGTGGTTCTTTCCACCCTTTGGGAGTAGCCATGGTGGACATCATGTTGAGAGACTCCATGACAACATCACGTTGAGAGACTCCGTGATGAATCCTTTGTAGTTGTGTTTATCCACACATGGGAGTAGCCATGGTGGACGTCATGTTGAGAGACTCCATGACGACATCACGTTGAGTGACTCCGTGATGGGCACTTGTGCATATGTTCCTTTCCACACATGGGAGTAGCCATGGTGGACGTCATGTTGACTGACTCCATGATGATATCACGTTGAGTGACTCCGTGATGAATCCTTTTCCACTAATGGGTGTAGCCATTGTGGATGTCAAGTTGAGAGACTCCATGACATGGATATCTAGAAAGATATCTCCCTAGCTAAGAGGGAGTGTTGATGTTGCTGTAGCGGCGGGAGAATCTTTCTCTCTTAAAATCGCAACATATATATATATATATATTAATTAATTAATAAAGCTGACCTTTGTGAAAGGGCGCTTCTTTTTCAAACAATATTTTATATTTTATTTCATGAGGCCGACTAAACAGAGAGACACATTGGTTCATGAAGAGGCCGACTTATCTTGAAGAGACGTCTTGTTTGGTGGAGACCATATCAACTTGTAAGACGTTGCTCTCTCTATCCTTAAAAAATAATTATTCAAGTGTGTTCGCATATCAACAGGAGTTCAATTCATATATATAGCAGATTATATTACTGTTTAGTGCAAATCGATATCAAGGATATCTACAGCAGATCTATTCTTGCATCAGGAGATCGATATTCATTATTGCTTGTGTATTTGCATCTAGAGAGGTGCTATAATTATTGCATTAGTTCGGCCTAGTGTGTGGCCTAATTGTAAAGTAGATTTTTGCTTATTTCAATCTAATATAAGAGATATTTGTGGCTAGGTTTTGCTCCCTCGAGGAGGGCTTTCCCAGGATATATGCTGTGTTCTTTTGTTCATGTGTTGTATTTCTACTTTCTGTTAACTCTGATCCTAAAACTAACATGAAACTCAAATCAACAACCTTAAAAACATCATAACTCCTCCAACACTCCGTGAATCACGCTAAAGAACTTGCAAAGTGAAGCACTAAGCTAGGGGTCCAAGTTGAGCTTGTTAGCAACCCCCACAAGACTGAAACAACAACCCATACTCATCAAACACCCTACAGCTGGGTTGTACGACCTCCATAAGTGGGGCGACTAGCATTTAAAAATCAAACTCTCTGCTTAAAAATTTGCTTTTGGGCAAGAAGGGGTGCCCAAGGATGTAGGTTCTCCAACCTGCAAGTGCAAACCATGTAGTACGGCTTAGGGCAGGAATAAACAACCAACAATCTGAAAACTTCTAAAATCCACTCCGAAACGCTTCCAAATCGCTGCAAGAAGAGTTAACACACCAAAACATAGCTAGAAGACACCAAAACAATCCATAATCGAAAGCAAACTAAAAATCTTTCACCAATAACTCCAATGGTGACTCCTGCAGTGAAGCCACTTCGATGTCCAGCTAGGGAGTATCTCTCAACTCCGAAACTAGAGCAACTTTGAAGGTTTTCGTCTCCAAAGCCCTTGAGGGGATTCAATCCTTACTCCGGCAACATTTCGTTATTATCAATCAGCCTCCTCAAAATGAGAGCACAATGGGCTTTATATAGAGATTAGGGCTTCAATTTTGAAATTGCTTTTCCCTCCAAATGGGATGCCCCCCTTGAGAAAATATAATATTTAATTTAATTTTCACTTATCCCTCCATTTGGGCGTCCAACTTAGGAAATATAATTTCCCTTTTTTAAAATCAACTTGAAGTTGTTGAATCTAGGTGTGGGGTACAAAAGGATCCAATAATAACTTAAGTTATATCTTATATTTTACCTTTTGGAACTTTATAACTTAATAACTAAGTTGCAATATTTCCATTTTCGAACTCCAAGAATGGTGGAGAAGCCAACTGCTAAAAATACCAAGATGCCAACCACTGCAACTGCCACCACTGCCAGAAATAGTAACCTTGTATTGAATTGCTGCCATGATCGTTGCTAGAAATAGCATTGACTAAAAATAGCATACTTCTAAAAATAGTAAGTGTGTCCAATTTCAAAATAAGCACATTCTGAGATGCAGTAGTGACTTACTAAAAATAGACACTGCTAAAAATAGCAGTGATTGCCCACCAAGGGTCTCAGAAAACCCCCTGCAACAACCACCTGAAAAGCTGACAAGAAACCTCCAAGAATCTTGGAAACCCTAAAATTGCCTCCGAACAGCCTACGGGTCTTTGGGAATAGGCTAATGGCCACTGGAAAGCATAAGAAACTAGACCGTGAAGAGTACAAAAATATATTGAGAGGGTGCGGGGGGTGAATCAGTATATTAACAAATTTTTACCCTCTCAACTTTGATCAACCTTAAACTCTTACACAATATCAACTATGCAAGAATATAACAATATGAACAAGTTGACACCAAGATTTTACGTGGAAACCCTTACGAAAGAAAACTATGGTACAAATAATGTACTTTATGAATTATATAAGTTTTACAATAAATCTAGGGACCAACCTACTTGAATCACCAACTTTCACATTTTAGTAGGCACCAACCCACAAGGAGCACCAACACCTATCTCTGATTTAGTACGCACCAACCTACAAGGAGGACCAACTCCTAAAGTTTGTAGGCACCAACCTATTGGAGGCACCAACCCCCACTTGCCAAGCACCAACTTAGCAAAAATAATTACTTAAGGAACAATGTTCCACCTTCAATGTTGCTTCTTCAACGGATGATGGACAATTAAGGTCTCCTCTTCAATAGCACTCTTACTCTTGAATTTATCTTCCTTGAATGATCTCCAAATATTTTCATATATTTTCTTTTTCAATTCTTCATACAATGCTGCTTTAATAGATCTCTTCAACTGCTACGATTCTCCTCATAAATCTGATCCAACACATTCAAATTTGATCCAACATTCTTCAAGAGATATATTCCTTCACAAATCTGATCCAAATCACACAATGTTCTTCCTTTACAAATCTGATCCAAATGATGCACAGTCTTTTTACAAAATTGATCATAATCATGGCACTATATTTTCAAAAATTTCCTCTACAAATTGCTCTTCAATTTGTAGTTTATTCCTCTCTATAACTCTGCCATGAACTCTCACAAATCTCCCTATTACTCTTCACTCATGTGCTGCATATATATTTCTGAATGAGTCTGAAATATTCTTCATCTAATTCTTCCCTTTATTCTTTTTATGTCTGCTCTAAAACTCAGAAATAATTCATTGAATTGCTTGTGTTTTTACGATATCATACTTTCTCACACATACTTCTGCCACACAACCCTTATTTTTTTGGATCTTATATATATATATATATATATATCAACCATTACAACCTTTGTTTTAAATATGTCTTATTGAATCGCAGCCCTTACAAACAATATGTTTAATATTAATTTGCTTGCCTTTCACTAACCAGGTCGCACCATATCATAACTTTTATTTGATTTGTTTTGTTTCCTTAACCAAAAGCAATCACACCATTCCAGATCATTTATTTGCCTTTTTAAAGCTGTTTGTTACATGAATTGCATCTATTATACAGCACCTTATTTAATTAATTTTCTTTATGAAATCGTCCTTGTTCTTCAAATCTTACCTCTTTTTCATATCTGAAGTCGCACCATTTCCATAAATTAAATCGCACCATTTTAACTCTGGTCTTTATTCACCTTTGTCCTTTTCCCGATTTTGTCTTTTAGTAATTTTGTCTTATTCATTAAGAATCTGAACCACTGTTTTTAGAAGATATCGTGCCTCTTCAATTAAGTTGCTTTTAAATTAGAGAACAACTTCGTATTACCTGAAAGGTTAGTTTCTTATGTAGATCGATTTATTTATTTTTAATTTTTGTGTAAGTTTGTCATGCTGTCCATAATTATGTGCTTAAACAATGTTGGCAATCTGTATTTAACAATCTATATTAATGATCTGTATTTTCAATCTGTATTCAATTGTGAGGTAATTATTTGGACTTTTGTTGCAACAGAATTCTGTATACACTTCACTTGTCTTTGACATCAATATTCTGATTTATTCATGATACTCACTTGTAGATGATCTTATCATTTACAAAGGGAGGATATTTCTTGTCCCAGGTTCTGAGATGAGGGATAGGGTATTGAGATCATTTCATGATTCGCCTATGGCAGGACATCCCGGTTACTTTAAGACCTACAGGCAGGTACGGGAGAGATTCTCTTGGAAGGGTCTCAAGTCTTTTGTTCTTCAGTATGTCAGGGAATGCCTTGTTTGTCAGCAGAACAAGCAAGAACATACATACCCTGCAGGATTACATACCCTGCAAGAACATACTTAGGCACCAAGAGTACAAGGAGTCAATCATTATAAAATATTTAGCTTATTTAATCATACTTCCACTACCTTGTAGCTTAGGATATTTGATGTGATCAATCTACTTCTTTTTGACCAGTGATTACAATGGTTGCAATGCCAATTTATTACTGTTATCATCTTCATATTTTTGACATCAAACTTAGACAACGAATTCCTTCCATAATGGCTTTGATATTGATGATAATCAACCCAACAATCTTGCTCATACACTTGACATCAATGACTCCATCTTTTTCACTTTGACATCAATGACAACATTTCCAACTGACCGAGACACGTTTTGCAACTTGACAAGGGAAAGATTTTGTTAGCATTGACAACATGACGAGAAAGAACTAACTATAGGCAAATTTTCGTAGGGGTGCCAAGTAGGGTACCAATAGTATGGAGGTTTATGCATCTTGTGGAATCTTTGGAACACTAAATTATTCTCCAAGGGCCAAAGGTGAGAATTGTATTCTTTGAACTTTAAGCTCTTTTTAGGTGAAAATTAATGGGGTTATTATTTGTACTTTTATGGTTATAATAGTTCAATTCGAAAGCAAATAACTTAGTGTTGATGATTATAGCAGCATCGTGCGATTCCTTCCAGCCCAGATCACTTGGAGAGAACAATTAAATGTTAGCTATCAGCTATTTAATTGTTATATGTGATTTCCTTGAAGAGGCACTTCATTTGATAAATAATGATTAAATGTATTTAATGAAGTGATACGAATTATTGAGGAGGCGTGATTCTAAGGAGGCCGACTTCTTGATTATTAATTGTCATATTTGTTGATCAAGGTCGACATGCTATGTTTGGAGAGTCACGTTTCTCCCGTCATGTTGTATATATATTCATTTGTTTGGTCATTGTTCATTGTCAATTCAGCATTCAGCTCATTCCATTATCACTTGTCTCAAGTGCGAATTCATTATAGGAGCAGTGCGAGTTCATCATATGTGCAGTGCGATTTTGATAAAGACTTCAGTTCTGTGTTAGCAGATTATATGTGATAAGATCTGTGATTGCATCATCTGTTGGTGCATTATTTTGGCCCCTCTTATTGGCCTCATTTGTACAAGTGTTTCTCTTCAAGAATTAATATATAAGAGATATATTAGTGCTGGGTTTTTCTCCCTCAAGAGGAGGGTTTTCCTAGGGTATTTGCTGTGTCTTGTGTTGATTTTTGAATTAATTCTCTGTGCATTTAATCTGATCACTAAAACTTAACACTTAGGAGGAAATCTCTCTTCAAATTGATGGTTTGCAGACTATAGAATTTACAGGTTGCCAGGGATTTTAATGCCATCATGGGTGCTCAAGGAAAGCAAGGGAGATTAGTTTGGCCCATGTCTAAGATGGACTTCAAAAGCTTTATAGCTAGGAAAGCTTTAGAGATTATTAATGGGAAATTATCTTGGTCAAATAGGAGGAAAGGTTTTTGTAATATTGCTAAGTGTTTTGATAGGTTCCAGTTGTCTCTAGGGTGGTTTGCTAATGAGTGGGTGGTAGAATCTTCTATTTTGGATGTTTTCAGCTCTGATTGCTGCCCTATTTGTTTTATAGTCAATTGTCTCTAGGGTGGTTTGCTAATGAGTGGGTGGTAGAATCTTCTATTTTGGATGTTTTCAGCTTTGATTGCTGCCCTATTTGTTTTATAGTCAATTTGGATGTGATTCCCTGAAGAATTCCTTTCAAATTTGAAATGATGCTGTTAAGGAATTAATCTTTGAGCCAAAATATGGTAAGGTGGTGGAATGGCTGCCCTTTTGTCAAGGGTTCAAAGATGTTTTGCTTTGCCTAAAAGTTGAAATATATCAAGAATTGTGGAATAAAATAGAGTTTTGGAACATCTTCATTGAGAAGGTTGATTTGGAAAGTTCCAATTGAGGTGTCCAAGAGTTGTGCTTGACATACGAGTTCTTATTGGAAGAGGCTGTTTTGCTAGGTAAATTATATGAATCCTATGCTAAAGAAATTTTCTAGAAATGAAAGTCTTGAGAAAATTGGATCAAGGATGGGGATAAAAACACTTTTTTTTTTAAGCAAATAATGGTGGCTTGGAGGGAATTTAACATGTTTAACACAATCAAGAGCTCAAAAGGTGTGTTTTACTAATTGACCTTGGGAATATTAGAAGAGACGTGGTGATCTACTTTGAGAATTTGTTGCACTCTAACATAGATGGGTTGATGGAAGCTATTGCTTAGCTAGTGGAGGAGATTCCTTCAGTAATTTTAGAGATTTAGAATGAAAATTTGATGAAGCATTTCGGTTTGAAGGAGGTAAGAGTGGTTCTCTATGTGCTAAAAGGTGATTAAGCTTTTGGGTCTAAAGGATTTTTTGAGGCTTTTTGGGAAATTTTAGGAAATGACAAGGTGGTAAATTAGTCTAGAAAATCCAGGAAAGTGCTAAAAGATTTCAAAGGGACCTTTATTGTGCTCATTCCAAAGAAAGGAAATCTTAAGTCCTCTGTAGATTCTAGGCCAATCTCTGTATGTAACACTATTAAAAAAATTATTGCAAACGTGGTTGTGTAATGTCCCCATTTTAGCTCTATGCTCTTCAGTGATTGTTAGCCTATTTACGGAGACTCGTAGGCTAAGTAGAAGTGGAAATTAGGGTTTCCTATTTTATAGAAGGTTTCAATTGAGCTTTTGAAGGTTTGCATGCAGGAGTTTGGCAGTGTGTTTTCTGGATCTTTCTGGGTTTTTAGAAAGCTTCAGAGAGAAGTGACATGCATTTCAATCAGGAGTTTGCATGTAGGAAAGGTTTCTGGTTTTTTTTGGGTTTTCAGAGAGCTTCATAATGGTATAACATGCATCTGCTTCTGACAACCTTTCCTGGACTTACTATTTTTAGTAAGTTACGACTGCTGCCCGCATTGTGCTCAAAATGAGTTTGGAAACACTTACTATTTTTAATACTATGCTATTTTTAGTAAGTGCTATTTGTGGCAGTGCTATTTTTAGCAGCAGTTCAACAGATTGTCTATTTTTGGCAGTAAGGCAGTTCAATTTTGGCAAAGGTATCTCTAGTCTTCTTGGGCTCAAAAAGGAAAGTTTATAACTTACGTCATATTATATTTTATTGTTACTTTGGACCCCATGCCTAATTATATGACTTTAAGTTGTGTTTAAAATTGGGACTCATGTTGGACGCCACCCTTGAAGGCAATTAAATATTATTAAGAGAATTTTCCTAAGTCTAAGTTGGACGCCTAGGAATATGAGGAGAAATATTAATTTAAAAGCATCTTCTATTCTCAAATTTGGGCATCCCTTTTTGGAGGGAAAAACTATTCACCTTCCTGGGGTTTTCTTGGTGGAGGAAAATTATAAATAAAGGCATTTGCTCCTTCATTCACATCCATTGCTTATAATAATGAAGTGCTGCTGAAATGATTTCAGAACCCTTGCTTCGAGGAATGCATACCTCCTAGCCTATATTAGTTTCGTGCTTGAAAGATAGTGCCTAGCTGGTTTGAGATTGCTTCTTCATCCAAAGGTTGCAGATTGAGCTTCATCGAGTTTATTTCATTGATATCTTTTGTTTTTGGAGTGTTTCATCATTTTTGGAGTTGCTGGTTCGTGCTTGGCAGAAGCACGTTTTTGGTTGTATCTCATTGGGAAAATTTTCTATCATTCTAGGTATCGGCTCTATGGATTTTCCTTGCTAGGGCGCCCCTTTGCTCATGGTTTTGTGATTTTTTGAGGTGTCTTGGAATTTCTAGACAAGGTTGCCCATTTCTGGAGGGTGTACCTTCTTTGTGGTTGCATTGGGAATTGTGCATTAATAAATTAGTACCGATTGGAGTTTCTCAGCTTGTACTTGGTCTCCCAGCTTCTAGCTCTCATTTGCATTCAGTTTCACATCAAACGGAGAAGTCTGGAGCAAGATATGAGCAATTAGGTGAATTTTGTGCTTGTTGATCTGATTTTCTGTTTACTGCTATTTTATATCAGACCTGATATATTTCATCTAATTTTCATATTTATCGTTGATTATCATGTATTTGGTATTGGAGATGGTTGCCTAACATGTTGATGATCTATTGCTATGTATATCTCCTCTCTATTGCAGCTGAAGCTATATGTTGTAACACTAATTTTCAGTAGTACTAATCAGCTTTATTATTTCTGCACTTTAGTTATTTTGTATATCTCACTCCTGCTAAATAAGTGGTCGAGTTGTTTTACATTTCAGTTTGTCTATTTACTTCCATTGAATAAGTGGTTGAGTTGTTTACATTTCTATTTGTATTACTGCTCCCACTGAATAAGTGGTTGAGCTTTTATGGTCGGTTATTCGCCTACATGTTTACATTTCCAACATTTACTTTCCAAAATGGTCGACTAGCAGCCTGCAACATTGTACTTTCATTTCTAGTTTTCATCTAACGATCCCCTCGCATCGTATGCTTTCACCTCGCTCACACCGAGATCTTGGTGATCAGAAATTGAAGGGTTCTTTTCCAGCTGGTTATATTTATTGGGCTAATGCTAATGGTGAAGTTCATGTGCTGATAATTTAAAAAAAAAACTAAGGGGGATATTATAGGTTGTTGAAAGACCAAAAGTTCTTCTTGAAGAATTCTTGTAGGAGCAAGAGAAATTTGTTAAATGACATCAAGTTTTGGATGGAACTATCCGAATAAGGTTTTTCATTCATTGCACTCAAATAATGAGAAATGTATGATTCTTAAATCGGATATTGCCAAATCTCATGATTGGGTAAATTGGAACTTCATGAAAATGTTGATTGGGTAGAATGGGCTTTGAATCTTGTCACCAAGGATCATTTTTTAGCTTTGGTTAATGGGAGGCGGATCGGGTTTTTCTTAAACTCAAGTGAGATTAGATAGGGTGATCTTCTTCACCCTATCTCTTCATTATTTTTGTGGAAGTGCTTGGAATATTTGCATCTAGAAGAGAACAAAGTATCAAGGGTATTTTTGTGGTGCCAAGTTGTGACCCATTGTCCCACATTCAATTTATAGATGATTTTGTCTTATTCGAAGAAGCGTGTAGGAGGAAAAAAATTTCAAAGCCAACTTAGACTTGTATGCGAGAGCTTCTGGGCAATTGATAAATGGAAAAAATCAAGCATCTTCTTCGTTAACTCCTCAAGAAGGATGTCAAGAAGGATGAAGGGTAGAATTCAATGAATTTTGGGCTTTTGGTTGGGGAAGTTGCAAACAATTATTTAGGGATCCCATAGTTGATTGGGCAAGAAAGAGTCATGCTTTGGAAGGAAATTGTAGATAAAGTCAACCCTAAATTGGTTTCATGGAAAGGGAAATGACTTAGTAAACTACAATGAATCAAAGCAATCCTCCAGATTTATTTGTTCTTTGTTCTCTAGATTCCAAAGTAAGTTGCAACTAAGATAAATAGGATTTGCAAAAAAATCACGTGATAGTGATAAAATTTTCTCTCCTTTGAGTTTATAAAAAGCATGCAAAAGCAGGAGTTGGATGGGGTAGTTGTGAAGGACCCTTTTTCTCTAGAATAAAGCACTTGTGCTAAATTGGCTTTGAGAATGATGAAGGAGAAGGATAGGTTGTGTTGTAAAGTACTTAGAGGTTAGAACTTTACATAGATCTACTCCTCTCTGGCCAGCCTCCCAACCATAGGGGCAAATGCATATTACAAGCATTTTCACTAATATAGGGGTTGCTTTGGCCTTGGATGTTAGATGCGATCCTAGGGGGAGTACCTCGTTTGACCCACTTGGTTCTTGATACTCCTCGATGAGCATTATTAGATCTTATATTAATCTCTTCATAGTCATTGATGATGGCACCAAAGACTTCACCATTTCTTACCTTGAGAAATTGGTAATGGGAATAAGGAAAATTTTTGGAATGATTCTTGGATGGGGTATTCTCCTTCCTATCTCAATTGGAACTTTAATGGTTTGCAACTTCATTTGGAAAGGCTAAGGGGGTTAAAAGTTAAGGACTACTAAAGTGATGGAAGGAGGATGGGTTTTGTCAAAGAAGTTGAAATTTACTCCTAGATTTTCCCATTCTTATGGAGGATAGGTACTCTTTGGAGGTTGCCAGTAGAGTGTAGAGTCCTTGTGTGTCAAGAGGAGGATTGACTAAGATGGGTTGGGATCAACTTAGGTTGGTTCAAGGTAAAAGCAAGATATGACTTGCTCTTTGAAAGGCTGCGCGTTGGCTAGATTGGCCATTGAACTTGGTTTGGAATAAAATCATTTTGCGAAGTGTAATGCTTTTGTTTGGTTGTCTAGATTGAACAAAACCCTACCCTAGGAGAATCTTCAACGAAGAGGATTTTAGGGGTTATCTAGGTGTTGCTTGTGCAAGTTGGAAGGTGAATTTGTAGACCATCTTTTCCTTTGTTGTGTTTTCCTGAAAAGGATTTTGTGGTGTTTATCGCAGAAGATGATGTCTTCTCTAATGCTAGGCTCGATTAAGCAACACTTGCAAAGTTGGCCCATGGGGTCGAAGAATCTAAAGCCTCTATGGAAAACTTTCATCTTTTATTCTTTATGGGGAATCTAGCTAGAAAGAAATAGGAGGATGTTCTAGGAAAAAGAGCTTTTGTGAGGGAGGTATTGGGTAACGATTGAGGCAACAATCTCAAAAGTGGTTAGATCACATCCAATTTTTGGAGAACTTTTTGATTGGGAATTTAGGATCTTGAAATGATGGGATAGAATTGAGCCACCCCAACTAATGGGATAAGCAACCAAGATTAAAAGATTAATAGAAATTGGCAAAGAAAGTGGAGCCTTCTTTTAGGTCTAAGTTTGAGTTTAAGATGAACTTTGATGGGGCTTCCAAGGGAAATTCATGTGTAGATGGTAGGTGTTTTATTAGAAATAATTAGGGGTCCTTGGTGCTAGGGGACTCATTTCATTTCTCCAAGGGATCAAACAATGAAGTTGAAGCCTTGGCCTTGCTTGAGGGTCATAGGATGGCAAACATATTGAATCTTCATAATCTGTTAATGGAAGGTGATTCTTAGCTTATTATTCTAGGAATGGTAAAAAGATCTTTAGAGAATTGGAGGCTAAATTGCTTTGTCAAAGAAGCATTGGAGTCAAATAAGTCTTTGCAAAAAGTTTTTGTGCATTGTTATAGTAAAGCAAATGTGGGGAAGGATTGTTTGGCAAATGTGGGCATTGATTAGTTTCCCTTTTTGGTAGAGATTACCTTTGTCCCATCCTCATGCCCAAGGTCACAAGAGTACCTTGACAATGATTGCTAGTTTGGGGACTATCTTTGAAATTAAGGAGATATAAATGTTAATATATAATAAAAGAATAAAATCATTGCCCTTGGTTAGCATGTGCGGTGGCATTCAACAAGGCATAGAGTAATTATTGCAAAGAATTTAATTCCTTTTATGGAAGCTTAGATGTAATGATTGTGTGACATGCTTTGGTGGAATATGTAAAAGGCTAAAGTGTTATCCCCAAAGTTGCTGGAGTGCTGCTAACCCCTTTTTTAATGTTTTTTTTCCTCATTTGAGCCACTTTTGAAGGCAGAGGTTTGTTGAGATATTGAGATGGTTGATAAGTGGAAACTTAATGATCTTTGAGATTCTCCATATGGTAGTGTGACATCAAATCATAGGTTGAAAAATATTTTTGCTATCGATTCCCTTTCAACTTTGAGGATTGTGGCCTATTTTGGGCAAAGTGGAGTGTGTAAAATAGATGAACAAGGGGCTAAATACTCCATGGCCAGGGATTTCCAAGTCAAGTTGGTAGTAATAATCTAGGATGAGACTGCTTATTAATGACTCTTGTGTACCTTTCTTCGGGAGGAGGATTTTTCTTTTATGGAGGATGATGAATTGAGGGCTTCTTTTAAGGTCAAAGGTTTAGAGTGGAAGTTGCATTTGGCTGCTAGTATGGGGGTGAATTGGTTGCAAAATAAAGTAGGGGTCCTTGAGCAACTTTCTTGGGATTTTTTGAAGTTTGTAGGTGGTGCATGGGGATGGTTTTGTGGGTGTCGCCAATAATGTTGATTTGGCAATGTTGAGTAGGGAGGGGTTTCATGAAGCTTTGAGGAGCCATGTCATGGAGCTTGGTGTCATCATTTAGTTTGAGTCTCAAGAATGTGAAGCTAGTATGGAGTTTGGCAAAGAGGTGTTGAGTGGGCTGGTTCTAAGGAGGGTCTTGGTGGTGGGTATTGTTCTCTAGTGGATGTTGCTATTGCTCATCCTAAAGGTGGTAGCGGTAGGGGAGGCTTGTTGGTTATTTAGATCTCTTTGTGTTTGGGTGGTTGAGCAACGTGACATTTGGCCAATTTTTGTGGTTTGGTTACATTTATTTTTGCATCTGGATGGGGCCATTTTTCTATTTCTTTTCCCCTTTTTTGTTTGTTAATAGTTTGAGATTAGTAGTCCCCTTGGGGCCTATAGTGCTCAAATATTGTTTGAGGATGTAACTAGACTGCTTCTTGTCATTTGTTTATGAATGAGGGTCCCAAATAGATCCCAATATTTACCAATTAAAAAACATAAGTCATAAATGCTTATGTACAAATTATGGTCTAACATTATATTATATCTAATGTCTCCCTTAATGATTGAATTGGACACAAATTCAGTTTTCTTTTGATATTAGACAAAGAGAATAGCACCAAGAGATTTAGTTGTTAGATAAATAGATTGTTCCTAAGATGTGCAATAGTGGAGAGAATTATAGTCAACATTATATTATATCTAATGCCCCCCTTAATGATTGAATTGGACACAAATTCAGTTTTCTTTTGATATTTGACAAAGAGAATAGCACCAAGAGATTTAGCTGTTAGATAAATAGATTGTTCCTTAGATGTGCAAGAGAATTATAGTCTAACATTATATTATATCTAATGCCCCCCTTAATGATTGAATTGGACACAAATTCAATTTTCTTTTGATATTTGACAAAGAGAATAGCACCAAGAGATTTAGTTGTTAGATAAATAGATTGTTCCTAAGATGTGCAATAGTGGAGAGAAATATCATCAATGCCAACCAATTGCCAAATGCATTGATGGTGAACCTCAATGTGCTTGGTGCGAGCATGATAAATTGGGTTTTCACTAACTCCAATACTCCTTGATTGTCATAGAAAGGTGAAGTAAATGTAATTTGAGGAAGTTACATATTAATCAAAACTCGTCATAACCATAGTGCCTTGCAATTGTCACTAACAATTACTTTATACTTTGTTTTAGTGGAAGACAAAGCTACAATATGTTGAAGCCTACTTTGCCACAAAACAACTCTTGGGCCTAGGGAGAAAACACAGCTAGTTGTTGATCTTTGATTATCAACTCAACTAGCCTAGTTAGACTCCATATATCCTATCAATTTGAAATCATTTGTCCATGGATAGAGTATGCCAAAGTTAAGAGCACCTTTGACATATCATAGTTTTCATTTTGTTGCTTGCTAATGAACAAGTTTTAGTTTGGAAAAAGTTAGAGATAAACAAAGATCCAATCGTTTGGATGTAAGATATATCAAATTGCCCAATTTTTTTTAGAGTGATTTATTGATTAGTGATGAATAATCATAAGTTGACAACTTCAACACAATCTCCACAGGTGTTGTGGAAAGATTATAATCAACTATGTGAAATTGTTCCAAAAGATCTATGGCATTATTGACTTGAGCCATGAAAATAAAATGGCCATGCTGCTAAAGCTCTATACCTAAGCAACATAGTAGGAGGTCTAGAATAGTCACATCAAAAGTAGGACATAGATTAAATTTCACTCATTGCAATGCATGGCCCCACTATCCATGATGTCAAGACCATCAAAATAAGCATCAAGAATCATAGTGTCATCACTATTACTTTTGATAGAGATCTAGATCAAAAGATTTCTTTTAACTCCAAAATCTTGAAAATGTTGATTAATCTCAATGTACTAGGCTTGTGGACCTTGCATAACCTCATATAGAGACTTATGAAGCTAACAAACCAAATGATCACTATCAGGTACATGATATCCTACAAGTTGCACCATGTAGAACTTCACATCCAAATTCTTGTTTAATAAGCCATGTTACCATATTTTGCGAAAACCCTTGATAAAACCAAATTGGTACAAAGATGGTTTTAGATGTTTTTAGGTCCTATATGGGTTTGCCCAAGGTCCTTCTCCCTATTCAAGTGATACCTTGCTAGGGGTATGAAAGAACTAAATGCAAGGTTGCTTTAACCTTCTTGTTTGTGGTGTGTTTGCAACTCCCACGATTATGCTACTATAGGAATGCTTAGGCCATTTGTTGGCCTATTTAGTTGTTTTGCTTCTGACATCCATTCAATTCTCAGCCTTAAGAGAGAACCAATATGATTAGCTTGCAACAATGGTAAAATTCAATTCTTAGCCTTAAGAGAGAGAATCAATACACTTTTGGGTATGGAATCTATCAATCCATTGCCAAAATTCGTTTGCTTTTTTCATTGACAAATGCCATTTTAGCTCCAACCCCAAGGGGTTAGTTATTGCTACTAATAGGGTGAACTGCACAGTGCATTTGTAATGTCCCCTTTCTTGATCCATTCCAACATTCTTGGAAACTCTAACTTTCTCGGAGAGCACCAACTTTTTCGGAAAGGAATTCTAATAGTGGCAACAAGTTCCTGGAGCCAAGATGTGCACAACGATACTTTTTGTGTGTGAATCCAACATTCTAGGAGCGCTCCAAACTTCTTGGAAGAAGTCCATCATCCTTGGATAACATCGACATTCTGTGGACTAAGTCCTATGCACTTAAGGAGATGATGGAATCATCAAGATAATTTAAATGGCTCATTTTAATATTTTTGTAAGACCTTGGTTTATTTAAAAAGGGGAAATTAATTAAATAGTTAAATATTAAAGTTGTTGAAAAAGTAAAATTAAATGACAACTTTTATTTAATTAAATTAAAAGGTGTTTTAAGTGTGCAATTAAAGTGTAGCTAAGCTCAAGGTGCTGAAAAGTGGTCATAAGGACACTTTATATTATTTTAAGGAAAATTGCTTTTTTGAAAAAAAACAACAAAAAGTAAAAAAGTGCTTTTTTGGAAAAGCAATGAAAAAAATGCATTTTCAAAAGAACAACAAAAACAAAAATAGCAATGTTTTGAAAAAGCAAAAGATGTTTTTTGTCACATCCCTTACATGGAGACTTTATGTTCAGTCATGTATTTCAAATACAATGATAGATGCAAGTAATTGCTTTCATGTGATTATGACATTGAGGATGAATAGTTGTTCTTTTATCGTAACCGTAATGTTAACAAACCTTTTATTTTGCCAAGAAGTTGAATGAGATCATGTGATTAAATTTAAATGTATATTATTAGGCCGTTGAGAACGATCTAACCGTAATCCTTGTCAATGGATGCAGGATTGCCGATGCCACGAGAGAAAGGGAAATATCATCAGGGAGAGGACGTGATTAATAATGGATCAATTTTATCATCAAACCTAGAGTCGGAGCAAGACAGTTGAGCCTACGTCATTACCTTGGCCATGAGTAAATTATATAATTATTGATTAAGCAAGTTAATTTAAATGATCACCTTTATAGAGATTACAAATAACTAATAAATAATAAATTAAAAAAAACAAAAATAAAAAAAGAAAGAAATAATTTAAATATTTATTATATCCTCTTGAAGATTTACGAATCAAATTCTTGATATATTTATATACTGGCAAGAGGAATCAAATATTAAATTAAAATATGAGATATAAATTATTTACCACCGATTTTTAATGGGAAAAACCATTGTAAGATTTAGCATGGAAAATTAAATGAATTTATTTATTTATTTATTTTTTGCCGTCGGGAGTTTGAAGGCAGAAGTCTTACCGCCATCTTTCCATCGAAATGAAATGGCTAAGATGGAAGACAAGGGGATGCGAAGAAAATTCTTTTGGGGGCGTCTGCTTTGGATAGGAGTTTTCTTTCTTTAAGGAATCACGGTGGCTCGCAATGGGCATATATCGTGAATCTGAGTCATTTCTGGAGCGAACTATTAATATTTGTTGTCAATTTATGAGTAGGAACTGTGGAAGCCATGCGTGGCTGAGTCTGATAGATAATCTTCTTTTCTTTTCTCGTGAGGAGGTGATATCCAGTTCTAGAGTTTGCGTCTTCACTTTTGTTGTCATTTTTTTTATATATTTAATCTTCCATTGGAAGCTTTCTCTTATTTGTGTGTGAGCCGTTTTCAATTCTCACGGCTTTCTCATCTAAGACGGATTTAAATGAGGGCAATTTGGGAATTCTCTTAGTCGGTATAAGCAAGAACCGAGCTTGAAGACTGAACTTGCAGTTCCTACAACTGAAAGTTTCCAGAACAGGCTTCATCGAATTGTGATTACTCACTCAGGCACGTAAAAAGTAAACTAGATTTTGATAACCTAGAAATCTTCAAATGAAATGTTCAGAGGAGTAACGTATGTGAGTTGAAAATTGCTTTGGTTTTTCAATTGCTTGAAAGATAATGGGAATCGAGCTATCAGAGTTTGAGTAAAGTGCGAAGTTAAGAGAATAGCCAGATTTCAATCATTCATGTTCTTCTTCTTGAATGGAGATTAGGCAGTTTGTCATCTAATTATTGCCCTGTTCTGATGCACTCATGCTTGAGTCGAAACTTTATTCCTCTTCTTTTCTGTTTATCTACAACAGTGTTGAGATTTTTATGTGCTTCTCATCGTAATCTTCAAATACAAATCTTTATTTAAGGATCAATTGGATGCTCATGTCTGAATTAGACTTTCTGACATTAGATTAATTTTGTATAAGGGTTCAGTTGAACCATTAGAGATATTTGATGTGCTCATCCTATTTGAACATCTATATTTCTTTCCTGAAAGGAGACGTTGGTTAAATGCAATTTTCTTGCTCACCCGAGTCTTTGGATTTGATGTTTTTGTATTCGAAATACTCTTCTTAGTCTAGCTGGTTTTGGAAAGGTTAGTCAAAAGTTTTCTTTTATTAAGACTCTGTTGATCCTTTTGCCTTGCCTCAGTCGCAGCCTGCTTGAACTTTAATCCTAAATCTCTAATTTGGATACATGCCCTTTCTCATACCAATCCGAGATCATCTAACTGTGAAGTTCTTCCGTAGTGGAAGGTTCCTTTTCTGTATGCCTAGAAAACTGAATTTTTTTTCTTTAGAAGTAGTAAGATCCCTCTCATAATGCTTATGAAATGAGCTTAGACTCAAATTAAGAGAAAAGCTTCTACTGGGTCTTTGTGGTATAGAATAGGAAGTTAAAATGTTGATATCCGGAAAACCTTTCAATCGAACATGTCTTTCTGTATGTTGAGCTCATCGAAAACTACTTTTGTAAAAGAAGAGTCTTAAAGAGAAACTAAGTTGTTGTAATGTTAACCTGTTGAAACCATCTTAAGGGGCAAGTCTCATCTCTTTTTGTAAAGTGTTAAGTAGGCTGAATGGTCTTTAATGATGTGAATTGACATTGAGTTAGGATTCTCTTATATGACCGAAATTAATTGTTGTACCTTGATTCTAGAAGATTTGAATTCATGTCATTGTAATACTAACACTGAATCCTTGTTGTCGGATAAGACTCCTTAATCTCGCATCTCAAAATTTGAGAATAGCAAAATATGATTACTCATATGGAATAAGCTATTGAGATGAGTTCCTCTCCTTTTAAAAGGACAAAGACATAACCCTTAAGCAAGATGTGAAACCAAACCTAGTTCCGGTAAACATTAAATCTTAGAGTCAAGATTTAACCTCAAGCTAAGAGAAGAAAGATAACCGAACCAGATATGGTAAAATTTAAGACTTAACTTGAGAATTATCCTGTCAAGCAAGGGTGAGAGTGCTGACAGCACAGTAGTGCCAGAGATGTCGGTACAGTAGTACCAGAGACATCGGCACAGGAGTGCCAGAAAATATTAAAATCCTTGGCCAAGGTACGATGCTAGATTCAACATCTATCAGCTATCAAGTATCGGATATACCACTGATTAGAGTGGCCTTTCTAGTTGGGAGGTACCCTTAGTTAGGTCGATCAGGAGGTATAGGTCCTTGACACCAGGCTCAGAGACATGATGATAAATTGATCCATGTTGATTACCCTCGTGAAGGGCGGGTTCTTCAATTGAAGAAACTTGGGAGACCAGTAGGTCTTGGTTGGGCGGTAAAGCCCCTGATGATAATTCTCTTTCCCTCGATAAAGATTTTCAAGTATGATAGTATGGAGATGATGTCAAATGGATTTCTTCCTCTCTCGTAAATCCAGGTACATGCAATGGTAATTGAATTTCTATTTCATCTATGCCATGAATGCTATTCTTTATGTTAATGAACATTGTAAGATTCTCAGATACTTAGTGAGATAGTTACTTGAATTTATTCAGCTGTTATATTGTTTCATAGCTGTAGTAATTATTCATTATCTTCTGGAAGCAAAGAAAAGTAATTATTATTCTTCCGCAATTTCCTGTTGGATGTTCATAGTTAATAGTTTCTTTTCAGCTGAAAATGAAATTAAAAGTTAGTTGATGAAGTGTTTAATGTAATGACATCTGAATTGAATTCTCTCTTCCGTCTAGCTGCAAATGAAACCCTAGTTTGGCAGTTATTTAGTTATTGATCTGCCATGAACAGTTGGCGGAAAACTGTTGAACGACTCATGTGAGCTGAAAACTGAAAATTAAAAAGATAATTGCATGTTTGAGTTAGTGGATCAATTTGGAAACCCTAGTTTCGAAAACAAGTTAGTTGCAGTTCAGCTGAAATTTAGTTGTCAGTTGAAAATTTTAAACTGTAGTCTGGGAAGGTTGTTACATTTTTTCCTAAAATAACTCTAAAAAGGTTATAAAAGGAGGTTGGTGCTTGAGAAGAAGGGTAACTGCTTATTCATTTCGTTTGCTTTGGTGAATGAACATGAGTTCTCCCTATTTTCCTAAGGATGAAAACTCTTTGGTGAATCTTGTTTCGAGGACGAAACCCATTCTAGTTAGTCGAGTGATTTCATCTAGAAGTCACCATTGTGTTGAATGCTGAGTTATTTCGAATTTGTTATTGATAATGGAGATTTTTGATGTGTTTTGAGAGATTTGGTATGCAAGTTTAATTGGTGTTTGCTGTCCCAGTTTTAGCTTGAATTCAAGATTGATTTTTGGAGCTTATAGAGGGCTATACTTCTTTATTTCATGCTATACTGTTTGCTGCAACAATAATTAGTCATTTTGGAGGGATTTTTCTTTGCATGCTATCATGAGGTTGTCCACCACTTTGCCCAAACCTAAGTAGTATGCAATTAACTTTTGGAGCTTCTTGTACATAGTGAGCATTTCCTTTTGTGCTAGACTATCATCCACCAAAGTTGCTATAGTGGATGATCCCCTAGCCTTAACCTCATCCATAACCAACCCACAATTTCCAAATTGCATTGGGAGAAGAAGCTGTAGCAACTACATTTTAAGATGTAATTTTGCTGATGGCACCACTGAGGCTAACTATTATAGAAAATCGCTTATTCAGGCTTTTGACCTCAAAGGACCTACATCACCCACTCCATCAACCCTTAAAACAAATTTAACAAACCCAAGCACCATAGGATCCTTGCATTGAAAAATTGATTCTAAATGGTAGTTCAAAACCTTACCATGAAAATAAGGGTTGCGAGGCCTTAAAGAATCGTTGTGTCAAGCCATCGAATCCCTCACTTTCTCTACGGGCAAGCCACCGAAGCCAAGCACAACTATTGCCTACCAACATCAATGTCAAAACCCAAAGCTAAGAAATAAGCTAAGTTATTGGTCCTGGTATGGGTGTGAGTACGGGAATTGGTATTGGTATGGTAGTACGAAATTTTTTCTTTTCCTCGAGTACAGGTACACGTTTGGCTATATATATAATATTCAAAATTATAAATATAAAATATAAAAATAGTGATACTCATAATTGCTAATAAGCAAAATATTTAAATACCTCATTCATTATTTGCAAAATTGAAAGTACTCATGAATTCATAATTCAATGATTTGTCAAATCAAATGTCAATACACAATGAAAATTACAATCAATATTTAATAGTCTTTATATTGCTCTTCATCAAAAGCATCAAAATCAACATTTGGTTCAATTTCATTTGAACCACAATCAATTCGAGTGCCACTCCCACTAGTTGTGTCAGGTGCAAAGGTTGCCTCATCTATAGAGACTTCAACAAGTTGTGCAACTATAGCGCCTAAGTTGGCACACTCAGGACTTTGATCCTAATTCTTTTCACCCCTTCATTGTATTCAGGTGTCTTATGTGACAAGAGATGAAGGTTGGAGTGCACAAAAGGCGAAATCCTTTTCTTTTTTTGCACCCAATCAGTTATGCTTAATTGAGTGGATGGAGTATGCACTCCAATTTTGCTTAGCTGAAGAATAATTCACAACTTTTTGAGTTTGCACACAACATTTAGTATTTAATTTTATAAATACAAAACATATAATAGTAGCGAATGAAAAATGAGAAAACTAAAAATAAAAAGATGCATACTTGAGAGAGAATTTTTATTGCAAGAGGCTGCAATTAAATAGAGCTTTGGCTATGTATGTATCGCCATTCATGAGCATCTTTTTTTTACTTGTTTTGAAGAGCACAAATATCATGATTCCTTGAAGAAATGAAGTGGCCAAACGCACTCAAGGCAACACTTTGGATATCTACATCTAGAAATATTCTTCTAAATGCAGCCTTGTAGCCATTAGCAACCTCTTCATCCCCATATGGTGACACCCTCCTCAATAAGGAAAATATATTTTTGTTATAATACTTTGGGGACAAAGCAATGCTAGGAGATGTAAGGGTGTGGTCATCTTGTTCCAATGGTCGACGGTGATCTTTTGCACACTTTTGAAAAATGTTTTTGTTGGGTCATGCTTCTTGACTTATATTATGGTTCTTATTTTTTCAACCATGGAGTCCATATCATCATAAATTTCATCGAAACATGGATGATCTGTATCAGCATACCTAATCATGCTGATGATGGGCTCAATGAAACTCAAAACATATTCCACACGAGCCCACCACTTATCATCTAGGATCAATGCTTTGACTTTTTGGGCTCTCTCTATACTTGATTGCCTCCATACACTACAAAGATTGTTGATGACCATAGCATTCAATTTATTTCGCACCCTTGCAACCTAACATGGTGTAAAAAAAGACAAATTAAAATATTAAATGGTAGATGACATGTCACATATCAACAATTAAAAATAAATATAAAAAAATGTTAAAAAATAAAATTTAAATTACCTTCAACAACTCTAAGTTGGAGAAGGTCTTGAAGATGCCTTGTGACATACGATGATTAGTCACATTTGAATCTCTTCGGCCTCCATGTAGATTTCTTTGACCCACTCAATTTTTGTGCCAATCTTTTGCAATATCAAATTGAGTGAGTGGACCCCCCATGGTGTCAAAAAAATGTGACCATATGTACCCTCCACTATAGAACTAGCTGCCCTACAATTTTTAGTGTTGCCCATTATGACTTGGACAACATTTTCAGGGCCCACCATTTCAATGTATTCTATGAGGATATTGGTAATGGAAGTTGCATCCTTTACTCGGTCCTCACAATCCACTGCCTTCAAAAACATCGACCCTTCAGGGGACACTGCAATGACATTGATCAATGGTCTATTTTTGCAATCTTTCCACACCTATTACAGGCCATGTATCCTTGATTGCTCTCGTTGATGCCTCTATTGAAGCTTTCTCTTTCGCCAATAAGGTGGTTTGCACCTTTTCACACCTAGGACTAACATAATTAGAAAGTGCATTGGTAATAGCTGTCACCATATCCTACCAATATGGTGATCTAATGAGGTTGAAAGGAAGCCCATTGCTATAAATGCAATGAGCAATGCTCTCATCTGCAACCTCCCTTGCTTCATTCTTGAAAGCCTTTTCCAATGTGCCTCTTTTACACAAAACATTCTCTTCTTGGAAGATGGTGGTAATGGCATGAAAGGATATGGGCCATCTAGTTGTGATTAGCCACTAGGAGGTTTCTACAAGCTTTTCTTGGTAAGAGGATGTGCTCTTTCCTTTGATCTATGAATTACCATGTCGGCATCCTCTTGTTCTTTAATAATGCCATTGTTTGTTGCTTTGGCAACCTTTTTTTTATTTGGCTCAGGACAAACTTTTATTCTCTAACAAGGAATAGTGTGGAAGTGAGCTTTCACTCGAAAGTATGACCTCTTATACTCAGTGGCCACCACACCAACGATAACCCCCACCACTAGGAGGTTGTTCAATCATATTTGTATGTCACCAAAGAGGTGAGGATGCATCAAATTTAAATGAAATCTCTACATTTGGGGCAATTGAACCAGAATTATCAGCCATAAATATATGAACCTAAAACAAAAAAAAATACAAATTAACAACCCTACATTTTTTGTTTGTTTGTTTGTTTGTGTTTTTTGCATTATAACCCTTTATTATGCATAAAAAAGTTTTTTTCTTTTCTTTTCAGAACCTACCAAAAGAAAAGGAGAACTTGAAATATCTTCAAAAAAATGAAAGATTCACTCACCTTTAGTGTTTAAATCTTCTTTGTGCAGCTATCTCTCCCTTGTTGGTGTAGGTTTAACTCCCTTGTAGCCCTCATCTAAAAAAAATGAACCAACCTTCAAAACCCAACAATGGCAGCTTGGAGGAGAAAATATAGTTTTGGTCTTTTGTGTTTGTCAAATGAGTTGAACAAAGTCTTATGCCTTCACTTTAGGGCAAGCTAATGTTCTTAAGTAATTTTTTGTCTTAAAAAAATGCTTTAAAAAATGTTTCTTTTAATGTTTTTTGGGCTTGGTGGTCTCGGGTCCCCCTAGGTTTGCTTGGGATTGTCATATGTTCACCTAAGGTATAGGTGGTACCTTGGGGGAACTCAGGGCCAAATCAGGACTGGACCTATACTCGGAATAGATGCATATTGGTACGGGAGGGTTCTTGGCAAATTCGGTAACATAGGAAATAAGAATACAATGAACAAAAAAGTTGACAACAAACATGAGATATAATCCCTATACACATGCTCCAGCATCATACACATGGGAAAAGAAGTCATCACAACTGCAACCCTTATCCTATCACCCTTCAAACAAACCGATCACATGAGGCATTGATGACGGAGAAAGCATAAGCGATAAATCACCAACTGAATGCCATCACGTGACCAAGAAATGATGACAAGAAAGGGATTATGGTGGCTTAAAAGCTAACTGTTCCCTAAGACCCGGCTAAACTTGGAATCCAAACTATAAAGTGCCATTAAAGGCTACTGTTTCACCCCAAAATTGGCTAAATATCTGCTACCACATTCACCTTCTCAAAAGGATGCATAAAAACAACTATATCAAAGGAGAAACAAATAGATAGTAGTTCCTTCAAAAAATGTTGTAGTTTCCAATAAGGGCAAGTTCCTTTTTGAAAACCATTAAATGAATCACCTTCAATCACAATTTTCTTAATACCAGGAGAAGAAGCCAACAAAATTCCATCTACCACAACCTCCCATTTTGCTTCATTATTAGGGTAGCAACCTGGAAAGAGAGATCCTTAATGAACAAAGCTACCATGCTCGTCTTTGATCACCACTCTTCCATTGGCATGACCTAGATCTCCTTTAGAAGCGCCATCAAAATTTAACTTGAAAAATCCCTTTGGAGGTCTCAATCATAGCAGCAATAAACACAAAGAAATCATGATTAATAGGGGATTGTTGTTGTTGCTGGTTTTTTCCTTAACAAACATGTTTTTTTGAATAAATTGTGGTCAATGATTTTTGATTGGTTTTCTCATGTTTAATTGAATCTAAATCATTTAGAATTGTGTTTAAATTGTTTGCACAATTTTTTTATTGATTTTTTGTTGTTTTTGTTTGCTTTTGACATGACTTGCAACTTTTTTGTTTTCTGATAGGGTTTTATGTGTGATTATTGCTTCAAACAAATAAGACTTATTTTGGAAGCAATGAAGGTATATTGTGAAGTGGCTAGGGTGAGCATTTTAGATTCATATTTTGACTGTTTAGAAGGTGAGTGCAATGAACGTGACTATGGTGACACATTTTAGCTTGGCTTGGTTCATTCATTTGTCAATTCCACGTAAGGTTTGAGTTTTGGATAATGCATTTAGTTCAAAAATAAAAAAACTGTCTTTTCTCATTAAATCTTTTGTTGTGATTGTTTTGTGTTTGAAGTTATTGATACTTCAGTATTAGTGAACTAACAACCCTTTACTTGGCCTATGTGGCAATTGTGGGAAAGAATAGGTAGTAATAGAATCCTATACAATAGCCTATGAGAAGATCACAATGAATGAAATCTAGACAGTGTTAAAGTTTTGTGTGAATGTGACTAAAAGCAGGTTATTTGGTCCCTCAATAAAATAACCATGAAGACACAAATGGATACCTCATGAAACTCGATTATTTGGGATGTACATATTGTATGTTAGATTGCAAGTAGTTGGGTTGATATACTAAAATACATTTGGAAGTAGTTGTAATGAATTTTTTTCATTATCTTTTGTGAGATTCAATAGAATCACATAATCTACTCGTACTATGTATATCCAATATGAAGGTTAGTATGACGCAGTAGTATCATGAGGCTATGAGTTGACTTATATTACTATTCATTGTTAGTCCTATATTGATTGCTTCAACCATTTGTGATTTCCAACCCATTGATACTACCATGACAAGGACTAGTATAACCAAGCAAAGCTTGTTCGATGTATCACTAGCTAGCAATGGAATGGTATACTCTATCTGCAACCATAATGAAGAGCTTGCCCAATCTAAGCGTGATAGGTCCCCATGTCTATTTCTTTTTTTGTTCCTAGAACTACTTACCTTTTTTGCATACGTTGTTACTAACTAAATTTGCTTTAAATATCAACAACTAACTAAATGAAGCTTGACCATTAAATAAATTTTCATGAAAAAGTTGCTTTGCACTTGCATTGCAAAGATGCCAAATAGTGAAATGGAAAGTCAATATTCTTCTTGATTAGCCATACTACCCTTGTGTCTTCATGAACCATTCCTTTCCAATTATTAGGAGTTTAGGGCCAACAAAATTGGAGCCATATCATGATAACATTACTTGAATCCCAAAATGAAGTGCTATTCAATGTTTCCCAAAATCATGATCAATTGTTTCATGTTTCTATAATATCTCAAGCATCATTCCTTAAAGCCAATCTTCACATTTTCACTTTGGCAGCTAGACAAAAGTGAATCACTATTCAATGTTTACCAAAAACATAATTTATTGTTTATTTTTCCTATAATATCTGGAATTATTGCTAGGTTCTAAACTAGACATACTAAATTTGGTTTTAAGCTTCATTCATCATTTTCTATGAGAGATTGTGTGAGTATATTGCATGTCAAACTTGGGTACAAACAAGGTCAAATGCAAATTTTGCTTGCATAATGTCAATGGAGGTATACTTGCTTCAAGTGGAATTTGGCAAAGGAGCCAAGACATCACACCATTCCTTGCCAAATCTGCCCTATAGATATCACATATAAGGTGCAATAGGCTCTTCAAAAAATTTTTGACAGTAAGGCTAAAAAGGTAAGTTACCGGTTCGTGTTCGGGGACGGGTTTGGGTATGAGAACCTGGTACGTGGGTACGGGCAAATTTTTTTTAGGGGTTTGGGTACGTATGGGTACGTGTGTGTATATATATATATATGTATGTATTATATATCCAAAAAAATACGAGAAATATACAGAATTGTAAAACTAAATCATTTCATAGTATGATTACTTGATCATTGATCAATGCCAAATGCCAAAGATAAATATTAAATGCCAATTGATAGTTGAAAAATATTCAAATAAAGGCTAAAGCATATCAATGATATCATATATGTCTATGTTCACGATTCCAATGGAAATCATCACAATTACTGAATTACAAAATGTAGTTAATGAAACATGATTCAATGTTCATTGTTCAAGTGTTCATCAATCATCAAAAGGATTCTCAAAAGAATCATCGTGACTTGGATTTTCAGCGGCTTCAACTTCAAGATCATCATCATTTGAACCCAAAGCAGATTCAGCACCATGTGGTATGTCATCAATATCATCCACATCATCCATAGTGGCTCTAGCAAGATCCTGAATGGTTGCATCCAAGTTAGCGGACTCGGGTGCTACATCCCAAAGCCTCGCTGCCCCCTGCTTGTATTGAGGTTCCTTACGTGACAAAAGACGCAAATTGGAATGAATATACACCAAGTCTTCAACTCTTTTTGCAGCCAACTGGTTACGCTTCACTGAGTGGATAAAGGAGTATGTACTCCAATTCTGTTCAGTGGCAGAAGAGCTTGCAATCTGGAGAGAAAACCAACAAAATAAAAAATAAAAAATGCAAGATAAATTCAAGAATGTTAAGTGTTAAATTCTACAATACAAGTGGCAAAAAAAAAAACTTGTGAGAGGATCTTGATTGCAAGAGGTTGGAGGTACATATAATCTTGACCATGGAGGTACCACCATGTAATAGCATCCATTTTGTATTGGTCTCTAACAATAGAAGGGGTATGATTTTTTCCTGAGATAAACATTCCAAATTCTCTCATGACACTTGTTTGCACTTCTAGATCACTGAACATTCTACTAAATGCCCTCTTATACCCATTAGCAACTTCAGAATCTCTATATGTCAGTATTCTCCCTAGGATAGAAAGTACTTTAGTGGTATAGGACCTCGGAGATAGGGCATATGCAAGGAGGTGCAATGGAGTTGTCATCTTGTTCCAATGATGAAGAACAATTGCTTCCACCCTTTTGTAAAAGGTGTCTTCAGGATCATTCTCTCTCTTTTGTATTTCTATTTTTATTTTCTCCAACATTGTGTCCATGCTATCATAGACATCCCCCAAGCATATTGTACAGCCTTCAATAGCCCAAAGCATAGATGATGATTGGTGATCATCTAAGTGCGATCCTATTATTCATCAAGATCAATGCATGTTTTTCAGTATCTTTAGTTGATTGTTTCCATATACCCAATGATACTTGCTAATAACCATTTGACTTAGTACCTCTTTCTGCATACAAGTCGTCTTGGTGGTGCATGAGAGATGGAAGCGGGTCTCGACAACTAAGAACATGTTAATAGTAAGTTAATAACACATTTGAAATATAAATAACATGCAAAACAATATTTTATTCAATTCGTAAAACACAGCATAAATATGAAACTAAATAAATTAATTTGATCTTTGATTCTGAAATTATTAATATAAAACTCAGGATCCTCATAATATATTTCTTTTACTAAGTGTAAGTGGATGTCCAAGATGTCTCATACATTTTGTGTAGTAATTGTGGTTGGTTTTCTTCTGTGATCGATCACAGAGTGAACTCTTATGGTTCCTTCCACTTCAGGTCAAACCTCCCAAGCATTGCCCGGCAGAATAACATTTAATGGGCAGTTTTAATCACCATCCATGAATGATGGGTATGTTTCAACCTAGAACCTCTAATTAGTTTCAGGTCTGGGCCTCTAGATTTCTTCTCTTTTTTGCAATGGGTGTTTTATGCAGACTTGTGAAACTAGGAGGTGCACTATTTTTTGTTGACACCATGTCCCGCCAATATGGTGATCTCACGAAGTTGAATGGAAGACCATTGGCATAGAGGCAACGTGCAATTTTTTCTTCAGCAATATCTCTTGCCTCCATTTTAAATGCCTTCTCTGATGGACCTCTCTTGCGGGTGGTGATTTGTGGTTCTTCATCTTCTTCTGCTGTAGAGGGTATAGACAAGAAGGGATGTCTAGAGGGCCTAATTGTCTAAGTGGGTAATGTTGTACTTGTTTTTTTCTTTCTGGAACTATAACCAGTTTGTTTTCCTCTTGCAACCAATTTTTCAGCATCTTCTGGTTCTTTTATAAATGCTGCTATTTATACAACAGACAACCCCTTCTTATCTGGGCCCTCACACATATTAATTCCTTTACCACCAGGGCCCATAAAATGAAGTTTCACTTGGTAATAGGAGCTATTATATTGTGTATTGCAAAAATTACACTTCCAAACAAAATCCCCACCTCCAAGAATTTGTGAAATTCTTGTGGCATGTCTCCATAAAGGAGATCCTTTGTCAATTTTGAACTTTTGACTTCCCTCCCCACCCACTAAACTTTGACTGCTGGCCATTGTTGCAATCTATAAAAAAAATGAAAAAAAAAAAAACATACTTGAAAAACTTCTTCACAAACTTGAAAAAATCCATCAAAAACTAAGAAACTTGAAAAAATTCATCAAAAGATTAAAGAATAGGGTTTAAAAGCATACCTTAAACACTTAAATCTCCTTTGTAGAAGCTATTTGGCACTCCACAATCGATCTCCTTCGAATACAATCACCTCCCTTCAAAATGCCAAGATGGAGAGAAAATATGATGAGAGCAAAATGAGAGGTAAAAATGAAATGTTTTAGTGTTGAAAGGCCTCATATTGGGCCGTTTTAGGGTTAGGAGACAAAATAATAGTAAAAAAATTGTATTTTATTGAAGTTTGGGCCCACTTTTTAAGTGCCGGGCCGTGGGTTCTCCTAGGTATGCCCGGGTATGCAGCTGGTACTCCTGGGTCCGTGAACCATTTGGCTGGGTTCGCATTGGGTACGCATATGGTGTGTGCCCAGCTCTGTGGGTTTGCTCGGGTGCGCGAACCCATAGGGCTGGGCGCGCACCCTGTGCGTACCCAACACGTACCCACAGGCAAACCCGTACCATGTTCGTACCCGGACCGGGTTTGAGGCCTGTGTGTACGAACCCTGCATCACAGCTAAAAAGGCAAGAATTGGGATAGAAGTGGCTTCTAATCCTACAGATGGTAAGGGCAATCCTTTGGATGAGGCAATTGGTGCAAAAAAGGCAAGAACTAGGACAAAAGTGGCTTCCAATTCTATAGATGGTAAGGGCAATCCTTTGGATGAGGCAATTGGTGCAAATAGGCTTTGATGGAGTCTTAATTGACACAGACTTCTACAACACATGACTCAAACATAGATGAAGGAAACTTTGACTCTTTCTTTGCACCTCATACTACACGTGGATCCTAAAGCACTTCAGAGAGTATAGGATGGAGGAAGAATGCCCATGAATAAGTGAAAAAGGCGTCTGTAAATTTTTTGTTCTACTTTAGCCCACAATTCCATGTTGCTAGGTCTCCATACCGACAAGGTATGGTGGATGCTATTATAGTTTTAGGTATAGGGTTCAAGCCCCATCGTATGAAACCAATAGGGTTGATGTACTCAATGAAATAGTACAATATGTTAAGGATGTTGTAAACATCAAGTAGAGTGGGCAAAGATGGGGTGCACTGTAATGTTAGATGGATGGACACATAGAAGGAACCAAACTCATCAACTTCCTTGTCTTTTGTGAGATTGGTATGATCTTATCAAACTCCATAAATGCATTAAATAGGATCAAAATTATGGCTATATTATTCAAATTATTTGATGAGGTGGGCATGGATTAAGGCCATCAAATGTGGTTCAGTTTATTATAAACAGTGCTATTGCTAGGAAATTCTTGATGGAAAAGTACCCTTGTATGCTTTTCAGCTTGTGTGTGACATACTACCTTGATCTAACCCTAGAGGAAATTGGAAAAATTGAATGGGTTAAGGAGGTATTGCAAGGCTCACACTATTACCAAGTCTATGTACAATCATATGTGTTGTGTATGATGCACTCCTTCATAGAGGGCAGGGAGCTAGTTTGACTAGGGGTGACAAGATTGGTAATGCACTTTCTTGCAATATTGATTCTTTGCCAACAAAAATTGAATTTGAAGCAAATGTTTGTTTCAAATGACTAGATAGAGTTTGGCTTCACCAACCCAATGGATGGAAAAATAGCAATCGAGTGTATACATTTTTTGTGATATTTTGGGATGTGGTAGAGCAAATGATCGGATTTTAGAACCTATAGTAAAAGTTTTGAGACTAGTGGATGGGGAGAAATCCCCCATGGGCTATTTATATGAGACCATGGATAGGATAAAGGAGGCGATCAGGTGCAAGATAGAAAATAACAAGGATAGATAATATCATTGTGGGACACAATCAATAGGAAATGGGATTGACAGATGCATTAATCTCTCCATGCTGTTGGATACTATTTAAATCCATCATTGTTCTATACCTCTTCATTAAAAGATGATGGTGAGGTCACATAGAGTCTACTTATGCATGGATAAAATGTTCCCTACCCAACAACATTAGATGTAGTTATGGTAGCGTTGCCAATAAACAAATAGGCAAGGGGTTTTTCTCAAGTATGGATGTTGTGCAAGGTAGGAAGGGCTTCAAACTAGCTAGAATCCATAAACTTTTGATAGTCTCTATATTGTAGACATGCACATTAAAGGTTCTAAGATTTTAGTAGATTTTACATGATATCATCTTGAAATAATGTGTTTTATAGCATATGGTGGTGTTGTGACCTTTTCACACATCACCCCATTCAAAATGGGGACCCCCTAATTTTTGCTCCATTCGGGTCTTTTGGCTTGGGTTTTTTGGTCTGTCTCTCTCTGTCGGTTCTTTCTGTCTAATGATGTACTTACCATTTGACCTAGATTTGAATTTTGGCTAAATCTGGAGCATTTTCTAATAAATTAGGGTTTACAATCTTCAGACAATTTGAGGTCAAATTGAGTTGGCTAATCGAGTTCTGAGCTTAGCACTGCTGTTAGGATGCTTTGAGCATGCTCCCACTGAATTTTCACTGAATTCTGATAACTTGCTATTTTTAGTAAGTACCAATTTGGGACCTATTTCCTTGGGATTTTCAAATTCTGACGACTGCACTGCACTTAGAACACTGTGAGCTGCCTGCTTGCAAAATTTGAGCTGAAACAAACAACTTACTATTTTTAGCAGTTTTGCCTTCAATGGCTATTTTTAGGGTTTGCAGTCGAGATTTCTCAGCGCATGTGTGCATAATCTTTTTGGGTTTTCCGAGAGCTTTGCAACGAGGTAACATGCAAACAGAGTTGATCACTTTTCCGGGACTTGCTATTTTTAGCCAGTGCTCGCATGTTGACCATTTTTCTGGGTTTTTTGAGATCTCGGGAAGTGTGACATACAAACTCATCCAGGATGGTGATTGAATTCACTTTTGAACGTTTTCTTTAGCGGTGCTGCTCAATGAATTGCTTCAACACTTGGTCATGAACATAGTGACATACAATAGAATAGGGTCGGTGGAGACCATTTTAAACAACCATGCAAGTCGGTTAGGGTTTCCAGCTTCAAGACCCAAAATGAGGGGTCAAACGCCAGAATTTCCAAAAACCAAGGTATCCCATCACGATCAGTATCTTCCAAGGAACACGCTGGTAAAATTTGAGGGCGATCTGAGCACTTACTATTTATAATAAGTCACTTCTGAAACAGGGCTATAAATAGCAGGTCAACATGAGGCACCAGTGTGAGCAGGTCAAGCAAGTGATGAGGACCCCATGGCGCGAATTTCAAATCAAACGGAGTTGCAGAGGTTCGAGAAGAAAGTACTTACTATTTTTAGCATGTCCATGCAGAAGGATTAGGGTTTTCTAAAAAGTAGGGCGAAACACGATAGTTACACAAATGCAGCATCCAGTCACGATCAACATCCTTCAGGCAATATGTACGCGAAATTTGAGCTCATTCTGAACAGTTACTATTTTTAGTAAGTTGCTAAACATAGCAGGTACATGCAGGCATCATGCGCCAACAGCTAAGTCACGTCACGAGGATCGAAGCAAAGCAAAAGTCCAGCCTTCTGGAACTTGAGATCAGCTTGAATTGCAAAATTTAAGGAACTTTCAAAAAATAGCAGGTTAGGGCAAGTTGAGGGCACCATGAACAATTCGCCCTGAGTCAAGCAAAAAGCTTGAAAATTCATCCAAGCCTGATAAACTGAAAGCAGGACACCTGCAAATTCGCCCTAGAAGCTTGGAGAGCCATGAAAATTCACTAAGTCTAAGAAATTTGAAGTCCAGCATGCCAAATGCACCTTAGCTACTTGAGGATGGCTGAAAATTCTTCTGAGTACTTGAAATCGGAAGTAGGCATGGTGAAATGCGCCCTTGAAGCTGAAGATTGATGGAAATTTTTCTAAGTCCTCAAAATTAGAAGCTCTAGGGTCAAAATGCGCCCAAGGAGAGGAGGAAGTGACTGAAATTTGTCTAAGTCCTCAAAATTTGAAGTAGACCCCCTCATATGCGCCTTGACTTGAAGGGGTGAGTTTAAAAAATCTAAGTGTGGAAAATTTGGAGTAGACCCCCTTGAATGCGCCTTTGACTTGGAGGGAGACTTAAGAATATTCTAAGTGTTTTAAACTTGAAGCTTACCCCCTCAAATGCGCCTTAGGAAGCTGGAGATTGATGGAAATCTCACGAAGTGTTGTGAATTGAAAGCTCCAGGGGTCATATGCGCCCAGCTAGGAGAGAAGGTCTTGAAAATATTCTAAGGCGTTTAAATTAGAAGCTTGACACTCCATATGCGCCTTGAGAGGAAGGAGGAAGCCTTGAAATTTTCTAAGGCATTGAAATTAAAAGCTAGCTATATCAAATGTGCCCTTGGAGATGGAGTTTGAAAATTTTGCTAAGTGTGGTAAACTTAAAGCTTGCTACCCTATATGCACCCAAGGAGAAGAGGAGGTGATTGAAAGTTGACTAAGTTTTGAAGATTGAAAGAAGGGACCTCCATATGTGCCTAAGAAGAGGAGAGGGTGGTTAAAAGTTTCTAAGGCATGAAGATTGGAAGTAGCTACCCTTGGATGCGCCCTTGGAGAGAAAGATACTTTGGAAATTTTTCTAAGTATTGTTAAATTGAAAGCTTGACCTCCTATATGCGCCTTGAGAAGGAGAGGAGTTACAATTTATTGTAAGGCGTTTAAACTTGAAGTGCAGACCCTTAAATGCGCCTTAATTTGATGAAGAGGAGTTGAAAATTTCCTAAGGCAAGTTAACTCAAAGTAGAGAGGGCCATATGCGTCTTGACTTGGAGGGAAAAGTTTAAAATTTTTCTAAGTATTGGAAACTAAAAGCTCCAAGGTCAAAATGTGCCCTTGCAAGTTGAGGAAGCAAGAAAATGTTAGTGTTGGAAAATAAAACTACAAGGGGTCATATGCGCCTAAGGGCTGAAGGGGAAGTTTGATATTTGCTAAGTGTTGCTAACTTAAAGCTTGGACCCCAATATGCCCCTTGATCTTGGATGAAGAGTTAGAAATGTTTCTAAGGCGTGTCAACTTGAAGGAAGCACTCCTATATGCGCTGAGGTTGAAGAGAGGATGGTGGCATTAAAATTTGACCAAGGCATTAAAATTTGAAGTTCATTATGGAAAGAACTTTGAAAATATTAAGTGTTTAAAACTGAAAGTAGAGACCCTTGTTGCGCCCCTGAGGATTTTGATAAGAGAAATTTTACTAAGGCGTATAAACTCAAAGTATGAAGGCTCAAATACGCCCTTGAGGATGGAGATAATTGGAGATTTTTCTAAGGCTTTGAAATTTGAAGTACCACTTCTCAAATGTGCCTAGACCAAGAAGGAAGACGTGTTAAGATTATTTTGGTTAGGTGGTGAAAAATGAAAGTTTGACCCCTTGATTGCGCCCAGATTGAGGGACAAAGTGGAAAATCGTCTAAGTGTGGGGAATTGAAAGTCCACTATAATAAATGCGCCCAAGCTTGTGATTGAGTGATGGAATTTTCATAGGTGTTGGAAATAAGATGAAATTTGTTCTAAACAAAAAAAACGCCCCAGGCTGGAAGTTAAATAAAATTTGATTAAAATTATTTTCCAAGGTTTAAAAATCAAATGTCCCCCTTCGGTTAGACACATGAAATTTTGAAGTTGAGAAATATTTATCAAGGGGGAAATATTTTAAAAATGTTCTGGAAGGAAAATAATTTCGCCTGGTGATTTTAAAATGCTGGAGCTCACGATTGATGAAATTTTTTTTGGGTGAAATATGGATTTTTTTTTTTTAAAAGTGCTGACGAAGGAAATAAATAAAATTTCTCAAGTGAAATAAATTTTCTCAGGCGTTGAGATTAAATTTTAATAATAAATACGCCATTGTTCAAAGATGAATTTTTATGCTGGAGTAATTTTAATAAATTTCTCAAAAATGCTTCAGTCAACTGGACGTTACATGTAGTCAAGGAGGGAAATTTTAATTTTCAAACGAGGAAAAAATCTCCAATAATAGTAAATTCCTATGACAACTCTATGACGACTGAGCATATTCTCTCCCAAATTGGAAATTTTCTAAGTAGTGGGGGAGTGAATTAATGACAACTGCTAAACTGGGCGCCTTCTTTCAGTTATATAAACTCTAAAGCTATTCATTTTCTACAAGTTTAGAAGTTAGAGATTGTGAAGAGTCTTTGAAGTCTTGAAAGTGATTCTTGAGTAATTTGAGAAATTCCCAGTGGTAAAATAATTTCTAGTGCTGAAGTTGAGGAGTGCGAAGTTAGAGTGAGTGAATCCATGAGAGGAGAGTCAGAGTAAAGGGGTTGAGCTTGGTTTTGATACAGTGATATTCTTCAGTTAAAGGAAGCTCAGTTTAATTCGAAGTCATAGTCTTCTGAGGTTTGAATTTAATTTAATCTTTTGAAAATTTTTATTTTTAAGGCGCTCACCCGGCCATGGGCATTCTTTTCCTAAGTTGGAATTATGATAGCAGGCCTGTTTGCGAGATAGTTGAGTTCTCAAAGGAGATGCTATCGAACAGCGAGGGTTGGGGCAGGCTGAAATCACTGAGCCAAGGGGCTGCCTCAGGCGGGCAATCATCAAGCTGAAAGTCATTCATTGCTGAATCAAAGTTTGTGTCAAAAGCAGGAGGTTTGTTTGATACCAACCTTGGTTCATTCAACCTCGAAGCATTCAAAAGGAGAATATATGGGTAGGGTGGTTATCCTCCATCAGTGACTTCGCACAACATTGTGAGAAGTGGGTTGTATGCAGCTGCTAGTTTTCCACCAGCAATTCGATGTTCAAAGTTGATAATGGAATGTGCAAACTACTACAGGCCAGACCACCGAACAATTGTTTCTCCAGAAGGCATGTTGCTGGCCAACTTCGCACCTGAGGCTATTGGCAAGGCGTTCGGGATTCCAGCTATGGACAAAATGTTGTACAAGTATAAAGAAAGGGCTGATAATATGTATGCCTCATCTTTCGATAGGTGTGCAAAGAGAATCAACACTTCGTGGATGAGAAAACCAAAGCCTCCTGGCGCCAAGTTGCCAAAGCAGATTATTTCAGAGGAGTTGAAGCAAGAGTATTGTGATTTAATCATAATGCTCAGCCGGGTGAATGGCAGCCCACAGGCGTATGCTTTTGAGCCTTGGATGTTCTTCTACATCAGTGTGGTGTTGGAGGGGAAGGAGTACGTGGATTGGGCAAAGATGATCAGCGACAACATAGATGAATAATTCAGAAGCCTAAGGAGAACAAAGACGTTTTACATGAGCTCGTATGTCATTTATATGCTGGCTCAAATGGCGAAGTATAAGGGGCTGACATACCAGGAGCCGATTGGATGTGGTTCCGGTCAGTTTAAAATCCATGAAGCTTGCAGGCAGCTGCACCTGACTGATACCTCCAGCTTCAAGAGAGTGAACGATGCTTTCACTATGCACATCACCAGGACTCTTCAATGGAGAACACACCAAAGAATATCCAAGGATGCACAAAAGTTGGTTGAAGAGTACGGGTATTGGTTTATCTAGTTCCCGAAGTTCACTTACATAAGGCTGCCGGGGTTCCATTCATACGCCTACCGACTGCCAAGGTACCACACAGACAGGATGGTAATGCTTGAAGTGTCTAGGCAGCTCATGGCCTATGACAAAATCATAAGGAAAAGGAAGAAAGGAGGATTGCACTTCCCTATTGTTATGGGAAATTCACTTGAGGAGTGCCCTTCTTTGCAGGTAGCCAAGGAAGCAGAGGAGGAGTTGCAATTCTATCACTTCACCCTCCACACGGGTCGACAAGACTTTGATCCTCACAGAAGGATTGGAATGGTACAAGGTGAAGAATATCGGCACAAGGCTCATGTAGAAGATTTTTGGGCAAATGTGGAAGATGAAACTGAGATCAAAAGGAGGATGTTCTCCAGATTGCCTCTGAAACTGATAAGGGAATACGAGGTTGTCCAGGTTCCGGATCAGGTGGATGAGGACGTCCATGTTACACAACCTGATTATGAATTAGTGACAGGCACGCTAGTCCCACCACCTGATTGGGCAGAACCGAAGATCATAGACTTAGACACATTGTCTATGCCAGTCTTAACATTCACAAGGGGCTGGGTGGATAGACATGTTCACAGGCTTAAAAGCAGATCAATTTTCCTCACTTACAACCTCATGGGATATCACAGGCCATCGACATCAACAAGAAAGAGAAAGTAGGCCGCCCAAGCTACGGAGCCATAGGAGGAGGAACCAGTTCAGCTTGAGCCTCAGAGGACGGAGGAAGCATCGCCTACATGGCTATTGGCTCACTCTTCCAGCATACAAGAAGTTTCAATATTTGCAAATCAAAGGGTTGGAGTGAATGAAGAGTAGGAAATGGAAGAAGTTAACCAGCCATCGCCTAGGGAGCCTGATAGTCAGAGCGCCAATGCTCCTAGGAGTGCTAGCCAGCCGGATGAAGATGAGGAAACAAAAACAAACACTCGCCTGGATCGTGCAATTGAGGTAGCCTTTGAAGATGAGGACATTACGGAGCCTAAAGTTTGGGGTCTTGAGGAAGATAGTTAGCACATGGAAATGGATGAGCCTCAACCGAATGTTGCTGAAGAGGAACTTCATGAAGTAGAAGCAACGAAAGAGCAACCGCTTGTCGTTTGTAGCGCTCAACAGTATGTCCCAAATTGGCTCACAAGTGCAATAAGAAGAGATCAGGAGGACGACACCAACCCAACAGTAGAGATGGAGGAGCTCCTTAATCGAATAAGCGGGTCACTGAAGAGGAAGAGAGCCAGGAAGTACTCCAGGATGGAGACAGACGAGTTCGGTTCTCGCACTATTCATGTTGCGGTTCTGAGGGAAGAATGTGATCTAGATGAAGTAATGCCTGAAAATTACACGATCACTACGGTTGAATTGGGGCGCCCTACTAGAGTACAAGTAATCGAGGAAGCTGAAAAATCCTTCCAGTCACTGAAAGATAGGCTACTTCGAAAGGGAGAAAAATACAAGAGGCTGAAAAGAGAGTATAGGGTGTTAGTTGGGTATGTGCAGCATCTAGCACGTCCGTGTGCTCAGGAGAACCCAACGGTGGAACTTCCAGTGGAGCTTCCATGGGAATCAATTAGTGGGCTCGAGGAGATGAAGAAGGCAATTCAGGAAGGAGATAAGTGGATTGGCGGTGTTTGTGCTGAGGCTGAGAGATTCATTGTGGATCTTGTCTCCTCTTTCCAGCATGCTTCCAACATCCTCTCCCGTATGGAGAACATTGAACAGGCATGGAGTGATACTCACATATTTCAGGATAAGACTATTCCACGCCTAGCTGGTCTGATGCATTTGCCAGTGCAGACTTTGATTGAAGAGGGGGTGATTCAGGCTGGAGATAGATATGATTTTCCAGGCTGGTATTCTGCTGCATTCACTGGCCGAGGTTTCTTTGACACGGCAAGGACGGAGTTGGCCAAGATCAGGAAGGCTATGGGAAATATTCAGGAAGGCGTCTTCAACACGTTGGAGGCATTGTTCACAAAACGACTAACTCCTGAGGAGGTGATAGTGGATGGATTGAAGGGCAGATTGCAGCCGTTCTTCTCTGAGATGAGAGTATTTGCTCAAGTGGACTTTGAGAATATCACCACGTTCTTCGCTATTATTCAGAGCACGCAGGAATCCATCGAGGCTTGGAGAAAATCTTGTATCTGATAGGAGCAGACGATTGCTATCCTTGAGTACCAACTTAATCTTACTCTGGCTATTTCTGAGCAAGAAGTTGATGCAGTGCTGGCTCGGTTTGTTGCTTTCGCGGTTAGAGAGAAGAACAATGGGAACAGGATCCTGGACGAGAATCTTCTAGAAGGATAGTGGGCATTAATTGCCCATAGTGGTCAAAGGAGGAATTTGCCATTTTTATGCTCATTAATTGCGCCACTCCACCTTTTGGTGGTTTTTAGGGCAAAATCTAGTCTAGGGCTGATGTGGCTCAATCCGAGCCGTCCATTGTAATTTAATTTGGACCGTCCATTGAGATTGGCCAGCTATATAAAGGGGACTCCCCTCATTTGTGCATTATTAGACTAGAGATTATAGATCAGAGAATAGAGCATAGAGAGACAGTTTAGAGTTAGCATAGTTTCATTGCATAACATAGTTTGAAGGAGAAGGAAAGTTTTCCCTTTGAGAACTTTGTAAGGAATTGTTGTGAAAACTATCATAATAAAAAGAGTTTCATTGATGATGATTTTGTCTTTTGTTATGATCAGCTAGCAAGATTTCTTCATCCCTCAACTTCAAGTAGGATTAAAATTAGAGTGATTTTTATTTTCATGCAAGTAGTTAGTTGTGGATTGTGGTGTTTGATTGAAGCAGCTTCGCTTAATCCATACCACTAGTAAGCTTGCTGATGGTAAGCTTACCTTCTGTGGTCAATTGGAATCCTTTTCAAACTTAACTTCGATTGCAATTCATGTGTTTGTATGCGTCGTCCTGATGGTATCTGCATGTTGAATTGTAATTTGAATATCTTTTGCTGTTCCCTTGAAGATTGCACCAATTTTGCTGAAGCTGTCCAATGCGAGGCAAGGCAAAGTCCGGTTGAAGTCTGCTGAAGTTAAGCTCCACACATCTTGCATTTAGACTAGAATTTAGGCTTTCTAAACCTTGCATCCATTTAAATTCTGCACAATTCTGGTTAGTATAGGAATACGTACCTCATTTGCTAAATCATCCGTATTGCACAAAAATAAAATAAAAGAAATTCCTTTCCAATCATTAACCTGCTGTCAGCTGCAAACGTCCTGAACAATTGTGTAAGTCCCCTCGTGTAAACAACAAATCACAACGAACTGACTGAGGGTGTTCCATAGCATTTTCGGAACCTTGGAGTTGAACATACAAACTTTCTTGCAATCTTAGCATACAAAATTCTTTGATCAAGAGAGAATGGAGCAGCGTTCGGATACTTTGTTCTGCTGATTGGTGCGGTCACAAAAATCACATCAATAGGTGGGATTTTTGTGACCAAGAAGCCAAAATCTTTGATGGATGGTGATGTGCATTTAAATCCAGCATGTAGTTCATCTACTTTTGAGTGTACTTGAAGTGTTTTTGAACACATACATTCCAAGAAACACAACCATCTGATGCAATGGCAAATGAATGACTTGGTGTGCATTCACAACAACTTTCGCCTAAAGCTGAAGAAAGCTTGAGGTTTGAGTTTTGAAATACTTGCAATTGTAATTATAAATTGTAATCATTATTTTTGTTTCACTTTCAATTACCAAATATATTTTCTAAATGAAAAGAAGCAAGCACCATCGATGAAGACCAGCCAATTGACCTTGACAAAATCGCTCTAGATTATGAATGGATTGCAAATGATGATGTCTTTGATGATAGTGATACTCATGATCTCCTTAGGGAGTGCAACTATGATAGTGATGTGGTTGAACAACTCGAGAGGATTTGACCCGACTCATCATTAGGACTTGCAGTCCTCTAGCATAGCTCTCTTTGTAGCAAGAAGAGTTATAAGCTACATCTGGTTTTTGGGAACTTTGTACTTATTTTGTAGGTTGAATTTGTACAAAGAAGATTGTAATTGAAAATTTGAAAGCTTTAAGCATCTAGTTATCATATATGCACTATACATTATGCATTTTGGCATTGTAATCAATGATGTGAACACAAATGAGAAAATCCATATTTCACAATTCATTGGCTAAACTTTCATTTTTATTTGCTTTTTATATCCCTATGCTATTTATATGTCTTAAAAATTTAAAAGCAGTTTTTTTTTGTGTGTTTTTTCTATGTTTTTTGGAAATCAAGTTTTTTCCCAATCAAATCTCGTTTTTCAGTTTGCCAATTTTTTCCCCAAAAGGTGTTTGCTGCTATGGTCCCAACCATACATATTTTTTCCTCTCAAAATTTTGTCTCTAATTGACTATCATTAGCATTTTTTAGTGGAGAGGAATGATCATCATTTGCAACACCATGTGATAAGGAAATAAAGCGCCATCATAAATCAAACAAGCATTATGGAGATCTTGATTAGATAAATGATCAAGAGTCAAGTTGGAGACATCATCTTCATTAGTTACAAGAGCATCCTCAAATTTATTAGAAGACTTAGATGTATCCATAGAAGTGAGGGCTAAAGCACCTGATGTAGATAGCATAAATCACAAACAAGGTGTATGTTAAAAACATGGATAATAGTATCATTATTTATAATGTTACCATGAAGCAAAGAGTCACCGACCACATCACAAGAAGTTAAAGAACTATTAATAAGCTCCTTGCTAAATACATCATTAATAGACCATGAGACCAAAGGATAGGGACGAAGAACCATCACTAGTGGTAAAAGGAATGTGAGCATGATAAAGCATATCACTAGGATAATCATCATAGATAGGGGGTTCCAAATTGACAAGCACAAGACTAGGCTCCTCAAAGAGAGATGCATCAAGAGAGACACATGTGGGAGAATCTGAAGATGTAAGAGGAGAACAAGTATGAGATGCAGAAAGAATATGCTCACTAGGTGCAACGAGATGGCATGAAGCAAAATTCCTAGATCTATCATAAAAGTTAGGGCTGTTAATTTTAGGATCAGAATTTAAATAAGCAGAAATAGCAGAATTTCAAACAATAGAACACAGCATATACCCTGGGAAAACCCTCCTTCTTGAGGGAGAAAAACCCAGCAACAATATATCACTTATATATTGATAAAAATGTCAGCAATAAGCTTTACAATTTGGCCAATTACAAGTCCGATCTGATGCAATGATAATAGCACCACTCTTGATGCAAATTTACAACCAATGAAGAAAGTTGAACACCTTGAAATCAATATCGATCTGCTCTTAGAGATGAACTTCTGCTGTAGAAATGTGAACTTGTCTAGATATGATGTAATGAAAATGATTTAGGAGAGAACATCGCCTTCTATAAATACAAGATGATATCGCCTCTCTTCAAGCAAGACGACTTTTCATAATATGTCGGCCTTCTTCATGAAACAATATGACTCTTTGTTCAAGGTGACTATTGGTATAGTCGGCCACCACAAAATAAAATATAAATTACAAATTTAAACAGGGTCGCCGCTTCACTTGGGACGCACACAAATAAACAAGTAGCCTACGACTTTATTTATTTGACCATGAATAAATCGGGTGAAGGATGAAACCCGTAGCTATAACATCAACACTCCCTCTTAGCTAGGGAGGAATCCTTCCAAGTATCCATGTCATGGAGTCTCTCAACGCGACACCCACAATGGCTACACCCTTCTGTGGAAAAGAGTTCATCACGGAGTCACTCAACGTGATATCGTCATGGAGTCACTCAACATGATGTCCACCATGGCTACTCCCATGTGTAGAAAGGAACATGTGTACAAGTGCCCATCACGGAGTCACTCAACGTGATGTCGTCATGGAGTCTCTCA
>VDFB02000008.1:21919119-22152717 GCA_007258455.2 Sequoia sempervirens | reverse complement strand
CATACGTCCCTTCATCAACAAGTGCCACCTTTTTAAAGTTCAATTAATTAACTTGATTTAATTAAGCATGCCTTGAACCGTGCTACCATGCATGTACTAGCCCAAAACGTGAACAAACGCAGACTCGGCCCTCGAGATTGCGGCCAATACACATCACGTTGCTTACGGGTGGATTGGCATACGTCTTGTCAATTTTCTATAAATAGGCCAGTAGATAGCGAACATACACACTTTGCGTCCAAGAAGTGATAGGCAAGTAGAATACTGCTAAGCAAGTCTTTTCATAGGTTAGGTGGTGAGCAGATTTCGGTATTACTCAGCAGATTTAGGAATAGTTTTAGGAGAGATGGATACTCCTATTCGCCTAACCTCCTTCAAATCACAGACGGCGTTTATATGTGAGATCTCCACTAGAAGGCTCAAGAGAATGACGAAGAACAAGCACTCGCTGGTTCTAGTAGCCATCAAGTGGGTTCTCGGCGAGGACTATGTTGAATATGAAGATAAGCATCGGGTGAACACCGACGTGTGCTCACACTTTGTAGCGTCTATGCTGGACATTTGTGTCCCCTGGCCTCTTATCTTGAAACTGGTCAAGGAGATCTTTCCGAAGAAGTACCTGAACGGGCTCGGCGAGGTCGTTACCCATGCTGCGTACGGGATAGGCCTGCCAACAGCCAGCGACTTACGTCGCTATATTGAAGAAGAAGCTGTCGTGGCTTGGCTACCATTCCTTAGCGGATTCCGCCTGCAGACCCATGGCCAGCATCAGCAAAGGGTTACCCAAGCCCTACACTTCCTGTTCAGGAGCTACAACATGATACCATTCTACGACGTAGAATGGTATACTGACTTCAGGAACCTGGTGTATCCACCACCGACGACAGTCGCGCTTCATGATGTTGCCAGTGCCGCCGAGGAGCCTGTTGATGAGGAAGAAGCGGACGATGTCTTGAATGCGTCGGTTGCTGCCAGCCACTCCTGCGGATAGATGATCCCCTTGCCTTGGTGTTTGTTGATGTAACCCCCCTGCTCCATACAAGCCTGATAAAAGGCCATCATATGTATATATGCTCTAATACCTTGTTCATTTTGAAAATCGGCATTCATGCCATTTTGTAACCCAGAAACATATATATATAAATATATACGTCTCTCGTTTTAAAGGAAAACTAGGCTCCCTTTGTTTGTGTGTTTAATTTTTCTGGGTTTTGCAAATTTTCGTGCCTTTTCTTCGTTTACGAGCATACTTTTGCGTTTTAAGAAACTCCGGTGCTTTACCCATTAATAATGATAGGCGAGTGCGTAGCAAATCAATTGATTTAGCAAAAGGATAGGCCAAAAATAGGAAAGGAAAAAGAAAAAGCGTTATTTACAACTGTACAGGGTAGGGATTGATGCTTAATGGAACAATTTAAGGTGAATCCCATTAACCGGGATTCCTAAAGGCTCATGTTCCATATTTTCCAGCTCGAAGGCATTGTGTTGCATGCACCGAATGATTTTAAAGGGTCCTTCCCATAGGCTATCGAACTTACCATGCTGACCTGGCTTCGCAGCCCTGCTGTCGTATTTTAGCACTAAATCTTCACTTTTTAGGCCTTGGTCGGAAGCCTTTTTGTCAAACCACCGTTTGACCACCTGTTGACGGCCTGTCATGGCCTTTAGGGAATTCTCCCTTTTTTTCTTGTACTTCTAATAGTTCGGCAAGCCGAACTTCCATGGCATCATTTTGTTCTATCTCAAGAGATTTCAACAACTGTATCGCCGGGATCTCCATAGAGATAGGTAGCAGCGCCTCTTTCCCGTATACTAGCTCATAGGGCGAAGTCTTGAGGACTTGTTTAGGAGTTATGCGATTGGCCCAGAGTGCTTTTCGGAGATTTTTATGCCATTCCCTCTGGTGTTCTGAGCCAACCTTTTTGAGGAGTCAGACTAAACTTTTGTTTGTTGACTCGGCTAGGCCATTTCCCTGTGGATAGTAATTTGAAGATGTTTTAAGGAATATGCCATTTTTTAATGCAAAGTGACATACCTTTGTGCCTACAAATGCTCTAGCATTGTCTGAAATGATTGTCTTCGGAGGGCCAAACCTTGTCACCAGAGCCTCGAGGAAGTCCACAATCTCTGCCTCCGTCGCCTCCTTAAGGGGAACAGCCTCCGCCCACCTTGTGAAGTAGTCTGTAGCTGTTAAGATCCATTTATGTTCGGAGCTAGAAACCGGGTTGATCATTCCGATAAAGTCCAGGCCCCATTGCGCAAATGGTTCATCCGCCACGATAGGTTTGAGGGGCATTGCTGAATTCTTCCTTCTGTCGGAGAATAACTGACATTTTTTGCAAGTCTTTACCAGAGAGTAGGAATCATTGAAAAGTGTAGGCCAGTAATATCCAGCCCGTAGGACCTTGATGGCTGTAGATTTAGCGGAGAAATGTCCACCTTCGTCGCTATTGTGAAATGCGTCGAGGATCTTCTGCGCCTCCCCTGAAGTAATGCATCGTAGGAGCACACCATTAAAATTCCTTTTGAAAAGGACTCTTTCTATCAGTGTGTATCCGCAATTCTGGAGCCGGTAATACCTTCTTTTCTGGGATGAGAGGCTTGGCGGGTACTTTCCGGTTCGCATGAAGTTCATTCTATCTTTCAAACAATCATCCTCCTCATCCCAATCCATTAATGATAAGTTCTCGGCCGTTCTCTTTAGCAGTGCAATCTCCTCGTCCCGTGTCATATAATTAATGCACTTCCGCCTTTAATAGTCCCGTGGCCCGACCTCTAAATGTCACATTCGTGACTCGCGATCCAATTAGCCCTTTTTTCTGTGATTTCTCCCTCCATGATGTATTCCCGTACACTAGAATGTGCGACATATACCAGGACTTTGCTACAGGAAATTAGATGGCAGAACTTTTTAAGCCCCTTTACTATTGCGAAATCCTGTCTTTCAACGAAGTTATAATTCACCTCATATTCCTTTAAGGTTCAGGAATAGAACGCAACTGGATGCTCTCCCTTTCCTTCTCTATCCTTTTGAGTCAGAACAGTAGCGATACTGGACTTGCTACTGAAAGCATACATTATAAAATCTTTATGTTGATCTCGATTGATTAACACTGGGGCTGAGGAGATTGCTTCCTTGACCTTTTCAAATGCCTCCCGAGCTTCTGTTGTCCATTTGAAAGCTTGATCCTTTTTTAGCATTAGAGTGATCGGCCTAATTATTCCCGCAAAATCGGAAATAAATTTACTGACAAAATTTACTTTGCCCAGGAAGGACTGGACACCTTTCTTATTTATCGGGAGAGGAAGCTCCTTTATAGCCCTTACTCGTTCTGGGTCAATTGAAATACCTTCCTTCAAAACAACATGTCCTAACAGCTTACCCTGAGGTACTCTGAACACACATTTCCTCGGATTTAAGGAAATCCCGAACTCCTGGCACTTTTGAAAACTAACCTAAATGATCAAAATGATCATCTTTAGATTTAGAGAATATAGTAAGATCATCCAAATAGATTAGGATAATCTTATTGATTAATTCACTGAAAGTGATATCCATTGCCTGTTGGAAGGTAACTCCTACATTTGATAGGCCAAATGACATTTTAGCATATGCAAATGTCCCCCACTCTGGTGGTGAACGAGTCTTGTACGATCTTCCTCTTACTCGACCAAGTTATAGCCGCAGAAGCCATCCAAAGAGAGAGAACATTCGATCCCGCCGACAGCTTGGAGGATTGATTCCATAGAAGGCAACGGATAGTGGTCTTCGTGAGGATGCTCCTTGCTCGTGTTCTCGGAATCCACGCATAGGTGGATATCACCATTCTTCTTTCGGACTGGCACCAGGTTTGATACCCAAGTACTATGTTTGATTGGGAAGACTATGCGTGACTCAATGAGCTTGGTTAGCTCTTGTGCCATCAAGGCTTCAACTTTAGGGTTGACTGGCCGCTGCTTTTGTCGGACTGGTTTTGCACCTTCTGTTAGCTCAATAGTATGTTGGATGATGCCAGGATCATAACCTTCCAGATCATCGTAAGACCAGGCCACAACTCCATATTTTCCGTAGAAACTGATAAGCCTTTCTCTATCTTGCTGGGAGACATCTTTTCTGACCCGAAGGTTCCTGTCATCGGAAACCTGAAGGTTTTCATAATCACCTTTTTCTGCCACGAATTTTTGCTTATCATTTCGGGCGTCACTACAATCAAATTTTTTTTCGAGAGTAACCAATCCTTTCAGAAGCTTATTTGACTTTAGCTGCATAATTTGTCCTTCGTAGGCCTCGATGATCTTTGGTTGGAGTTGATCGGCAAATTCCCCTGAGTGTTGAATAAACGAGGCGATGTGTTCATCGCTCTCAAAGACTTGCCAACTTTGGTCATTGTCGGGTATTGCTGGTCTAACCAGCACTCGCACTGAATATTTGTTCTGAAGCAAGTCGGAGACAGGATCAAACTGAGCACCGATTACCGCCATGCAATTTGCATTGCCATTTTGCACTCGGGGAATGGTCAGGATGTTGAAAGCTTCAAAACTTTCTACAAGGTCCCAGATTCGATGCCGATAGGATCTCATGCGGATATTCTTTGCTGCTGAGATTCCTCGGACCTGATTAACTACCAGTTCTGAATCTCCGAACACAATCAATTGCTTGATACCCATTCGTTCCGCTAGGCTTAGGCCTTGGACTAGCCCCTCATATTCAGCCTCATTATTTGAACAAGCAAATTGGAATCGGAAAGACCTCAACAACTTTCCATTCTGTGGGGATATTAGACATATCCCTGCTCCAGCTCCAACTTTGCTCCTTGCTCCGTCAAAATACAATGTCCATAGCTCACTTGCTTGGTCATCATCGGGTTCTTTGACGACCTTAGGAAGAACTTGGTCTTCATCATAGATCACATATGTGCCTAATCCGGTAGCATGATAATTTCTGAAGGGATCATTGTTTATATGTTCACTCAACAGAGCATCTTTGTTATCACTTCGGTCTCCGTTGACCTTCTCCTCCTCTAGCAGTTCGACATTGTACATGTCTTGCTTGGTGATGGAGGTATGTGCGACTTCAAAGTTAATCAGGGCCTCATTCACCACATGTTCGGAATGCAGAGTCTCCGATTCTATCTTCATCTTTGTGCCATGCTTGGTTCTAAGTATTAGATGTGACCAATCTAAACACAAATAGCCGCCCACCTTTGAAGTAAACTCTCGAGAAAGGAAAAGACCAAACATTGGTGGAACATCTATGATCACCGTGATTCTATGGTCTTGATACCGCAAATAGAGTCAACTGGCGCTTTGATGACACCCATGCGATCAACCTTTATTTCCATCTAGCCGCATCACAATTCCCCTTTCTTCATGGGTTCGTAGAGTCGAGTCCCAAGGCTTCAAATATCAGCCGCATAATCAGCGGTACCGCCAGACCAATCATAGCTGCTATGTAATAGCTTTTCCCTACAATGAGGGTCGTGAAGAAGGGTTGAGGTTTTGGCCTACCTCTTCCGCGATTGATTCCTTTTGCTTTGTTTGGCGAACCTCGCTTGGTGATACATTTGATAAACCGGGCTTCGTGATCGTCAAGGCTCTAAGTAGTGCTGGTCCATCCGGCTGCCACCTTTGGAGTATGGTTTTCCTCGGTTCGGATAGCTAGAATGTCCCATAAAGACACATTAGCGGGAGATTTCTTCAACTGCTCTACCACATCAAGAGGTGAGGAGCTCAGAGATTTCTGCTCCTTTGCTTTTGTTATAACAATTTCCTTCCGCGGTTGACAAGACAAAGAGACGGTCGGACCGCCAGGAATTTGGTCTGAAACGTCTTTGCATTGCGGACTGTCCGAAAGTGGAACAACGGCCTCACCGGTGAATCTTCTCTTGGAGCGCGTCTTATAGTCAGACTTTACCCGCGGCGTTTCGGCTGTGGACGTGTCATTGGAAAACACCACTTCCTCGCCTTCCATCCATGAGAAGAGCGCATGATCAGGAACAATGTCGGACTCTTGCTCTAGGGACATTCCTTGTATTTGCGCGGTAAGGACTGCCTTCTCCACTGTCGGGGCATATCTGTATTCTTCGTTCTCTCGTCGCGAATACCTTGACTACGTTGCTCTGCTATCCTTTGTTGTAAGTTTCCACGCGGACAATTTAGGGGCATATGCGCCTCGTTGCAAGGGAAGCACCATGGATTGATGTCATCAATAAGATTGTTTTGTCCCGCCGTTAATTCTCTGCTAGAGCTCGGCGATGCCCCTGCCAGCGGCGTAGGCACCGGAACTACTTGGTTCATAGCCGCCGCTGGTGAATTAGTGCGATGCGCATTCTGATATTGATTTTGCTGATAGGTAGGCCGCCCACCTTGATACTTCTGATATGCAGGCCGCAGAGGCGTTGCTTGGTTCCGCTTGAGAGTTGTTATATCATTCGCCATAGTTCGCAACATCTCCTTGAGGTCGCCCATCTCATTCTTGGGAGAACCCGATGTAGAGGCCAAGTTTTCAGGAATGGCTGTATATGAGTACGCTGACTGGGGAGTCGCTGGCGCACTGGTCGACGCCACCTCTTGTGCTACGTTCGATATCTCAGGAAATATCGGCATAACAGGTTGAGGAGGCAACTTCCCGCAGTCTATCAAGTGATTTTCCGCTTTGATAGCGGTTGCATATGCATCTGGTAAAGTGGCCCCTCCCAGAGACTTGATCATCATAGAAATGTCGATTGGATGGACCTCGAGAACATGAACGCCACCTCCGAGTCGGGTGGATGGTCACAGAATCCTCCGCCAACTTGAGTGAAATCGCGCATTGAAGTCCGTCAGAGCCTCCTGGGGTGCTCATTTGATGATGGATAACTGATAATATAGCGAAGAACGATCTCCGTCATTTGAAAACCTTTCATAGAATGGATCTCCCAGGTCATCCCAAGTGCGAATGGTATTAGAGTCGCTGTTCGTACCACTCCGTGGCTTTTGCTTTAGCTGACGCAGCTAGCGAGCCTCTGGCTACATTCTCCTCGCTACCAGATACCATGTACCAAAAGGATCTCGCTACATCCTAGAATGCTCAATGGGCTTTTGTGTTGTCTCCTGAATTTGGGAAGAGCTTTCAGGGCCGAAACTGGAATGGCGCCCCAAACAGCAGGTGCTATCGGAGCTACCAGGGGGCTTCCAGCATCCCATGCTACATAATTTCTGTTCGCGGCCGGCAACATGGTGAGAGGAAAGGGTGGTGGGAATGGAACGGTTACTAACTGATTTGCAGCCTGGACTGTCCCTAATGGAGGCACTAGTAAACCTGGGTTATTTGCAGTTTGGGATCTAGTTACAGGCCGATGGCTCATACACCCTTTTAGAAGATGATTTCATTAGCTTGGGTCCCACCGGGCGTGCCAGAAAAAAGACAAACTGTTGACGCCAAAATTTGACTAGATAACAGTGCCTTTATGGGAAACTCAGTTCAAGGGGGACCCCTTTGCGCCAAACTGAGTGACCTCCGGATTTTAAAGAAGCCGGCTTCTTCTATATAATGGGTTTTGGAAAGGGAAGAGGAAACGGATATAATGAAACAAATATTAATCTAAGGCGATGCACCAAAGCTTTTTGATAGGAACGATAAATCATAGACTCAAGGGCCTAAATGTTATTGTTATGTTCCAAAACATCGGAAACTTAAAGCAATAGCATAAACAATTCATTTAATTGACATAAAACAGTATCACATACATTCTTACTGCTAAGAAGAGTCATTAAGACATGATTTAGACCAGCAAGTTTGCATTCAATGTATATAAGTCTCATCAAATAAAATGCCTAAGACAATAAGAAGCACAGTTCACAGTTTAATCAAGACATGAAAAATAGAAAGGCCGAACAATAGGCACAGTCTAAAATCTTCTTACGAATAAACATGCAAAAGAGGCCTGGTGTCTCTTGCTAAAACCAGTATTCTTTCTAAAAATCTTGGACCCCCTCTCCTCAACAGAGAGAGTATATATAGCCAGAGAGAAAAATCCCACCGCCTGGAGAGTTGTAACAGAAAGATTCCACAATCTCCCGCAATGATGCCCGAATAAGGATATTCCCAATGTCGTTATGAGAGCAGCCAGTTAGAGCACTGCATCCAGTCGATCAGTTACAGGCGTGCCCTTTGTAATGATGGCAGTGGTCCCAACCAGGCTTCGAAGCGACAAGTGCCGCCCACCGCTTTAGAGAACCATGACGAGCAGCACCCAATAACACCATTCCGCTCGGCCATCCCATAGCTTGATTTGATAATCAATGTAAGGCACGTGGCAGCAAATCGCGGTCCGAATGAAAACTCCTCCCCCATCAACCGTAGGGTTGCGGAGGAAGGACACGTGTTCCAGGGACTGAGGCTACTTTGAAAATGGGGAAAGGCCGTATGAACCGGGTGGTGAAAGACGCGTGGCCGCGTTTCTCAACCCGGGGTGCTCTCATCCCGGCTGCTGTTTAAAAGCTGCGCACCGCTGACGCGTGGGAAAAGGTAGGTCCCGCCAGGAAATAAAGAGGGCCAATAGAAGTCTTTTGTGGCCCGACGCAGCATATTCTATCCTTATTAGGAAAGTTTGCGATACATCACCACGTACAAAAATGTGGGCCCCTCGATGAACCCTAGGAGTATCAGATCTTTATGAAAGGCTTAGCAACCCGAATGAAACACAAAGCAAAGAAAATGAAAAACCCCGCAGGCGAGACACGTGGGCGCCCAGCGCAGCATTTTAGGAGCCGAAAGGGGAGCCGCCCGCCGAAGTTGCGAAGCGAGGAATGTGCAAAGGGAAAGATCAAAACCTGTCGGGAAGCCGAAGAAACGCGGAGGCGCACGGGCCAGCGCACGAACATGTGCAAAAAATGGGACCCGAAGGGAGCTGCTTGAATCATTATTTCAACAGCTAATATCAATTTTTTTTCTTTTTGTTGGCCTTATATGATAGTAATAGATCCTTACATAGACCTAGAATGACCAATGATACACATTGTTCAAATATTCTGGCATGACACTGTTGATGTAATGTATATATAAACTAGTACAATGCTATTATAATGCTGCTATAGTCTTGTTATTGTTTCTTTTTGATAGGAACCCTGCATAGTCTGTAAGTAGTTTCATGGTTTATGACACTACATGGTCTGCACAATAGTAGTAACAAGTTGGACTGGTATACGCTATGTGTAATCATTATTTTGTCTACAATTTCTAATACAAATATATCATTAGGGTTACATATAAAACAATGGATAATGCATGATTTCATTGTGTAAATGTGTTCGTTGGTATACACTCACCATTAAATTTTCTAAAACATAGGAAAATTACACAATAATAAGTTTTTGTATTATAACTAGAAATTGTATAAAATAAAGCTTGCTTAACTATCTAGGAAATAGGAAAATAAGAAATGAATAAAGTTGGGAAATTAGGTTGTTTGGAAGATGATAATGATATGTTTAGCTTAGTGTCCATAGGATGATAGGGCGTATCGGGTACAAGGCATGTCATATAGAATTCTATGTAGCCCTGCACTACCTAGAAATTCAATATAAGATTTGTTTACATTTTAAATTATTTCTTGTGAGACAACACAAAATAGAAGAATTGTTCTTCAAATTGTAAGGGGAAGCTCCTTGAGACCTACCTAAACCTAAAATTAAACCTAGATTAAATTAAAAGATAGAATTTACAACTATGCATAGTATACAAGATTTCAATGGGGGATTTTGTATGAATGGAAAGCAATAATCGACTATATTTTTTTCTTTGGATGTCTGTGCCAAACTTTTAATAGTCAAGTCTTACATATGTATTATCAAATATTAAGGAGAACAAACTATTCAAGATAAATGAACACAACTATTTATTGGCTAAAATAGAGGCCAATGGATCTACATCAATAAGAGATAATTATACAAATGAACATCACATGACTTCAAGAAGTTTAATTAAACTGCATTCAAAACTACATCACATTATTCAAGAAGTAAAATTAAATTGAATTGAAAACTACAATTTAAATAGACACTTTGCTAGTACAATGTTTGAATAAATTTAATTTGCTTAGAGAAATTACATTCACAATTACAATAACTTTAAATTAAATGACTATTTTTGTAAAATAAACATAACATGAAATTAGCAGCAATAATGAAACTTATTAGTTTGCTGGCCTATTTTGCACACTTTGGTGCACATTCATAACAGTTTCGCCACATTTTAATGACCTAAGTGTGCTTCCCTTACTTCCTCTCCGTGTTTCAAATTCCATACATTTTAGTTTGTGCCAAACAAATTTGCATTGGAGGCATTTAGGGATGGTTTTAACATTCCAAACATGTGCTTGGGCTTTTGATTTGACTTCTCCTTTTTTCACTTAGTATTCAGCCACCTTTTCAAATGGTTCTAGATGTTTCTCCTTTTCAAAGGAAAATATCTCTAGTAGGTGGAGATACTTTTCCTCCTAGGGATGTGGCTGCTCATATATGATTTTATCCTCTTCACCTATCACTTTAGCATATTCAATATGAGACGAAATATTTTGGGAAAGGTTAAAGTTGTTGAAATAAAATCTATCACCATCTATTTTTTAATTTTTGGGTCATAATGAGTATCATATTGTGTAACATTTTTTCAACATTTTGTTAGTTGAATTTTGATCCAACAAACCATCTAGATCTGGATATTGAAACATTAGATTATCATCAAATTATACATGTCGAAGAAAACTATCATCTTTTGGTGACAAACTTTGTCATCTATCATCTTTTAGTATAAAACGAGCTACAATATTCTTCATTTTGACCTCTTTTAGATGTTTGTTTATGATGATATATTTGTCTTGTTTCACGATAAATTTGACATGTCTTATTGTCTTGAAAGATGATGCTATAGGAGACTATGGATTGGGTTCACTTCCTTGTGTGCTTGTTGTTGAACAAGTGGTTTGTCAACCCTATTATTTTAATTAAATATAAATTATGGATTCATTATTGTGATTGTTTAACGATACTACAAAGATATTTTATGGCAAGTTGTTTTGTGTGACTGGAACATAAACACTAGATTTTTGTATTGAACAACATCAACTTATGATTCAATTGTGTGAAAAAAATATAACGAGATAATTAAATAAAATAAATAAATTAGTAATACTTTTTAAATTTATGAGTACATAGATAAATTTATTTGCTTTAATTATTGTACAAATAAATTACTTTTATTTGAGAAAAAAGAATAAATAAGATTTAAATTTATTTGTTGATTAAAAATCTTGAATGTGCAAGTTGCACTATAAGAAGTTTGAAAAATACAATATTTAATTATATTTATCTTCTATTTGTGAATTGTAGATACAAAATTCTTTAAAATTAGTTTGTGGATAGATTTCAAATTAAATAATTGAAAAATCTTTTTTTTAATACTAGATGTTTTATTATGAGGATGCACATAAGTAATGATAAATTATTTTAACTGTTTTTCTTTAAAAAACAATTAAAATAATATTATCTTGTTTTTGTTCCTACAGTTAAAATTTACAATATGAACAAGAATGTTTTCTTATAAAAGAGAAGATAATTTCTTTTTAGGATTCAAGGAAGAACATAGGAACATTTTTTGGAGTGATTGAAGACCAAATTACTTTTTATTGGAATTGAAAGACTATGATTTTAAAGGGCTTTCTTCTTCAATTTGATTCAAATTGCTAAGTGATTGAGGTAGGATATTTTATCGCAAAATATTATAGCAAAAGTTTCATTTGATTTGAACAATAAATTTAGAGTTTTGTTTGTGAAAGAGATGTTTGATCTTATATGAAGGTGTGTTTCTCGTAGAAAAATAATATTGATTTTGTAATTGTGAATCTATTGGAATTAAGAGTTTGATTCAACTCAATAAAAATTTTGATACTAGAGAATGTTTAGAGTGATTGAAAACTTTGTTAAGTTTGTTTGATATACTATCAATATGAAAAAATTATATTTAGGAAAATAATTTATGATTTTTTGTGTATGGACATAGGAAAATATAGTAATTTAATTAGTTTGGATTTGAAAGTTTCCCACTATGATTATGAATGATTTAGATAATGAATTAATTTTTGTTTTTATTTATTTAAAAATTTGGGAAATTGATCTATGTACTTGAAACCCCATGTCTTTGTGTAGAAAAGTATGCAAATGGATAACAAGGAAGAGGGTTTTCTCATTAAACGAGGGTTTGATGTTGTTGGGTCTTAATGAATGAACTTATGATGTATGAATAACTATAAATGATAATTCATTACTATTTTGGAATAGTGTGTTTTTTCTACGAATTTGGGTGAATTTAGAATATTGGAAAAAGTGAAAGCTAGTGAATTAGGAAAGCCCAATTATAAATTGTAAGGTATGTGTTTTATCAAATTTATTGTATCAAATGTGATTAGAAATACTACTAAAAATATGAACATGTGTGGTTTTTGGAATTGCACTTTTAAAATCTTTTTTGGACTTATTTTTCTATCCTAGTATTCTAGTGTTGTTTTTGTGTAAATTATCTACAAATAACCATACCAAATGTAGAATGAGTTATAAGTAGAAAGTTTATGTAAAATTATAACATGTGTAAAGTGCAAAATAAGGATTGGAATGCATTTGTGCTAGTGTCCAAGAAGTTTTTTTATAGTGTATATTGATTATTAAGTCTAAAAGATATCACATAGGTCCATAACATTCAAAACTATTTTGATAGTTATGAGTGGTCAAAGTCAATAGATTTAGTGATACATTTTTGATTCAAATTCTAGGATGAGATAGTTTTGATGAATACACATTTTCCCAACTTAGTTTGGTGAGGTATTGTCTCCTTTATGAGTTGAAAACCTAGATGGTTGTAAGGTGGATTTGTAAGTAAACAATTGTGAGAAGTCTATCTCAACCTTCACAACACTTGATTATCTTATTGTTAGAAATAGGTGTAATATCTTGGTTACCATTAAGGTGACATGATTAGTTTTGAGTAGGAGAAGTTGGGTAGTCAATATAGAGGTACACTACATGATTGGGAGATGAGTCTTGGTGTGGTTTGGGATATCTTAGAGTGTGTCTGTCGTATGGTGAATTTGTATTGTGTGAGGGTTGTTTTGTTGTAACTTATTCCTTGTGTAATGTTATTGAGTTTATGTGCATTATGAGTGTTTGAATTAATATGCTATAGTGTCTTGATTGGTTTGATATTTTTATTGGTATATTATTCATTTGTGGAAGTGTGTTGTGAAAGTAGATTATCTTGAATAAGTTGTTGACTTTAGATTTGATTGAATGCCTATGTAAATAGAAAAATAAATGATCTAAAAGGTAATCACTAGCGTTGTTTGTAATTCACACTTTTAGGTTATCCATTAAGTACTTTATTATCAGATTGATGGTGGGGGAGGATCAAGTTCCTTAAATATGTGGGTTCTATGAATTCCCCATTGGCTCTAGAGCTTGGAGGGATTAACTTGTAAATTTAAGCTAGAGATTTCTTATGTGCATTTTTCTTTAGGTAAGACCACTTTTATATATGTGGTAAGTTGGCTCAATCACATATTTTATACTTTTTATAATGATTGATGAGGGTTGCAGTATTTAACCATTGTATATTGAATATGTAATGATGCATTATCCATCAATTGTACTACATATGTATTTATGTAATTTCTAAATCAATAAAATATAATTTATTGGCTACTCATATTTACATACATAGTATGGGATGTTTTTATAATTATTTTTCAAAGAAATAAAAAATTCGAGCCACTTTTTGGAGTGTATTATGGGAGCATGATCTAATGTGTATATTTTCTCTTCAAAAATTGGGTCATCCTCAAAATGAATATGCTATAAGAAAAAATCCATACATGGAAGTTAACCTTGCAAAATATCCTCACATAGTGGCAATCCTTTGCCAAAATAAGTCTCTTTGGTTTCATCATGATAATAGGATTCAAAAAATGCATATGCTAGAGTGAGAAAACAATTAGAATCTTCATTATCAATTGCACTATTTACATAAAAATTAGAACAAACAAATAACACCCAAAATAAAAAATTTAAAACACCTTACTCTAATTCACCCAAACCTCATATTGAGAGTCTTGTAGAGATGTGCTCATGATGCATTGATATGTGGGCGATTTCATTTTTCTTAATGATGGTATTCATTGGATTATTAAATTAATAGAATAAGATTGCATATAGGATTAGATGTTGGAAAGATGAATAAGATGTCAAATTTATAGAATTTCAGGAGACTAAATGGATGGTCCAAATTAAATCTTGGATCATGAGTCTAATCCATGATTTTGGTGGAGCTAATGAGGAGAGGTGGAAAGTATGGAGGAGTTGAGAATAAAAATAAAAATAAAATATGATTATTACTCAATCATATTTGATTAACCTGTTAACATAATTGATTGATGGGTTAATTGTTAGCATGAAGTAGTTAAGTGAATGCATGAAGTTAGGTGGAGTTAACTGATTCTTGAAATAGTTAACTAAGTGCATGACTGAGTAAACTAATTGCAAGAATGAGTGAAGGCAATAAATTGATGAGTGGGTTACGTGGATTGAATAGATTGGATAATTAACTAGATGAAGTGAAATTTGAGGATCTAGAATCATTTGTTTAATGGATAATTGGTGCATATTAGGTGGAATTTGATATTTATTTGATTTATTGATGGATATTAATAATTTATTAAATAATGGTTAATATGAAATATTAGTTCATTTAATTAAATAATTGAAGTTATTTAATTAAACGATTATGAACTAAGGAAATAATGAATAATAATGGATGTTTTTAATTAGGGAATAACATGTTTTAAAGGGGTCTTGAAACCCTTTACATCAAGAGACATCCAACACACAATCAAAGAATAACAAAAAAAATAGCCAAAAAAGAAAGCTAATGCAAAATATCAACCAAGTTGTTACACACCAAACACAACCAACAACACATATACATTTGAACCCAAGTTGCCAACAAAAACAAAAAGGGCCAACTACACCTCCTCTAGACCTTTCCTAATGCTCTAAGCACCCAAAACCTAGGTGTGGGAGGGAAAAACATGTTTAGGAAGAACATGTTTTGTTATTTTGACAACCTTCCATGGAAGATCATCCTACAAATTAGATCAAGGGGAGAGGGAAGGAATATCCTCTGCTACGTGCAAAGGTAATGAAATAGGATCTATCATCTTAAGCATCCAAATACATATGATTCATATATTCAACCCTTGGCAACGAAGAGTCCAAAGGTGGAATGACCAAAGGGCACATGAAAGATAACCCATCAGAAGTCTCAGAAGATAATAATGGACGTTAATGATAATAATGAAGGTCATATTATTTTAGTGTCTACATTTTGTCCTTTGAGATGATGTTTGAAGTAACATTGTTCCAAAGAAAATAGAAGTAGCTAGAAAAAAATACTAGAAGAAATGAAGATAATGATGATATGCCATAGTTAGGTGGAAAAATAATGAAAGAACAAAAGATTGGATGGTGAGATGATGCCTCCTTGAGAGGTTATCCATGCAAAAACTGTGTGAGTGAACACCACTCAAACTTGATGGGAACACCATAGTGATCAATTTATTCTCATGAAAACAAGGGAGGCACATAACTTGGAAGCACCATGAATTTCATAATGGATCACCTTTACCATCATACTTTGTGAAGTAAGGTGCCATAAATCCACATGGAGTAAGATAAGTCAAATGATGTGCCAAAGGAATGTGTAATCTTGATTTGATAAGATCTTTTTGTTTAAGGCTTTTTCTTATAAATGTTAACATTTTTTAGATGATTCATTTCACTAATGAGGTATCTCTCATATGACATGAAATGTGATTCTCAACATATTCCATAGTAATATGATATGCATATAATGTATAATAGTGGGAGATTTGTTATCATCTAGTGGCATATCATCATGTTCTTTTGTCCTTGTGCAAGTCTACATCATGTGTGTTCTATAATAGATTGATAAAAAATGGATCCAAAATAACTCAAAGATACATTTGATGAAAATAAGAGAGGATCCATAAAATGAGTCTATATCAAAAGTTGTATTTCATCATGGTGAACAAAGAAATTCATTAGATCCACTAAGGAAAATATATTAGAACCTATGGGAACTAATGAATCATCATGATATAATGCCATTGTATTCATTATGGGATTATAAGAATATCATGGTGATCATCATTATTAACATATCATTGATAGACCACAAGCCGCAATATGGGAAGAACTTGCAACCTCATGTGAACATGAAAAAGATGTATAACAATAGGCATATCCCTAGAATAAAATAAGTAAAATTATTATAAAAATATCACTAGAGTAATCATCATACATAGGTAATCCCAAACCAAGAAGTGTATCTTTAAGCATGGAAAAAGGTGCATTATTATCAGAAGTAAGTGTAGGAGAAACATTTGTATTTGTCAAACATGTAACAATAGGCTCCTCAAGGAATAATGAATCAAGAGAGGCATATGGAAAATAATCAATAAGTTGTCATTTTAACTAGGTGTAACATCACATAAGCCAAGATCCCTAGTTCTATCTAGAAGGGAGGAAATAGAAAGACTAGTTTAATAATGACAAGTAAAATGATTTTACTTTATCATTTCTAGTGTATTAAGGAAATGAATTAGTATTATTTATAATAAAGCATTAAACAATAATAAAGTGAAATAACCATAATGAATGAAAAGATAGAATTACATTTTATTTGTATTATGTTATTTCCTTATTATAGTAAAGTATCTCATTTAAACTAGTTTCAATTATTACCCAATAAAAAATAATAGGAAATTTGATTGATTAATTTAGGACACAAAATAAAAAATCAAAATGAATCATTCCTAGATAAAGGAAATCCTATGGAGGCTAAGGAATGAGGAAGTGAATTCAATGGTTGATGATCCAAATGTCGAAGTATAGATCAAGAACTAGAATAAATTATAGTACAATCATTATTTGTGTAATACCCCAAACTTTCATGCAAGACATTATACTTAGTTAACAAATCAACAAGAAAAATTGTTGTGTTGTAATAGTAACATTTTCATGGCACAATTATACTCATATGTCCTAGAATTGTTGTGACATAATGCAACAACATTCATAGAGCATAAATTCAATGCATGCAACATGAATGCATACATGGAATATTTACTTGGTCATATGAAAATATGACCATGGTTACCTTGTGAGGAGGTAGAGTTATTTCTATCTCTAATTACCAGATCCAAGATCACAGTATGCATCACTTGCATGTAGGAAGAATAGATTGATAACATAATACATGTCCACTTTGAAGTGGTAGTGGCATCCTAACATTCATTTAATTGGATAAGGAGGTAGGATGATCAAGAGATCAAGACTTTACCAAGTCACATATTGGACTAGTCATTCTCACAATGGACTAAATTACACAAAAAGATAGATAACTCACAATGTACGGAAAGTACCATCAAAACTAAAGTGATAGGAAAACAAAGTAGACCCTAAGGAACAACTTACCTTTAGGAAATTTTTCATAAAAGCTTGAGAAGTGCTCACTCTCTCCAAATCACCTCTATTGCTAGTGTAAATTGCCCCTCTTAGGAAAAAATCACGCTTGTTACTAGAGTAAATCACCACAATTGCTAATCAAATTTCCCTATGATATAAAATAATCTACAAGATATCATGATCACTAGGTCTAACATCACACAAGCCAATATCACAAATTCCATCTAGAAGGGGAAAATAAAAGATTATTTTACTAATGAAAAGTAAAATTACTTTATTCCTTCTACCGTATTAAGGAAATGAACTAATACTAAAGCATTAAATAATACTAAAGTGAAATAACCATAATGAATGAAAATATAGAACTACATTTTTTTTGTATATTGTTATTTCCTTATTACACTAAAGTGTCTTATTTAAACTAGATTCAACCATCAACCAATAGAAAATAATAAGGAATTTAATCAATTTAATTTTTTTAAAAACTTTTCTTTACAAAATGGAAAATCAAAATGAATTATTGTTAGATAAAGTAAACTCTATGGAGGCTAAGGAACGAGGAATCCGATTTGATGGTTGATGATCCATATGTCAAAATTTGGATCAAGAACTAGAGTAGATTCTAGTATATTCAATGTGCAATGCCCCAAGCTTTCACCCAAGACATTAGGAGTTAACAAAACTAACAAATTTTTTTTCATTGCAATTGCAACATTTTTGTGTCATAATTTCACTCTTATCCTATTTTTGTCATGGCACAACACAATACTCATAGAGTACAAAGTCAATACACAAAGCATGATCCCACAAGTGGAAGACTTACTTGGTCACATGACAATATCCCCATGATGACCTTGTGAGGAGGTAGAGTTCTTTCTATCTTTGATGGTTGGATCCAAGACCAAAATCTCCATCACTTGCATGTAGGAAGAATAAGATGAAAAATAACATCATCCCATCCCTTTAACCAAACAAGAAATAACACATGTCCACATTGAAGTGGTAGTGACATCCTAACCTTTAGTTCACTCACTCATGAGGTAGGATGATTGGGTGATCCAATTTGTTCTTATACTAGACATGAATTCCAACAAAAATGATGGATAAATCACAAGGTACAACAAGCACCATCAAAACTAAAATGCTAGGAAAGCACAAAAAGCCCTAGGGTACAACTTATCTTTAGGAAACTTTCTTGAAAAAGCTCAAGAAGTGCTCACTATATTAAAATCACCTTACCTACCAATGTAGATCACCCCTCTTAAATCACCCTTGTTATTAGTGCAAATTTCCACTATTGCTAGTCAGATTGCCCTTGTAATAGATTTGTAATTTCAAATAGTGTACGTGGCCTAGGATGGACAATGGGGTTCCCATGAGCATAAAAATTGGTTCCAAGGTAATTAAAAGGATCCCCTTCAAGCCCAAAGCCATAATTTAAACTCCACACTAAGTTTCAAATTTTCAAGACAAGAATCAAGGGAGAAAAATCTAAGATGAGTGAAATGTTAGGAAATATTGCATTTAACCCATGATCTTAATCCATTTCCTACATAACCCATGAGAGATAAACATGCATACAAGTTGCCAAAATGTATAGATAAAATAGACAAGCCACAAGATAACAAAATATATACTCTAAGAAAACCATCAAGAGGGAAAAACCCAACCTCCAAAATCATCCATACTCCATCATATTAATTAGCAATAAGCAAATACAAGAGTTACAATGAATACCTTTGAAACATCAAGCCCTCCAATGCATTCCCACGTGTCCAAGCATGAGTCCACAAATCCCATGCCATGCTTCACAAATGAACTCCTCAATAAGATTTAATAATAACAACCAAACCACTTAGCCAACCTAAACCGCTACACGTGTTTGCTTTTATAGACACAATGGTGCAGGAGCACCTAAACACTTTTGTCAAAATTTGATCATTTGATGTTGGTCATTAGGTGGGTCTAGAGATTTGGAGTTATTTGAGTCTATTATGATGAATAAGGTCTAAAAATACCATTTATTATGTATTTGGGCGAATTTTGAATCATTTGTGTCAAAAGTGCAAAAATTGCAAAAAATGTAAAATGTTGTCAAGAGTAAATTGTCAAAAATGCAATTTTTGGGTAGTTGAAGGGTCTAGGAAGTTTAAAGGGAAGTTATAGATGTTTGAGTGGTTGGTTTTTTATTTTAAAATGTATTTAAAGCCTCTTCAAGGCTCGAAGAAGGATTGATGAAGTTTGTATGGTGATTACCTTTGAGAATACAACGCTTAATTTTGCGATTTTACTATGTTTATGAACTTCTCTTATTCTGTACGGACCCGTACATGCTGTAGATGCTCTAAAACTTGTTGTACTATGTGGATACATGAATTAACTTTCTTTTCCATCAAGTTTGAGAGTCTAAAATTCAATTTTGTGGAAGGTCTCTTTAAATTCCCAAAGCAGCCCTGTTAACACAAATTTAAGGGTTGATTGCCTTCTAAAATGTCAAATTGACCCATTTCACTTTCTGTACCTACTGTTTCTTGTGGAATGGGTCCAATACTCTCTAATTTATGTGTTTCCATGTTTTGGTAGGCAGTGGAGTTGAGTTGTGAGAATTGGGATGATGCCCTAGGGTAAAATTGAGTGTTTTCCTTATAAAAATGATGAGTTGGTGAAGGGTTTTGATGAATTGTTGTTGGAATTGACCAAGTGAGTGTAGATTGAGTTTGTGTAGGGTGAATTTGAAGTGTTGGGTGCATTTTTTGGGTCTGATAAGCCCGGGTGAATAGGTTTTCAATAAACCCTAGTGTTTTTACATGAAAAAGGAGGGTTTCTTGGATCAACATCCTAGAGGACTAGAATATGTGAATTGATCATGGAATTTGGTGTTTTGTATCACAATTAGTGACTTTCAAAAGAGTTTGAGTGGTTACTTAGTGTTTATGAAGTACTTCCTTTGTTAAATAGGGCTAATTGAGTAGCCTAAAACAGGGGTATTGTATTGGATCTCAATATTGTTGCAAATAAGTCACTTGTAACCTATTGGGGATGTTGTGTTGGTTCTGTGGTGATTTTAAATTGGTGTTTGTCAGGCCTTTGTATGGAATTCTCTAAAAGATATTGCGAAGAGTTGGTTTTGAGGGCTACAAGCCTTAGTGTGAGTGTTTGAGATAAGTTGAGTGAATTGAGTTGCAAAGGTTGATTCCTTGTTAAGGTTTGATCAATTTGAGTCTAATTGTGAGTCATCGCCACCTTGCTTACATCACACAAGCTCACACAAAATACAACTAGTGGTAAGGTGAAACCATATACCACAAAACCATGTGAATACAAAACCACTAACCCCTTATTTAATATTGGGTACTAAGACATCACTTTATTTAATATTTCCCTAATATTAAATTATTATCACATGTATCCCACACAAATAATAATAATACAATGTTACAATACAACATCAAGTGGACCCCAAATAATTACCTAGTGTGATTATCAACACCACCAAGGTGTATCACAACTAAATAATTATTTAATTACAATATGATAAATCAATTTATGTAATGGTGTACAACACCATATCTCAACATTCTCCCACTTGTTGTATACATTGCATGAGAAATCAATAAATGAAAAACATCATCATAGTCATCCATGAAACCACATGAAAGTGTATAACCAATGAACATAACAAGCTATCATGACATCATGATCAAGCCACATGCTATGAGTCCCACAAACTGAATAATCAAGTACTGAAATCATCCATCCTCTCAATCCCAAAGCAACATACTAATGCACAAATGACCACAAACAAGGCCAACTAATGAAATTTGCAACAACAATGAATCAAACCTGGTGGATATAGACAATCCACATCCAAGTCATCCCATTGCAATTGAATGGGTGATCAATCCATACAATTGCATAACTCGTAGATCCAACCACTGAAACATGCAAACTCACCATCACATTAGTAACCTAAAAAATCAAGATATCAAAGAAGATAATCCTAAAGACATCAAGACTCAAACACCAAATCAACTACTGATTTGATTTTCCAACCATGTCCACAAATGAGTAATCGTAGTCAAGGAACCAAATAAGCATCAAGAAGATAAAACCAATCTCCTAACATCAAACCATATTACCACCAAACACCACATACATGATCATGTTGTGCCAATGCATCAAATGTACCTACATATCCATGACACCATAACCATATCCATCGCTGTACCGACACTCAACTATCACCCATACAAAACTCCAATTCTCAAACCATGTCCAACCATGTCCTCAAAACCGAAGACAACCTATGTACCTGTCACCATCAAAGTCCCAACTCTGAAAATCACCAGTAAACCTATAATTGGAAGCACCAATCTGATAATCAGCTATAGCATCATAAATAACATATAGAAAAAATGTAATCCCTCAAGGTTTCGCCTCTTGACTCGTTCGAATGGTCACACAATCACACCCAAAATATAAGGCTCCTACAAGCAGTCAAACAAGTACCAAGCTCAACCTATTCCTCAAAATGATAAACAATCTGAACCACTATGTAGTACACTGCAACTGCTCTCCAATGCCTCTTCAAAATAAAAAAAATGATTTCGTATGCAAAAGTTATGACCAAAACCATGCAAATGAGAACATCTGACTTTTAGGCCCCAAAAAATGTCAAAATGAAAAAATCAAGGAACCACACTTGTACCACTATGTAGTGCCTGGAACCAGCTTTCCAACAACTACCAGAAGTTGAAAATCTGACATACTAGACAAAAGTTATGCAAATTTGAAAAAAAATTGCTATAAAATGGACTCTTGATGGCTCTCTGGTGGTGGCCTAGTGGCTCCACCAACAGCGGTGGCGCCTGGGCGGCGCTCTGGCCGAAGGGGAGTGGCAGACTCCAAATCACATTCCAATTTAATTTAATTTTTTAAAATAAAATTTTTAATCCCCCCTCCAAACGGACCCGACGCCATTACGAATTCCAACATATAAATTTGAGGTCCGAGCTTTTATGTTTATTGGTGGATATTTTTTAATATAAAAAAAATTCATTAAATTTTTTGTTTAACGCCCTTATGGGGCTGCGGCCTGGGTGGTCCCCACCTGACTGCCGACTAGTGGGCCGATAGTCGCCGCGGGGATAGTACGCCCCACACGGTTATGTCGCCACTGTGTAGGCCTATTAGGGAGGTACGGGGGTTTGCATACCCTCCCCCCCTTTTTTATATATATTTTTTATTTTTTTTTCTTTAAAATATTTTCAATACAAATTTTTTAATATGATTTTTATTTTATTTAAAAAATTTCAGAAAAGGATTTCTAACCTTTTTTTCGTTTCTCTTTTGCAGGATTTTAAAATTTATTTTTCAAGCTCGACAAAGAAATTTTTTTGTGCGAATTTTAGCATGACAGAATTTATTTTTTTCATAATTTATTTTCTGCACAAGGGCAAATTGGCCTTTTACTAATTTTTTTTTGCCTTTTTTTCAACTTTTCCAAAATAGGTCGAATTTTATGTCAAAATTCATCTCTCAGCCAACCTGAATCCAACCATGAGGTCCATTTTGTCTCAAGAGGTCATTTATGAAATTTCCCCTACAAAACCCTCATATTCAAACTTAAACCAAGAAACCCTCTTTTACCCAAATTTGGAAAATTTCAGATCTATAATAAACCCAACAAATCTTGATAACCCAAAAGCCCAAATCAACAAACAAACACCTATAACATTTGTTTCATATCTTATAATGCCTCAAACCCTACATGCATGTCCATGACTCCAACTTTGCAAAAACTTTCAAACTAGGGTTATAACAAAAAAAATTCAACTATGAAAACTCTAATACCACTCGTTAGGAGATATTACATTTAACCCATGATCTTAATCCATTTCCTACATAACCCATGAGAGATAAACATGCATACAAGTTGTCAAAATATATAGATCAAATAGACAAGCCACAAGATAACACAAGATATACCCTAGGAAAACCCTTAAGAGCGAAAAACCAAGCCTCCAAAAGTATCCATACTCCATCATATTAATCAACAATAAGCAAATACAAGAGTTACAATGAATACCTCTAAAGCATCAATCCCTCCAATCCATTCTCATGTGTCCAAGCATGAATCCACACATCCCATGCCATGCTTCACAAATGCACTCCTCAAGAAGACTCAATAATGACAACCAAACCACTACACATGTGTTTGCTTTTATAGACACAAGCTCACACAAAATACAACTAGTGGTAAGGTGAAACCATGTACCACAAAACCATGTAAATACAAAACCACTAACCCCTTATTTAATATTGGGTACTAAGACATCACTTTATTTAATATTTTCCCAATAATAAATTATTATCATATGTCTCCCACACAAATAATAATAATACAATGTTACAATGCAACATCAAGTGGACCCCAAATAATTACCTAGTGTGATTATCAACACCACCAAGGTGTATCACAACTAAATAATTATTTAACTAGAAATCACACCTTACTGTGCAATGGGTACACCGAAGAAGTGTGGAAGATCAATGAAGATAAATTTTGGTCTATTATTAGGATGTTGTAATGTTTAAACCTAAATGTGCTTATTTTAGGATATTGGCCATAATTTTCATTTCAATAAACATACTTTAAAACCCTCGCAGAAACCTTATTTTCACACTGCATATTTCCAAATTGGAGAAGTGAAAGCTTAATACCAGCGAGGAAGGAAACGAATAGCGGCTAGGAAAGCAAGAAAAGAACGACAAAAAAATGATATAACAATGCCTATTATGCAGCCGCCTTTGCTTCCTCCGCAACTTTTTTGCTCCACCTGAGACTCTGTAAATTCTCTCTATTTCTAACCTTGTTTAGCAGTTTCTCATGGCATTGGAGAGTGTTGGATTTCAGCTGTTTATTGTAGTTGTTTTTCCTTGATGTCAAAACTAATTGGTGATTGGTATTATGATACTTGGTGCATTGATTATTATTGTATTCAGTTTGGCATATTCAATATTTTGTGGACAGTGCTTTGGATTGGTTCATTTGGGTGCATTCGGTTCTCATTGTGGACAGTGATTTATACTTTCAGTTTTGTGATACTGATCTTGGTGAATTCCTTGGTATCTCAGATGATAATCAATCAAAGGTCTTGTTCTTGGTATTCAAGTTTATGGTGATTCAAGATTTTGGTTCATGGCATGCTCTTTCAGTTTCAATTCTTTACTTGGTGGTACTGAATTTTGACATGGTGTTCTTTATGTCAGGACAAGCATAAGCTTTAGATATATGTCTTTGCTTTCATGACAGCCACATGTATATTCAACATGTTTAAGTCATTTTGACATACTCATACTGGAAGATTCATTTTAGTGAGATATCATTTAATTCATGGAATCATAAATCATACTAGTTGCAAGGTATAGGACAACATCATAGTTGTGAGTATCAAATTCATAAAGGTAATGCTTATGGCAATGATCTTGGCTTGGCATCTTTCTATCTTCATGGTATCAATGGTTGTGACTTGTTGATTGATAAATATGGCATATTTTTGTGATCACCATCCTATATGATATTGAGGCTATGAATATTTTATTTTAAAAAGATCATTAAAGCCTTTATAATAAAAAGACTCGAGCTTACCATATGACATATAGTTTATATAAATTTTTTTTGGCATCAGCCTTGATTAAAGTTTGGAGTCATATAATATATGATTGTCGACCTTTTTCGATGATCTAAGTCTTTATAAAAAGACCATTGGGATAAATAATTTTCTTGACAACAATGAGTTGGGTCATGTGTGCTTAATGTGGCATTGACTTTGTTTCACATGATTCTTATGTGGCATTTGCACTTGATGATCTGTCAATCAAAAAACATTATGAAGACAGGAAGTCGACAGTTTACATGCAATATTTAAAAGTGATTATGATTATCGGCTTCTATAGTATAATGTTTGTTTGCGGACTTCAAATACATTATGATGTTTTGTTAAATTATTAGTCTTCGGACTTCAAAGCTCATTTTAATTTGAAATCATTATGCACTTGAGTTTAGGGAAAAATGAGTTTGTAATTATCATTTTGTTCTTAGGTTTTGAAATCCTAAATTGCTGCCGCCATTGGAATATTGTAAACCTGTTTCTTTGGTTAGCTGACATTGAAAATTGTTTGTTTGAGTTTCAAAACAATGTGAAGAGCTGGATTTATAGTATAAAGGATGTGAGAAAGACTGGTACCACCAGTCAATGAAGTATGCAGCTGGGCAGTTATGGTTACATGAGTTCTTTGGTTAGTTTTTGGTTTTTATCCTCTGTGAATAAGGTAACATGATGCTTGGTTAGTTACTCATTCAATTTCTTCCATTATTTTGGTTTCCAAGTTTTTTGTTAATGCGGGTTTTGTTAAAGAGGAGTTTAATGATGTGGATATTGTGATTAATTTGTTAAGGAGTTTGGCTGAAGATGTTTTGTTAATAATCAAGATTTCTTTGTTAAAAAATGATTAAGTGAAGACTCTTCAGTTATTCCTTTTGGAATCCATTTTAACCTTTTTTTATTGTATAAATATATGGCTGCAAGCCATTTCTCAGTAGTGGAAATATTGGCTGAGAACAAGGAGTTTCGTTGCTATTAAAGTGATATATTTTTTTAAAATAAAAAGAGTAAGGAGAGGGTTTTGATGTAAAATAGAGTATCTTGAAAGGGTTTGACAGTGATGTCTTTGAGTTTAAAAAAGTGATAAAAGAGAAGTTATATTGTTTACATCTCTAATTTGATTATAGAGATTTTAGTGGGCATTATTGAATATCAGTTTGTATCCTATTGTGATTTAGTGACTGTAGATATTCATTGCAGTTATAAGGTCCTAATAGGTTGCGATGTCATGAGATTTTTGATTCAAATATGAAGTTGGTGCTTCATAAAAATTATTGAAGTTGGTGCTCCACATTGTAACAGAGTTGGTGCTCTTTTGAATGAATAAAAGGACCAGTTTGCGAGTGGTTTTTTATACCCCAAGAGGGTTTTTCCACTCAGGAAATATTTGTGTTATGTGATTTTATTTTTGTCTCTCATTCTGTTTCAAGTTGATGTGTTCAGTTACTCAATGCTCTGATACTTTTAGTTTGTTTAAAAGACAAAGTTTAGTTTGTTCAAAAATCTTCCATAAAGCAAGTTAAACTTGTATTGTGTAAAGTTTAAGTCCTGTTTCACAAAGCATAAATAAGATTGTTCACAATTTGATGGAACAATGCTACACGATGCTTTTAATATAAGTTGATTTCCTTGCATATCTTTTTGCAAAGTTTAAGTGTTCATTTGTTTGGTTAAATGTGTCGCATTGTTTCAAGGTCAAAATATTTAAGTTGTGCATTCAAATCAAAGAGTTCAAAAATTATATCACTCTAATTCACCCCCCCCCTCTCAGAGTGAATCCACTTCCAACAAGTGGTATCAGAGTTTAGGGTCTTGCATTAGGTTTAACCACCTAGGATTGATTATGGTATTGGAAGTTTGTTTGTTTGAAGAGTTTTTGGTGTTGTAGTATTGTGTCTGTTATGGAAAAAGGTAGAAGAAATAAGGGATGAAGGTCACAACAAAAAGCCGGTATTAGCATGGTGTGATGGTTTATAGGTGGCATTGTTGTTCCTGCCACCAAGGTTCAAACCCCGTTGGGGTGGTATTGTTGAATGGTTGTATCCGGTTCATAGCTCCGGTCAAAAGTGTTTACCCCTTGAATAAAAAAAAAGAAAAAGGTCACAACAAAAAAATTATAACCAAGCTTTGTCTGAACCTAGTGTAAGAAGTGATGAAGAAGTGATCATCAACAACAACTCAGAAATGATACAACATTCTATGCATAGATTACCTCAGTTTGAAGGTACCAACTTTAATTTGTGGAAGCGTCAGATGAAAAATTATTTGTCCTCCTTAGGGTTTGATGTGTGGGAAGTAGTAGAAAGGGGTTGCACTATATCCCTAACATCTTCTTCCACACTTGAGGAAAAGATGGTTCTTGAAACCAATGCTAAGGCTCTAGATGCTATTTTCAATAGTCTGCCAAATGACACTGTTGCTAAAGTTATGCAATGCAGAGATGCAAAGGAAGTTTGGGACAAATTTATTGAAATATATCAGGATGGTGAGTTGCAAGAAGATATATCTTTGAAAACTCAAGCAAGTTGTGATTCATCTGTAAGTGGTGATTGTGAAAACCCTCATAGTTTTGAAGAAAATCAGTTTGAGTCTAAATCTATAGAGATTACAGATGAACATTCAAGTGGCCAAGAAACTAATGAAGTAGATCAATTTTTGCGTGAAGTAAATTCTGAACAAGAATTAAATGAGCAAGAAAGTGAGCTTGATTTGGAAGGTGAACTTTTGTGTGCTTTACATACAATTAAACAAATTAGAAGAGAGAACCTGATTTTAAAGAGGCAACTTCAACAAGGAAATGATATCAAAGATAAGGTATGTTCAGATCTTACTGAAGCAAAAATCCAAGTTGAAGAGGCTAGAAAGATTGAGGAAGTGTTCATAAATCAACTTAAAGAAAAAGAACAGTGCATAGAAAAACTTGAGTTGCAAGTGGTTTTACTAAGGAACATTGATAAAGAATCAAAGCAATTAAGTGATGAAAAAATCAATGAGAGTGGCTCCATGTCTTTGAATAAACTTATTGGAGCACATAAGGCTCCAAGTGACAAAACTGATCTAGGCTTAGAGGAAGGACAATGCTCTAAGGTTAAAAAGACACTTAGTACAAAGAAGGATTTAAACTTTCATGCTGTTGATTCTGAAACTGCAGGAAACAAAAGAGGAAGGAATAGAACACACAAGTTGTCAGGATCTCACTCTGCCTGGCAAGGTAAGTTGATGAATTATAATTATTCTTTTTCAGGCTATTGTTACTCATGTTTTGAGTATGGCCACAAAGCATCTGAATGCTTGTCTAAAGTAAAGAAAAGTGATAGGCAAAGGAACCATGATAATATCACATGCTTCAAATGTAGTCAATTAGGTCATATTGTAAGAAATTGTGATAAGGGTGACACAAGATATTATAAGTCTTTGATTGTGTGCTATAGATGCAGTAGTTTTGGACATAAAGCAAAGTTTTGTAGGGGCCAATGGGAGGAAGCATATGGAAACAACAAAGAATTTGATGATCTGCTTAAGCCAAGGAAAGAATTGTTGGGAGTTTGGAGAAGAAAGCAAGGAAAGGAGGAAGAACTAAATCTTGTGCATACAACACAAGAACCATTTCTAAGCATTTAAAAGGCAGTATGAAGGCAGGGGGAGAAGATTAATGCATTATAAAATAAACCCCTTTGATATCAAATGAAAATAGTTGCATCTTGTAAAACACAGATGCGTTATATTTTTGTTTGTGTTCTTCTTGTCTTTGCTGGGAATAACAGTAAGAACAAGTTGATGATAATTGTCTTAATGCTATGGCTCATCGCTTTGTTAGAGGATAATTTCTCATATGACTATTGATGTTGCAATAGTTGGTGCTTTATGTTTCTTTGGAAGTGTCCATAGTAAAGGATACTTGCGATACAATTACACTTCTCGCCATTTGTGGATTATTATTAGCTATGCTTTGCTGCAACATATTGATTGTGCCAGTAGAAACAATACTTTTTGTCTGTGTTTGAAAAAATCGGTGATGGTATGTGTTTCCCAAGAGATACATGAGATAAAGATACTTGAAAAGTGAAGCAATATTCATTTTCTTTGCCATCTAATCTTGTTATCTTGTTTGATCAGTCTCACCATTGTTTAACACATTGAAATCATGTTTAACAACTATGTGATACAATATAGTGCTTTGTTTAATTTGTATGAATGAATTTTCAACAACAAAGCATGATAAGACAATAAGCTATTGAAATAATGATAGAGGCAGTGAAATTAATGGTAAATGCTAAGTTCTGCAGTGCTGTGCTTGGAAAACATGAACAATATAAATAGCATTTATTGTATCCATTCAAAAGTCAATTTTCTGGAGTTGTGGTTACAGGTGTAACGGTTTTTGACATTGATTAAATTGGTATAGAGTATGTAAACCCTTGAGGACAGTCAAACAACATTGATAGAAGTTTGTGCATTCTTGGATGATGGAGTTTTTCAATAAACTTTTGATAGTTGATTATTACGGGACATTGGTTGTTTGGAGTTATATGCTGACTTGAGACTTGTGTGGATTGTATGACATAGATGTGGCTGCTTTGTGTCATTTTGTTGTGGTCAAGATGAAAGGAGCTTTAGTGATTGTCTAAAGAGCAAGGTTTGTTGCATTGAAAATATGGTTCAATTAATAAGTTTTGTATATACAGTATACATGATCTAGATGTGGTATTTTGACATTAGTAGATTGATTTTATTTGGTATGACAATGGCATCTACTTGTTTGATATATGCAAATCTTGTTAGAATTTTTGGGCAGTGGTTCATTTGTCAATAATTATGATTGGGTCTAATTAGTCACAGGTTGAACTGTATTCTTATGATGTTCAAAAGTTTCTTTGAGATATTTCAATCTTGATCTGTAAATTCCTCCAGTTCATGGATTCGGGGGAAAAAGTGCAGTAAGCTGATGAATATTCAGTTATCTACTGATATTTCTTGTGTTTTATGTACTATTGATCAATGGATTCATTGCATAATTCTTGTTGGTATCTAACTCATCTTCTTTAAGGTGACTGCTATGTGCTGAAAAATAGTGGTAGCAGGACAGTGAAAATTAGAGTTTCAAAGATACAGGGTCACTGATTAGAGAATTTGCACATCTCTCTCTTGCTGCTATATTTGTGTTTGTAGCAGGATTCATTGGTTATTTGGCTTTTAGATGTTTATCTTTGTTGACAACACTGGCTTTGATGACACATTTATATGATCTTGGGTGGCACATTTTGTTTACAGTTGGTTCACATGATTCATGTCAAGTACTTGCTTTCAGATGTTGGTCCTAATGTTTTCCATATGTTCATTATAGTAGGACATGCATTTGCTTTTGGGTATATATTTTGTTTCAGGTATATGGTTTGGTTATTCTAGTATATCCAGTTCAAATTGTGGTACATTTCACTTGATCTTGTGCAAGTTATTTTCACTTTGTAAAAAGCTCTGGTTTTGAGAACCACTTGTTATTGAATCACATTGCATTGATATTGTTTCCTTTGTCCTTGTGACAAAAAAGGGGGAGAATATGATGGTTTACAGTGGTTTAGATGGCTAAGTTTTTCCCATCAAGGACAAAGGGGGAGTTTGTTGGCTTTCAGTTGTTTATTGTGGTTATTTGTCCTTAATGTCAAAACTGATTGGTGATTGGTATTATGATACTTGGTGCATTGATTATTATTGTATTCAGTTTGGAATATTCAATATTTTGTGGACAATGCTTTGGATTGGTGCATTTGGGTGCATTTGGTTCTCATTATGGACAGTGATTTATACTTTCAGTTTTGTGATACTGATCTTGGTGAATTCCTTGGTATCTCAAATGATAATCAATCAAAGGTCTTGTTCTTGGTATTCATGTTTATGGTGATTTAGGATTTTGGTTCATGGCACACTCTTTCAATTTTAGTTCTTTACTTGGTGGTACTGACTTTTGACATGGTGTTCTTTATGTCAGGACAAGCATAAGCTTCAGATATATGTCTTTGCTTTCATGACAACCACATGTATATTCAACATGTTTAAGTCATTGTGACATACTCATACTGGCAGATTCATTTTAGTGAGATATCATTTGATTCATGGAATCGTAAATCATACTAGTTGCAAGGTATAGGACAACATCATAGTTGTGAGTATCCGCTTCATAAAGGTAATGCTTATGGCAATGATCTTGGCTTGGCATCTATATTGTCTTGGCATCTTTCTATCTTCATGGTATCAATGGTTGTGACTTGTTGATTGATAAATATGGCATATTTTTGTGATCACCATCCTATATGATATTGAGGCTATGAATATTTTATTTTAAAAAGATCATTAAAGCCTTTATAATAAAAAGACTCAGGCTTACCATATGACATATAGTTCATATGAGTTTTTTTTTGTACCGGCCTTGATTAAAGTTTGGAGTCATATAATATATGATTGCCGACCTTTTTCAATGATCTAAGTCTTCATAAAAAGATCATTGGGCTAAATAATTTTCTTGACAACAATGAGTTGGGTCATGTGTGCTTAATGTGGCATTGACTTTGTCTCACATGATTCTTATGTGGCATTTGCACTTGATGATCTGTCGATCAAAAAGCATTATTAAGACAGGAACTCGACAGTTTACATGCAATATTTAAAAGTGATTATGATTATTGGCCTCCATAGTATAATGTTTGTTTGCAAACTTCAAATACATTATAATGTTTTGTTAAATTATTAGTCTTCGGGCTTCAAAGCTCATTTGAATTCGAAATCATTACACACTTGAGTTTAGGGAAAAATGAGTTTGTAATTATCATTTTGTTCTTAGGGTTTAAAATCCTAAATTGCTGCCGCCATTGGAATATTGCAGATCTGTTTCTTTGGTTAGCTGACATTGAAAATTGTTTGTTTGAGTTTCAAAACAATGTGAAGAGCTGGATTTACAGTATAAAGGAAGTGAGAAAGAATGGTGCCACCAGTCAGTGAAGTATGCAACTGGGTAGTTATGGTTAAACAAGTTCTTTGGTTAGTTTTTGGTTTTTATCCTTCGTGAATCAGGTAACACAATGCTGGGTTAGTTACTCATTCAGTTTCTTCCATTATTTTGGTTTCCAAGTTTTTTGTTAATGCAGGTTTTGCTAAAGAGGAGTTTAATGATGTGGATATTGTGATTAATTTGTTAAGGAGTTTGGATGAAGATGTTTTGTTAATAATCAAGATTTCTTTGTTCAAAAATGATTAAGTGAAGACTCTTCAGTTATTCCTTTTGGAATCCATTTTAACCTTTTTTTATTGTATAAATATATGGCTACAAGCCATTTCTCAGTAGTGGAAATATTGGCCGAGAACAAGGAGTCTCGTTGCTATTAAAGTGTTTTTATTTTTAAATAAAAAGAGTGAGGAGAGGGTTTTGATGTAAAATAGAGTATCTTGAAAGGGTTTGATAGTGATATCTTTGAGTTTGAAAAAGTGATAAAAGAGAGGTTATATTGTTTACATCTCTGATTTGATTACAAAGATTTTAGTGGGCATTATTGAATATCAGTTTGTATCCTATTGTGATTTTGTGATTGCAGATATTCATTGCAGTTATAAGGTCCTAATAGGTTGCAATTTCATGAGATTTTTGATTCAAATATGAAGTTGGTGCTTCAAAAAAGTTATTGGAGTTGGTGCTCCACATTGTAACAGAGTTGGTGCTCTTTTGAATGAATAAAAGGATCAGTTTGTGAGTGGTTTTTTATACCCCAAGAGGGTTTTTCCACTTAGGAAATCTTTGTGTTATGTGATGTTATTTGTCTCTCATTCTATTTCAAGTTGATGTGTTCAATTAGTTAATGCTTTGATACTTTTAGTTTGTTTAAAAGACAAAGTTTAGTTTGTTCAAAAATCTTCCATAAAGTAAGTTAAACTTGTATTGTGTAAAGCTTAAGTCCTGTTTCACAAAGCATAAATAAGATTATTCACAATTTGATGGAACAATGCTATGTGATGCTTTTAATATAAGTTGATTTTCTTGCATATCTTTTTGCAAAGTTTAAGTATTCATTTGTTTGGTTAAATCTGCCACATTGTTTCAAGGTCAGAATATTTAAGTTGTGCATTCAAATCAAAGAGTTCAAAAATTATATCACTTTGATTCACCCCCCTCTCAGAGTGAATCCACTTCCAATAGAGAGGTGACAAATAAAAGCAAGGCAAGTGAGGGAATTGACATTTTCATTGTGTTGATGGGGATGAGCTTTGGAGTGGGCGAGGGCATAATCGTAGCTCCTTTGTTATTTCTGAAGAAACATAGGGAAAAGTTATTCTATTTGATAGACAATATATTGATTTGGGTTGTTGACTTGATTCCCTGTAACAAGTTAATTCCTTGTGACAAGTTTCAGATAGCGAAAATTTCTTATAAAGACCAAGAGCATTGCGAAGAAAGTAATAAATTAATTAATATGCTTTTGGCAAAGATTGGAGCTAGTGAATGACAAAGGATGGTGAAAAAAAAATTCAGCAACGAACGGTCAAGGTTATTTCTATGGTCGAAAGGATGATTCGAGTCGTTGATGGTCAAACTTAGCTCGTGCATCTCAAGTAAGGATACGCCTTCAGCGTAAATTACAATAATATGATAAATCAATTTATGCAATGGTGTACAACACCATATCTCAACATGAAAGGCTAGGCCTAAACAAGTCATAAGCAATGTACACTACACAAGGTGCGCCTTTCACATTTAAAGGGCTATTTAAAATGGGTTGTGTAGATACTTGAAATTGTCCTAGCCTGCGACTAGCATTTTAATACTAATTATCGTCATTTACTAATGATTAAATAATGTTTCAATTATTTAATTATTATCACTAATGCATATTCCACTATTAATTAAATGACTTTATGTTATTTAATTAACTCACTTTATCATTAATATTCTTAATTAATTAGACAAATCCTATTTATTTAATTATGTCTTTAACTCCTATTAATATTCTTAATTAATTAAATTAATCTTATTTATTTAATTATTTCTTTAACTCCTATTTATCTTCCTAATTAATTAAATAATGTAAATTTATTTAATTACGTCTTCAATTATCTTTAGTTTTCTAATTAAATAATTAACATTATTTAAATAATCATCCATTATCCCTTCTAAAATCAAATAATTATTATTTAATTATCCACTTTCCCACTTTCTAAATTAAATAATTACTTTAATCATTTAATTATCCTTTAATCTTTCAACATTATGCAAATTGCACATTCCTTTAATAATTAATTCATTTAATTAATTATTAAATCTCATGCAAATTCCTTATCTAGTTCTTGTCTCCAAGATTAAACAATTCTTCTTAAATTAAGTAATTATTTTAATTATTTAATTTAATTCCTCAACATTATCTTCTTTTAAAAATAAATAAAATCATTTATTTTATTTATTTAATTAATTCAATCTTGCACATGTAAATAATAATTAAATTTATTTGAAGTTAAGAGATGAGTATTCACTAGTACAAAAACAACAATATATGATTATGGCACGTGGTCATGGAGGTTTGCTACGGTCAGTTGTAGGTCATCGTTTTGCAAGAGTACATGATGGTTTCAGGAATAATTGACAAACAAACAATGATGGGATATGGCAACCAGAGAGATGGGCCTAACTTACAAATGTCAACGACATTGATCCCTAAGCTGAGGAGCGGGGTCATGAGGGTCGAAGATTTTAAAGAAATGGGTTGGGTTTCAGAGGTCGACAAGGCATAGGTGGTTATAGAAATGATGCATTTCGCAGACCGCGTCAAAATTGAAAATGGCAATAGGGCTCTCAGAGGCCATTCTAAGATGGAAGATGAGGGTCGGGGTCGTTACCCTAATCAAAGGAAAAGCTTCAACAAGGAGGTTTGGCAGAGGAAAAAGTCTGATTCGAAATGGGAGGAGGATAGGGAAGATGCAAAGGTTGGTGACTCCCGGAAATCAGCTCCAGAGTATGGAAATGGGCTTCCGGGTGGTCCGACTACTTTGGTGGTAAGTGCAGTGAAGCTTCAAGCTGAGGTCTTGAGGCTGGAAGATTTGGGGCTGATTGGGAAATGGTATGGTTTGAACCTTAATTGGGATTATTTAATGAAATGGTGGAAAGCGCGTTGGGGATCAGATCTTTAGTTTAAAACCCTCCAAAATGGATTTTTTCTGGTCATTTTCCTAACTAGAGATTTAAGGGATGAGATTGTGAATGGTATTTGGGTCTTGGATGGGTGTGGTTTCTATTTGTGGTGCTAGAAGGTTGGTTTTAATTCCGCTTCCCATGTTATGGAGATAGTGCAAGATTGGTATTGCATGCCAAATCTTCGTACAAAATATTGGGAGCCAAGCATTCTAGAGGAGATTGGTAACCGTTTGGGTACTTTTGTCTGTGCTGAAGAAAGGAAAAATTCCAAAGAAGCACATACCCATGTGCGGATTTGTGTGGAAAACAACCCAGTGAGGCACTTATATGATGAGATAAAGTTAATCTCAGACTATGGGAGCTGGATTCAGAAGTTGAATGGATATTCCTTTACTAAGGATAGTTTAGTGCATCCTTGGGTTGTAGGCTGTCGATTAGCAAGGCAGGGAAATCTAAAGTGTCGTCAGATCTTGGCAGCGACAAAGAGAAGGTGAATACAGTTCAAAAGAGCAATCTTTTAAATGCCCCAATTGTAGTTAATGGCGAAGCCCTTGCGATGCACGAAAATTCTATTGATTTAAACCCTGCTAAGGAATAGAGTTGTGCTCCTCCTCAGCCTGATCAACCCACTCAGGTTGATTTACATAATGGATTAAGGGATAAGGTTGTAGGGGAGGTTGAGCAGTTGGAAGAGCAGAAAATGATCCTGGATGCGGAAATTTCAGAGGCCTTGGATATTTTAGGTGGAGATTGTCGTAATTTGGAATTGGATTCATTGATTGAGGTCGATAAAGAATTGGTTGTTTTGGCAGAGGTGGCTAAAGAAAATGCTTGGGAGCTAGTGGAAGAAATGGAGTTAGAAGGCCTAGGAAATGGAGATTTTCCAGAGGAAGTGGGGGTAGGATTAGAAGCTAGAAGTCCGCAGTCAGGAAAGAAGAGGAAAATCTCACAAGGCTTGGCAGATGCCAAGGTTAAGCTAGGGATTCATCAAAAGGATATGGTGAAATATTTGCTAGATTGTGGTGAGAATAAAAAGCGAGGCATAATACCCAACCAGGAAAAAAGGAAGTGGGTTGGGGAAGCAAATGGTCAAAAGAAAATCGACTCTATGATGAAAGTAGGGAAGAGCAATGCTCTTCCTGAACAACAATGAGGCTTATAACTTGGAATGTTAGGGGCTTGAACGCACCTAACAAATGGTGCCTAATAAGGAACACTATTGAAGCTAGTCAGGTGGAAGTTTGTCTCTTTCAAGAAAAAAATTAGGTGATTAGGATTTTATTAAATTCAGTAGAAAATTGAAACAGTGCAAGTGGTTGAGCATTGGGGTAGAAGGTGCCTCAGGTGGTTTGTTAACTATTTGGAAGCCTCAAGCAGTCCTGGTGGAAGAATTCATTTCTTGTTGGTACTAGTTGGCGTGTAGGGTAAGAAGTCTATCTTCTAATCTTCAATTTTTTCTCATCAATGTTTATGACCCCTCTCTGTGCTCTCATAAAAGAATTGTCTGGCAAGAGTTAGAAGAAGTTTTAAATAGTTTGGATTAGGATTTTTGTATTTTGGGGAGAGACTTTGATGCTATTTTGCGCTCCAAAGATAAGAAAGGTGGAGTGGGTAGGGCTCTTCAATCGCAAATTGACTTTTAGAGCTTTGTGGATAGAAATATGTTGGTGGAGATCCATACTGGGAATGGTAGTTTTACATGGACTAATTGCAAAAAAGGTTTTTGCAGTAAAGCTAAAAAGTTGGACAAATTTTTCTAAAGGTAATTTAAGTCTTTTTCCCTTCAGATTGGATAGTAAAATTAATCTGGGGAGTGGATCTGATCATTTTCCAGTACAATTGCTTATTGATGGTGATAAGGGGCCTATTTGTTGTCCGTTTAAGTTTGAAATGATGTGGTTCAAGGATCCTGGTATTTTGGGATTGATAGCATCATGGTGGAAGGAATGTTCCCCGAGAGGCTCTAAAATGTTCAACATTGTCACCAAGATGAAATATGTAAAGCAACAACTGAAATAATGGAATACGAAGTGCTTCAAAAACAGTTTTGAGGAAAGGATTAGAGTGGAGGAAGAATTGGATGCTCTTTTAGAAATCATTATTAAACAAGGATGGATGATGTATGCTTTGAACAAGAGAAGGAGCTGACAAGGAAGTTAAATGAAGCATTGTCTAAAGAAGAATTTTTCTGGAGACAAAAATCAAGAGAAATTTGGCTAAAGGCAGGGGATAGAAATACCAAGTTTTTTCATAATTCGACTAAAGCCCGTCGTGAAGTGAATAGAGTTAGTTGCATAAAGGTGGTTGATGGGAATCTTTTGGAAGATCCTCTTGAAATTAAAGCTTTTGTTGTTGAGTTTTTTCAGAATCTCCTAAATGATTGGGAAGGGTCGAACTTAGAAGCTTAGAATGCCATTCTGAAAGATATTCCAAAGTTGGTTTCCTCTTTGCAGATGGAGCTTCTAAATGCCAAATTTTTGGAGGAAGAGATCAAAGCAGTGGTTTTTGACCTTCAACCTGAAAAGGTTCCTGGTCCGAACGGTTTCCTAACGGATTTCTTTTAGAAATGTTGGGATTTTGTGGGTAAGGATGTGTTTAAGGCAATTGAGGACTCAAGGAGCTCGGGAAAGGTTCTTAAAGAAATGAACAATACTTTAATTTCTCTTATTCCCAAAAAGGAGAAGCCAAAATCTTGGGATGAATTTTGTCCCATCTCCCTTTGCAACACATTTTATAAAATTCTTGCAAAAGCGGTGGCTAATTGTTTGAAGAAGATTTTACCGTTTATCATTTCAGACAAGCAGACAGGGTTTGTTCCTGGGAGGTCGATTCTTGATGGCGTGATAATAGCTCAAGAGGTTATTCATTCGATTTAGAAGAAAAAAAACCCTGGGATGCTCTTGAAATTGGATATCAAGAAATCCTACGATAGGGTTAATTGGCATTTTTCGTTCAAAGTTATGGAGGCTTTTGGGTTTTAGAAAGATAGGTTGGATTGGTTATTTGGTTGGATTGCAAGCCCAAGGTACTCAGTGCTTGTGAATGGGTCGCCCGAAGGATTTTTTGCAGCTTCAAGTGGTTTAAGGCAAGGAGACCCACTCTCCCCTTTCTTGTTTATAATTATGGCAGAAGCTTTGGGTCATTCGTTAGAAAATGCAAGAAGGATTGGCTGGGTGGATGGCATTCGGGTCACTAGTAGCCTTCCCTCAATTACTCATCAACAATTCGCAGATGACACAATGTTGTTTGGTTTTTCTTCAGCAAGGGAAGCCAGAAGACTTAAGGGTATTTTGGACAAGTATTTTTTAGCTTCGGGGCAAGAGGTTAGTGTGGCTAAATTGGAGGTTTTCTTTTTTAATTCTACATGTGTAAAGGAAATACAGATTTTGAGGATACTTGGTTTCAAGAAAGGTCAATTTCCGTGCAGATATTTGGGCCTACCGCTTGTGAAGGGTATTAAGAGTGGGAGCTTTGTTCGAAAGATTCAAGGAGCGACTTTCTTCCTGGAAGAATCATTAGTTATTTTGGGTTGGAAGGCTAACGATATTAAAATCATTGATTTCCGCTCTCCCTATCTATATGATGTCTTGTCTGCCATTGTCTGATGGCACTAACAAATCTTTGAATAGAGTAATGAAAGATTTTTTCTGGAAAGGTAATTCAGAGCAGAAAAAGTTTCCTCTTGTGAAATGGCAGAAGATCTGTGAAAGAAAAGAGGAAGATGGTGCGGGTTTGAAAAATATTCTTTTGCAAAAGAAGGCGTTGGGGGAAAAATTGGCATGGGTGATTCATTCCCAGCCAGAACTCAAATGGGTAAAAATTGTTAGAGCCAAATATTTGGATGATGACCCGAACTGTTTTCTCACAGCCAAATCTCTTCCTAATGGCTCCAAAATCTGGAACTTCATTAGAAATTCTAGAGATCTCATTTCAGACTTTCTAACGTGGGAGGTAAAAGATGGTGGGGAGGATTTGTTTTGGGAGGATTCTTGGGAAGGTCTTCCCATTTTAGCAGAAAATCCAGCTTTTGCTCGGATCAAGGAAATAACGGTTAGAGTTTGGGGCTCAAAGGTAAGGGATTTTTTTGAGGTCTCATCAACTTTGGAGGATGTGTTTTACAAATGGAAGTCCATTCATCAGTTAGGCCTGTCTGATCAAGAGGTGGAGGCGTTTGAGCAAGTGTTGTCGGAAAGGAGAATTTGGAGGAGATAGGGTTTGGACAAACTAAGGTGGAATGCATCACCTACTAGGGTTTATTCAGCTAAAATTGGTTATGCCATTCTGGCTTCTTCAGGGGTTGAGGATCCAAGATTGCCAATTCATTTATGTTGGAACAAGGCATGCCTTCCTAAAGCGGGTATTTTTACATGGGCGGCTGCTCAGGGCAGAGTTCTTACATGAGATAGGTTTGCAAAGCTAGGCTTTTATGGCCCTTCTAGATGTCCTTTATGTCAAGTTGCTGAAGAGACTGGAGATCACTTGTTTTTGAATTGTCAGTTCACACAAGGTATTTGGGAGTGGTTATGCGCAAAGCTCCGTTGGAAAACAACTCTTCCTAATAATTTGTTTGTTTGGCTAAAGTCTCTGCCATCTTAGATAAAACACTCTTTGTTCGGGGATTTATGGGTGTCGAGCCCGTCGATTGTTCTTTGGGAAGTCTAGAAGGAGCGGAACAGGCGTATTTTTTAGGAAAATGAGCTTTCTATTCCTAGGTTGCAATGCAAAATTGAGGCTAGCATAGTAGAACTCTTTAACGCTAGATTGGAAGAGCTAAATCCAAGGAGAGGTAACTTCTTAGAATGGGATTCTTGGATTCTAAAGAATTGGTTTGGTTTAAAAGCTCCAATCTTTGGAGGCTCTGGAGGGGCTGCATCTTTGGAAGATCGTAGTAAGGTGGTGTGGTCTCCTCCTAATCCAAGATGGGTTAAACTGAACTTTGATGGGGCCTCCAAGGGTAATCCTGGGCCTTCAGGTGCAGGTTGTATATTAAGAAATTGCAAAGGGGAGATCTTGGGGAAGTTAGCGAAGTCTCTCCCGGAAGGAACAAATAACGCCATTGAGTTTTAGGCTCTGCTTCTTGGTTTGGATTTGTGTAAGGAATTGGGTGTGAGGAGAGTAATAATTGAAGGGGATTCCACTCTTGTGATCAATGCTCTAAGATCCAAGCAGATTCCTAATTGGAAGCTAGGGGAAAAGTTGGATGCAACTTTGGAGTGGATTGTCAGGTTTGATCAAGTAATGTTTAACCACATCCTGAGGGAAGGAAATTCAGAGGCGAATTTTCTTTCTAATATAGGAGTCACGGGTCCTAATTTAAAAGAATTAAGTTTGGTCAGGAACTAAAGTTTGTGGGTGGTAGGGCGGGCGCACCTCCAAGGTGGTGGAGGGGGGTGGCATTTGATGCCATGGTGGCAAGGTCGATGGGGAAAGGAAGGCTGAGTTGGCGGACATTATGGAAATCGTTGGTTAAGAGGTGTCTTTTTGCAGCCATACGAAGGATGAATGAAGACAACTATGGCTCCCATTTCCATATTTAGTAATGAGTGCGAGTATTGCCTGAGGGATTTACTCCTCATGGCAAGGACAACTCGCAAGTTGGATGGTGTACCATTTGTGTTGGTTGGCAGACTTATGATATGAGTTTTATTTATTGATGGTTTGTAGCATTTTTTGGCTAAGTTTTCTTAGTTGGTGCAAGTGGAGAATGTGAGTTTTCTTTTTTCCTTCTGCTGGGTGTGGTCTGTGCTGGGACGACGATGGCGAAGAGCACAAAATTCGTAATTGAGGTCTCGGTTGATGGTCTAGAAAGGTTCGGGGCGGATACTCCAATTTCATTGCGGTCGAAGGTGAGACAAAGCTCCTTTAGGGAGATTATTGACCAAAGATTGAAACACATTTTGCTAAATTATGACCCTTTAGTCGTTGCGGTTGTGAAGATGATTCTGGGTTCAGGCCACTTGGAAAGTAAGGAGTACGGGAGGGATAATCTACATGTATCTTTGTGTTTCCTGGTGTCTTTCTTGGACAACAAAGTCCCCAAGGAGGAAGCGAAGGGGTTGTTGGTTAAAATGTTTCGAGAAGATTTGGTGGAAGGGGTGGACGAGGTTCTTAGCGTAGTGATTGAGGGCAAGGGATGCCCGAGGCCTTGCGATTTGGAGCGACTCCATTCAAAAGAGACGGTGAAGATTTACCCATTTCTCTTAGATTTGAGTTGGCCGGGCCTTATGAGGCATTGGATGATTGTGGCGGTAGCTGTAGAAATTCTTCGGGTTGATGGTGGCTGACGACATTGAATGGGTAAAAGACTTCGAAGCCTTTGCAAAAACTAATGGTTTTTTGTAATTTGGGCTGTGGATTGTGGGTCTCTGGTCTGTGGGGGTTGGTATAGCAAGTTTTTGGGTTAATTTGGTTGGTGCTTTGTTAGCTTTATAGCCATTAAAATGGCTTTTTGCTGTGTCTTTATCTGGTCTGGGGTAAGGTGGTTTTGGTCGGGTTGGGCCTTCTTCAAATTCTGGTTTTTTGTGGTAGTATTTGTTGGAAGGATGGTTCTTGGGATGTTTTTTGGTGACACGAATTTGATATACCTGCATTGTAGACGTTTGTAGTTTGGTTGATAATATTAATAAAATACTCATCTTGCGTATCAAAAATAAAAATAAAAATATTTAAGTATTAAATACTTATGCAAGTTCTCACTTCTTAAATTAAATAATTGTTTTAAATTATTTAATTTATTTCTCAAATATTTCTTCTAAAATAAATAAAATCATTTATTTTATTTATTTAATAAATTTAATCTTGCACATTCCTCTAAAAATTAATTATTTAATTAATTATTACTCATGCATTTTCCACCTCGTTCATAACGAACACTCTTTCCCAATCAAGGATAATCAATTCCATTTCACTAATCAATCACGTCATACACTCCCACTCAAAGAGTTAACTCTTCAATCAATTCTCCATGCAAATAGTTAACTGAAATCCTGCAACCAGTTGCAATCAATTAACTCGTTCATTAATTCTTCTCAAGGATTCTTGATCCTTGATCTTGATCATCCACCTCTTAACCCCGATCGTCCATCGAACTAAATCAATTCTATAAAAGCAACTCTCATATCTTGGCTAACCATATTTTTTGAGATTTTCTATCATTCGTTTACATTGAGCTTATTGTAGATTGTGCACACTTCATATCTAAGAGCAAACAAGCAAATTTGAGAAAAGCAATGGAGGAGAATCAACTTTGACATAGAAGCTAAGATATATCTGATTTATCATTTGATTTCTATTGTCATCTTATACTTCATTGTTAGATTAGGGTCTTTATGGCTTGAATTAGATAGTTGTGGTTGCTATCAATGATTCATGCATTCCTCGTGATTTTATCTGTCGACAAGTTGAACCAACTATTTCCCATGTCTAAGGTTTAATTAGCTACATTCAACATTCACATATTCCATATGCTTATCTACTAGCATTAGTATCATATACCAAATGCAACAAAAGCATAAAAGAGCAATTCAAATGAACAACATAATATTATTGATCCTATCTACACACAGCATCCAAATGATATAGATTCATAGCCGATAAGTTTCATTTCAATTTGGAAGCAAAATTAAATCTATTCACCTTATAATCCTAAGACTTATCATACATACGAAATCCTTCAAAGATGAAATCTAAAAGCAACAAAAATAGTAACATTAACACATTGCAACGGAGTGAATCTCATCAAACATGGATGATTCAAATAATAAACAAAAGTGTCAAATAATGTTGCAATTAATCATTCTACTCATGGATCACAAGATCCAAATTTACATGTTTTTAACAAAACCATCATATAGAAGATGAAATATCAAGATGCCATGAACCCAACACGCCCTCCAAACTCAACGATATAAAGGAGAATCACATGGCAAATAAAAGAACAAATACAATAGCAATGCAAGTAATGACAACACAAAAAAACCCTATACATACTTTTTTACCAAACACCCACAATATTTGACCTTTATAATCAATACTAATTCACCCATTTCAGCACCTTAATGTAAGGTATTGTTAACATCTCTGCAAAACAGCTCAAGAGGTAGATTATTCTTTAAATAGCAAATAGTTTTGATAATTACACTGGACCAAATTTGGTATCTTGGACATCAATATATCCATCATGCTCTGGCCTAAACGTTCGTCTCATATGAGAACCTGAAACACTTATCTCATATGATGAACTGCAAAATTAAATGTATAATCTTATACAAATTGTCAACGGGGCCAACAGGCCAATACAAAGTGCAGCATCGACACAATATACAGCCTCCTCGTACTAATCAATATGATTGGTGCTGTAATACATTAACGATATTTCACACTCTTAGTTTTCATTTGACAGAAGGATATCCTTCAATTCTTGACTCCGAACTAAAGAAGTTTCAATCTAAGACTTGTGTTCCTGCATTGAATAGCTAAATGATTCTGTCGATTTGATATAAAACCCTCCAAAAAAAATCATAATATTTGAATATTTACTTAAAACTTATTAAAGTTTTTCTTTTGTTCTGTAAAATGGAAAGATTGCAAAGATGCATATGCTCATGGCGAGTAATGTAAGTATAACAAAATGAACCACGAAAGCCAGGGCTTCAAAAGAACAGCCAACCATAACCACTAACAACCACTCTAATAAAGGCTTTACTTCCCAGCCTTTTGTGAAGTGATCTAGCATAAATAAATGGCATTTTAAACTTAATTCAGGCCGTATCAAAGGTAACTGAATCATGTGAGAAGATTGACCACCATTATGATCTGGAGTCATACATTGCTAAAGCAAAGATAAAGACGTACATCTGGAGTCTGGAACTTTGCAGTTATGGGCCACAACCTATGCAGCATATGAAGTGATGCAAAGCAGCAGAAAAGACAACAGAAGAGATAGTGGATTTAACGAACATAAATCATATTCACAGTGCTGAGAACTGGTAATCAAGGGAAAAATGATCATACAAGAAGAGCTATCCATTGCATTAATAAGTTTTCTAACTTCATCAGATGTGTTCATACTATCATAGTACATCATGCAAATGTAACACAAGAACTGAGGTGAACATGACAGTTCTGAGACATAAAAATTTCAGCTAGATTACGCATCAACCAGCAAGATTACTGAGAACTGGTACTGATAAACTAACATCATAATAAATTTATAAGATTACACTTAACCAGCAAGAGAACTGAAAACTGGTAATCAAGGAAAAAGTGATTATAAAAGATAGAGATATCCATTGCATTAGTAATTTTTCTAGCTTCATCAGATGCGTTCATACTATCATAGTGCATCATGCAAATGCAACACAACCGAGGTGAACACGACAGTTCCTGGACATAAAAAATTCAGCTAGAGATTTCTTATCTTGTATAGAATACCAGATGATTTTCTTTCAAAACTCCACGCATCAAACTCAACGCATCAAAAAGGCATGCCAATGATTCCCGTTGAAAGAATTTCAACATTAATATCCATGTATTTACATTTTAACGTCAATGTAGATTAGTAGTCACAATTAAGGACTAACAACATTGTGCTTAGAGTTGAACCCAATAATAAATTGCATTTACAAGCAATGTATGTTTTCATTCAAGTGCTATACCCTGGATTTTGGAACTGGCCTCAAATACCAAGTATCTACACACTGTCTCCCGTTTTCCATATTTGAAAACTCTTAAATGTGTAGGATGAAATTTGCTACTAAAGAATCAGAGGTGAAAAGTTTACAACTTGTATAACCAGACGAAATGAACGAAGTTACCAAGCACATAAGTCTTCTAGTATGTAACTTCTAGTTCTCATCATTACAATGTCCAATGTCACAGATGGACAAAAAAAGACGTTGATTAAACCTGTACAGGGGTCAGCTGGAAACGTTAACCGTGCTATATTAAGCATCAATGTTGAGCAATCTCAATATAGTATGGAGCAAACCAGAAAAATGCAATAAGTGCAGAAGCAAGTTCTGTTTACCGGTCAAATTATGTGAAATGGACTTAGTTTAGTTAAAGATTATCCATAACCAGCATTCTAATTATGCATAAGTTGCCTTGATTCAGAGCAATATGTTAAGGATTCACAAATACTAAAGAAACTTTTGGCTTTATGGCCTCTTAAAAAACCTTCCTCCTTTCTGACCCATTTCAGTTCCAACAAGATAAGAAGCAAGCAGAGATTTTGTATCCGGTCTCCATTTTAACTGCTTAAGTGTAGTGAACAAGGAAGCTAAAGAAGAGCTAATCTCGATATCCTTAATATTGTTACAGGATACAACTCGTAGCCTCTGAAGATCCTTCAAACCAAGAAGTACAGTCTCTAAAACTGAAGTAGAAAGCAGTGAACAACCCTCCAGAGAGAGACATCTCACCCTCCTTCAGTTTGAATGAGAACCAAGAAACTCTGTTAGAGGAATTCTAGGTTGGGACCTTCATGCATTAAAACATTAAGTCAAAGGAACAAAAATTTAAGCACACACCTGCAGTTTATAGCAAGCTTGAAAACTTCATCATCCAAACCCCAACAATCTTGGAACTCAAGCTCTCTTACAGCTGCACATATGAGGACAAGGGCACAAAACCCAATCTTATCTTCTCTCAATTTGCAGCGGACCAGCTGAAGTCGTTGAAGTGCAGGACAGGACCCCAAATGCTCGACTGGACCAGGATTAGAATCTATCCCCCTGCAACTTTCCAGCCTAAGGGTCTTTAAATTACGGCAAAAAGATAAAGCTGCAATCCATCCCTCATAAAAATTCTGATCTACTAATGTCAATTCTTCAAGCATTAAACAACACTGACCAATTGCAGCAACTCCATCATAGCTAGCCTCACAGCCGCTGAGCTCCAATTTTACTAGACGTTTACAATTGTGTCCCAGTATGGTAAGGCCAATATCCGTGAAGCTAAAATGATAGAACTCTGCTATAGAGCCAACCAATCGAAGGATCTGCAAATTTTTACATACAGAAATGGCAGTGATTGATTCATCAGTACACTGATGGACCTCTAGTTCTTGTAGCGTTTGGCAATTCTTAGCAATCCAGGTAAAGCCAGTATCAGATGTGTTAAAAAACCTAACCCCATTTTCTTCTGCAGATTGTTTCAATTCTAGTCTGGAAGCTTCCTTCTCAATTTTTTTAGCGATACCATTCATATCAGGCTTGTGAAATGCTCTTGCGTGGTCATAAACAGGTTTTCTTACGTCTGCCACGCATAACCTCTGCAAACCTTGGCATCCTTCTGCTAAGATTTTGAGACCCTTATCCAGAGAAGATGACAATATCTGTTGCTCCAAGATGAATCTCTCGATTGACAGGGGATCATACACTTCAGGAGTAAGTTGGATTTTCAAAAACTGATTTGTCAGCCAAACAGCCGAATTCTTTGGTGGAGGAACACAAGCTATTGTCAAGTCTACATCGGTTAAGTTAGGAAATCTCGATGTCATTTGACCGCTCTCTAAGAAACTCCACTCCTTAAGCTTAATTGACTGCCTGAGAAGTCCTTGTAAGCGAAACCATCTCCTGCATACTAATGAGCAAGGATATGGGTTTTGAGGCAATTCCTTGATAATCTTTAGAATTATCCCATCAGAAAGCAAAAGAGTGAGGTCTAAACATGCTTTATCTGGACCATTAATGGTCCCTGGGACCTTTGCTCGTGGTTTATGTAGCTGCATTTTTTCCTTGTTCTCGAATTCTTTCTTGAGTTATACACAATTTTCTCTATCTTCATTGGTTTCGAAGAAATTACTAATGACATAAAACTAAAACCATATAAGTCACAATACAGAACCCTCTCAGGTCAATGGTTTTAGACAAATGAATTAATTGACAGCTGCACAAAAATCAAACCCACTTCAGCTTTCATCAATGGTTACCCTTAAAAAATACAACTGCAGCACAAAACCCTACCCAGCCATTACTCGGATGGGTTCCTAAGAATACAGTACAAACCACCATTGAACTGCACAGCATATTATGTGGTCAAACCACCGACAAAATTCTACAACCACCAATCCATCTCAGCTTATGCTAATATTGGTTAACAAATCAGAAAATAAGCCAAACAAACCCAAATGTAATCCAGAACCATTCTCACTTCTCAGTCATTTAAATTCCCATTCTCTGGGAGATAAGGCTATAGAAATTATCAAGAACCACAAACAGATAATGCAAAAGTAATAAAATTAGCACAGGGCAATTCAATTTACTTGCTACTGAAGTTGCTCAATTCAAACACAGCGCCCCACGTCCGAGGAAGCCTGTTATCGTGATATTCATTACAAAGATGCTTCTCCATGTGACCGATTACGGCTGCCAAGGGTTTGGGGATAAGTTGTTATTTAAATTAGCGAATCAGATTCTGAGACTTTCATCCCCCACCAAACGGTCAATCCTCTGCACAAATTCAGCGGCATGGTTTTTGAGCTTTCTTCACCCTCGCAGAATGCATAATATGTGTAAGGGATAATGTGTATGTGTTGGCGAATAAAATCACATTTACTTAAAATCTAAATTATATAAATATCAATTAATATAGTAATTAAATTAGTATAAATATCATAAATAGATCCTATAATTTTGAATTGAGAAATATCTGTTTTATTTTATTTTTATTTGGAGAGCTATTTTTATTTATTGAAGAGTTTTTTAATTTATTAGTCCCTCCCTTATACGCAGAGACTAATGTAATCAATGGGTATTTTGTAGAATTAAATAGGGGTAAAAGTGTTAACCTATGGTGCTATTGAATTTCGCTTAAAGAGTTGTTTATGTTATTTTCTATAAATTCACGAATTGGTTGGTGAGATTTTTGCTCGGGTTTTAGCTTTTATCATTTATAAATTTAAAACTCACCAATAAGAAGCCAACAGAAGAAAAAAAAAAAAATCTCATGTAATGTTTCAGATGGTATCCACATGTCCTGGTGTGAGCAGGTGGCATTGGTGATAGCGGTTCATGTGGCTTATTAGCTACAGGGAAATGAGGGTTGTGTGGCATTCTTCATGGCCAGTACGACCAGTATCTGCCCTGCTTCATTCAGCCCAGGCCCACACGAAAGCTCACTCTAAAGCCTCCACCCCAAAGCCAGGAGCCATCAACTTGCATTCATGTGCCTCGGCTTGGACTTGCAGCTAGGGTTTTGAAGCCATTTTCAAGCATCTTCTCTGAGGTAGCTTTTTGGTAATTTTTTAATGTATGCAACTTGACTTATTCATTTGATGGTCTATTTTTTATGATTTGTATGAGAGCATTTTTCTTTGACACATTTTTTTCCCAAACATTTTACTGCCTTGTCTATGTTGTTCAAGCATTCATAAATTTCTTTCAAGCATCCATAGCTTGTTCGAAAGCATTTGTTTTACGCTTTTGGCCATGACAACAAGGCGTTGAACTATTTGATAAAATGCTTTGGAAGAGATGTATGAAAAATGTGGTAGCATAGACAAAGCAAAGAGCTATTTGGAAAAATGTCTATTGGTTCTGGTTGCATCATGTTCTGGGATGAAATGGCCACACAAAATTTCTTTGATCAGGTATTGAAGTTGATTCCTTTGAAATTATGATTTTTTTTGTCTTTGATGAGGTTTTGTTTTGTGGGTCCATGGGAATCATATTGGTTATTTTGAGTAAGCTCTTCTCATGGATAAAATCTCATAAAATGTATCCTCACACCATCATTTTTGTTTTCTCTTTGGTTCTGTTAAGGATCAGATTGCTGGAAATCATGTCTTGTAAGACATTTAATTTCAAAGCAAAAGCATTATCCCTCAACAGGTTCAATCACAAATCAGATGATATTGGTGAATCAGTATAGTATTTTTTTCTTTTTTGAATACCCATCTATTACTCAGTTTGTGATGGTATCCATCACTCAAAATTTAAAGCAAGGAAAAAAAATAGAGCAGAAAGGTAACCCACAACAACTATGATAAAATTAATTGAACTTTAAATGAATCTTATTGGTACTATATGTAACACCATTTAGATATTTAGCATTTTATATGTAGAATTGCAGAGCTATATAATTATTATTAGTTTAAAATTATATGGGATCAAGAAAGTTTCTAGAAAAAACTCTGTGAAATTTTGATTGGTTTTTATGTTTTAGGGTTAAATTGACATTGATTTCAAAAGATTGATCAGGGTAAGCTTTGGGCCTTGCTTTTGATTAGGGTGTTGTTATGGTCTTTCGGGTTAGTAAGAATGTTAATTGGGGTTTTTAAATTTGTTTCTTATCAGTTATGTCTTATCAAACTCATTTTGTATCCATCCTCTAAGTCTAGGATATTTGATTCACAATATGATATTGGGATTTCCACTATGGACGAAATGTCTTTGATTTGGTTACATTGTATTGCACATCTTTCAAACTCAAAGCTTCCAAGCATCCATAGCTTAAAGCACCTATTTCAAGCTTTTAGCCATAGCAACAACATAGTGAACTATTTGATAAAATGTTTTGTTGGCATATTTTTTAATTCAACGATTAAGTATTGTGATAGCTGATTTGATTATTGAATGCCTTTATTGATTCTTTTTTCTTGTGCACACAAATCTAACCATTTTCCTTCAATGATTCTATTTTTTTCAAGTTGTTGGAAAATAACTTTTACAGTGAATCTACGTGCATTTATGCTTCTCTATCTAAAATTTTGTGCGATGAAACCACTAAATATATTTTGTCAGCCTGCTGACAATTTTTCCATTTAATAACAAAATGGAACCTTAATCTTTCATTTTCCCTGCCATAACAAAATGGTTGCCCATTGTGCCTTCACAAAAACTATTATAGACTTTTAATGGTTGTCCAACTCTTAGGATTTTTTTGTATCCCTGAGTATATTTGACAATACTATCATTGGATGACTAGCTGTCATTTCAACAATTCTCTTCTAAATGTCTTCAGCTTGACCATTTCACAAACCTAAAACCCTCAACAACATATGGTGATCTTAGAGGCGTACTAAGCAATAGTATAGATAAGGCATTGAACTTTTCCAAAAAATGCCTCAAAGAAATGTGGTCTGATGGTGATGGAATGCCATGACAAGCCATGGACAAGGTATTGAACTGTTAGGAAAAATGCCCCAGAGAAATGTGGCCTCATGGTGATGGAATGCTATGACAATCCATATAGCATTTCATCACCATGAGAAGCCATGGAGAAGGCATTGAGCTGTTTGGAAATATACCTCAGAGAAATGTGGCCTCACAGTGATGGAATGCTATGACAATCCATATAGCATTCCAGCACCATGAGATCAAATTTCTTTGAGGCAATTTCCCAAACAGTTAGCTGCCTTATCTATGCTACAGATTTTTCCATACATGCCTAGCAAAGGATTTTATCAAACAGTTCATTGTGACCAAAATACATGTCGTTTGGGTGAATATTGGACTCATTCCTTATTAGAGAACCCCAAACTGTTATGTTACATAAGATAAATAACTGTTGACCAGGAGCAAATGCCAATTGCATTTACTTATTATGGCATTGCATGAGAGTGCATTTGTTTAAGAAATTTTCCCAAATAGTTCACTGCCTTGTCTATGCTACCACATTTTTCATATATGTCTCCCTAAGCATTTTATCAAACAATTCATCTATAACACTTGTGTTGTTTGTGATTTAGTCCATGTATGCAAAATGTGGTAGCAAAATCAAGCCACACGTACCGCTTTCAATAATGCCACCTGCTCACTAGGAACCTTGTATCAAAGACACCTAACATGTGCATACCCTATTTCCCCACTTCGTTGGACCATGTCAAACATTACAATTGATTTTAATTTTTTCTTCTGCTCACTTCTGATTAGTTTCTTTTAAATTTATAAATGATAAGAGCCAAAACCCCAACAAAAATCTAACTGGCCAATCAATGAATTTAGAGAAAATAACATAAACAACACTTTAATAGTAAAATTCAATAGCAGCATAGGTTAAACACTTTTACCTTGTTCCCGAGAAAGCATTGATTGGGAAAACTGTTGACCAAAGATTCAATGTTTCATTTGGAAAGAATTTTAAGCTAGACTGATAAATGACAATTGTCAACATATATAATGTGTATATTTATATGAATGGCTCTTAATACTATAATCAAAGCACTAAGCTGCAGTAGGAAAATTGGAGCAATATCTATTTGAACCTTAGTTGTAATTTTACTCAATTCTTCCTCCCTTGTAAAGTTAATGTTCTGATTGTAGTGTTAAGGGTCATTCCTATATATATATATATTGTTGGATGTTGTGGTTGTCTTTCCGATATATGGTTGTCATTGATGTCAACACTATTAGCATTGTTGCATTAGAAGCTGTATATGTCGAGGATATTGAGAAAATTGTAATAAGTGCTACAGGTTGTCAGTGGTGAAGTGAGGTTCTTTCTGTCGGTATGTTCAGTACATTTCTGTTTTGAGGTTGTGGACTAAATGGTTTCTTGTTGAGTATGTCTAGTTTATCCACGTTGAATTTTAGAGATCTGCATGAAGAGTTGATCGAGTTATGGAGATTTTCATTCTGACAGGTTTTCTGTCACTTTAGTTAGTTTTCCTGATTGAAGATTATGTGATTTCAGTAAGTTCAGTTGTTGCAGATGCTTCTCTGGTGTTTCATGATGCTTGTGGATGTTTCTAGTTCGTTCTCTATCTTTGTGGCATGTCCGCATTGATCGTTGTGCTCGTGATCTGATATTTTCTCTTGCGTGTTCATGTTTTTCATGTTCTTGGTTGACAAGGTGTTGAAGCGTGTTGTGGATCTTCGAGGAGAAATTAATTGAAGTGTTTTTGTGTTGGAGATGTTGTTTTTAGTCTTCACTATGTTATGGCCGACCTTGGTTGACTCGCATGAATAATCTTTATTTGTTTTGGGCCGACTGTTTGTAATTATTTTATTATCCTTTTGTGGCCGACTTATAACAATGTAATTTCTTGTTGCGGATATATAAGAGCGATTGTTTGAAGTGTGGAAGGCATGTGAATGCGAAGTGTATGAGTCCTATGTGCGAATAAAGTTTAGATCATTCAAAGGCAGAGTAGAGAGTGAAGAAGAGTGAAGAAGTGTTCATGTGCTTAACCGGAACTGTAACCGGGCATTAGTAGATGCTATTTTCTCAGTTCAAATCTGAATGGTTTTAATCCGAATCTTTCTGTAAGACACTATGTCTTCCTTGGGCAGTAAGACTTGTTGTATTTGAGTAGTGAGCTCTACGCAGTGTGCCTGAATGCATGTGCATTCCCCATTCATATTTCCTTATACTTTTAATAGGGTATAATCTTGTGGATTGACCTCCACCGTGGTTTTTCCCCTAACAGGGTTTCCACATAAAAATCTTGGTGTTATGTGTGCTTCTAATGTGTTGTTCATTTATGCTTTCATGATTAATGATCATATATGAAATTAAGGTTAATAAGTTGAATAAGTTTATGATTCGGTGACAACTGATTCACCCTCCCCCCCTCTTAGTTGTTTGCCCTTGAGTTGCCAACATATATATGCACATAATAGGTATTGAGAGTTCAAAGGTAAGAAAAGTGTATGTTATATGTTAACAGAGTTACTGATGTCTATGTATAAATATAGTTCCAACAATTCCATAACATATTGGCTTTGACACCTATACTAATAGATACACTCTAGGCTTTGGTCAATTATTCATAATTTTGTCTGACAAATTTGTACCCATGTAGATGACCTATTATAATTGATTTATGAACCAAATTACGAACAACAATAAAGCATTTCAATCAGAGCCTCTAACATACTCAACTATTAATATATTCTTGAGCTATGCACAAGGTAAAAATGTATGTTTAGAGCCTTAAGACTTCAGAAAACATATAAAAAAAGTTATAAAATCCTTGCCACCATCTCAGGTGAGTTGATTACTGTAGTTTTGGAGAAGGCAAAGAATTTGCGTCAATTGACCAAAGTCTAGGGTGTATCTACTACTATAGGTGTCCAAGCCAATATGTTATGGAATAGCTAGAACTCTATTTATACATAGACATCTGTAACCCCTATAACATATAACATACAATTTGCTTACCTTTGAAAGGCCCTTGAACTCTCAATATCTATTATGTGCATATATATATAGGAATGAGTCTTAATACTACAATTAGAACATTAACATAAAAAGGGAGGAACATTTGTGTAAAATGATAGGTAAGGTTCAGAGCTTTGATTGTAGCATGAAGTGTCATGGTCACTATCTATAGCAAAGTGTATGTTATATGTTAAGCTATAGATAGTGAGCATTACACATTATGCTAAAATCAAAGCACTAAGCTGCAGTAGGAAAATTGGAACAATAACTATTTGAACTTTAGTTGTCATTTGTCTCAATTCTTCCTCCCTTATAAAGTTAATGTTCTGATTGTAGTGTTAAGGGTCATTCCTATATATATGTGTGTGTGTGTGCACATAATAGGTATTGAGAGTTCAAAGGTAAGCAAAGTGTATGTTACATGTTAAAAGAATTACATATGTCTATGTATAGATATAGTTTCAACAATTCCATAGCATATTGGATTTGACACCTATAGTAATAGATACTAATATAATCGATGGGCATTTTGTGGAATTAAATTTTCTCGGGAACATGGTAAAAGCGTATGGTGCTATTGAATTTTGCTATTAAAGAGTTGTTTCTATTATTTTCTGTAAATTCACGGATTGGATGGTGATATTTTTGCTGGGGTTAGCTTTAATCATTTATAAATTTAAAAGACTCACCAATAAGAAGCTGGGGGAAGAAAAAAATAAAATATCATGTAATGTTTCAGGTGGTATCCAATTGTCTTGGTGTGAGTAGGTGGAATTGTTGATAGCGGTTCATGTGGCTTGTTAGCTACAGGGAAATGAGGGTTGTGTGGCATTCTTCATGGCCAGTATGATCAGTATCTGCCCTACTTCATTCAACCTAGGCCCACACGAATGTTCACTCTAAAGCCTCCACCCCAAAGCCAGGAGCCATCGACTTGCATTCATGTGCCTCGACTTGGACTTGCAGCTAGGGTTTTGAAGCCATTTTCAGGCGTCTTCTCTGAGGTAGCTTTCTGGTAATTTTTTAATGTATGCAACTTGACTTATTCATTTGATGGTCTATTTTTTATGATTTGTATGAGAGCATTTTTCTTTGATACATTTTTTCCCAAACATTTTATTGGCTTGTCTATGTTGTTCAAGCATTCATAGATTTCTTTCAAGCACCCATAGCTTGTTCGAAAGCATTTGTTTTGCACTTTTGGCCATGGCAGCAAGGTGCTAAACTATTATAAAATGCTTTGGAAGAGATGTATTAAAAATGTGGTAGCATAGACAAAGCAAATATTTTTTTGGAAATATGTCTCTTAGTTCTTGTTGCATCATGTTCTGGGATGAAATGAGCACACAAAATGTCTTTGATTAGGTAATGAAGTAGATTCCTTTGAAATTATGGAAATTTTTGTCCTTGATCAGGTTTTGTTTTGTGGGTCCATGGGAATCATATATGTTATTTTGAGTAAGCTCTTCTCATGGATAAAATTTGATAAAATGTATCCTCACACCATCATTTTTGTTTTCTCTTTTGTTCTATTAAGGAGCAGATTGTTGGAAATCATGTCTTGTAAGATATTTAATTTCAAAGCAAAAGCATTATCCCTCAACAGGTTCAATCACAAATCAGATGATCCTGACGAATCATTATAGTATTTTTTCTTTTTTGAATACCCATCTATTACCCGGTTTGTGATGGCATCCATCACTCAAAATTAAAAGCAAGGGAAAAGAAATAGAGCAGAAAGGTAACCTACAACAACTATGATAAAATTAATTGAACTTTAAATGAATCTTATTGGTACTATATGCAACACCATTTAGATATTTAGCATTTTATATGTAGAATTGTAGAACTGTAGAATTACTATTAGTTTAGAATTATATGTGATCAAGAAAGTTTCTAGAAAAAACTTTGTGAAATTTTGATTGGTTTTTATGTTTTAGGGTTAAACTGACATTGATTTCGAAAGATTGATCAGGGTAAGCTTTGGGCCTTGCTTCTGATTAGGGTGTTGTTCTGGTCTTTCAAGTTAGTAAGAATGTTAATTGGGGTTTTTTAGTTCATTTCTTATTAGTTATGTCTTATTAAACTCATTTAGTATCCATCCTCTAAGTCTAGGATCTTTGATTCACAGTATGATATTGGGATTTCCACTATGGAGGAAATGTCTTTGATCTGGTTACATTGTATTGCACATCTTTCAAACTCAAAGCTTCTAAGCATCCATAGCTTAAAGCACCTATTTCAATCTTTTAGCCATAGCAGCAACGTAGTGAACTATTTGATAAAATGCTTTGTTGGCATATTTTCTAATTCAACGATTCAATATTGTGATAGTTGATTTGATTGTTGAATGTCTTTATTGATTCTTTTTTCTTGTGCACACAGATCTAACCATTTGTCTTCTACGTTTCTAATTTTTTCAAGTTGTTCGAAAATAACTTTTACACTGAATCTAAATGCATTTATGCTTCTCTATCTAAAATTCTGTGCAATGAAACCACTAAATATATTTTGTTAGCTTGCTGACAATTTTCCCATTCAATAACAAAATGGAACCTTAATATTTCATTTTCCTTTCCATAACAAAATGGTTGCCCATCGTTCCTTCACAAAAACTATTATAGACTTTTAATGGTTGTCCAAATCTTAGGATTTTTTTGTATCCCTGAGTATATTTCACAATACTACCATTGGATGACTAACTGCCATTTCAATAGTTCTCTGCTAAATTTCTCCAGCTTGACCATTTCACAAACCTAAAACCCTTAACAACATATGGTGATCTTAGAGGCGTACTAAGCAATAGAATAGACAAGGCTTTGAACTTTTCCAAAAATTCCTCAAAGAAATGTGGTTTGATGGTGATAGAATGCCATGACAAACCATGGACAAGGTATTGAACTGTTAGGAAAAATGCCCCAGAGAAATGTGGCCTCATGGTGATGGAATGCAATGAAAATCCATATAGCATTTCATCACCATGAGAAGCCATGGAGAAGGAATTGAGTTGTTTGGAAATATGCCTCAGAGAAATGCGGCTTCATGGTGATGGAATTTTGTGACAATCCATATAGCATTCTAGCACCATGAGACCAAATTTCTTTGAGGCAATTTCCCAAATAGGTTGCTGCCTTATCTATGCTACAAATTTTTCCATACATGCCTAGCAAAGGATTCTATCAAATAGTTCATTGTGACCAAAATGCATGTGGTTTGGGTGAATATTGGACTCATTCTTTATTAGAGAACCCCAAACTGTTATATTACATAATATAAATAATTGTTGACCAGGAGTAGATGCTAATTGAATTTGCTTATTATGGCATTACATGAGAGCACATTTGTTTAAGGAATTTTCCCAAACAGTTCACTACCTTGTCTATGCTACCACATTTTTTATATATGTCTAACTAACCATTTTATCAAATAGTTCATATATAGCAAGTGTTGTTTGTGATTTAGTCTATGTATGCAAAATGTGGTAGCAGAAGCAAGCCACACACACCACTTTCAAGAATGCCACCTGCTCACTGGGAACCTCGTATCAAAGACACCTAGCATGTGCATACCCTATTTCCCCACTTTGTTGGACCATGTCAAACATTACAATTGATTTTAATTTTTTCTTCTGCTCACTTCTGCATACCCTATTTCCTCCACCCAAAAGCTAGGAGCCATCGACTTGCAATCATTTTTGTTTTCTATTTGGTTCTATTAAGGATTAGATTGCTGAAAATCATGTCTTGTAAGACATTTAATTTCAAAGAAAAAGTATTATCCCTCAACAGGTTCAATCACAATTAAGATGATCTCGGTGAGTCAGTATAGTATTTTTTTATTTTTTGAATACCCATCTATTATCCAGTTTGTGATGGAATCCATCAGTCAAAATTTAAAGTAGGGGAAAAAAACAGAGTAGAAAGGTAACCCGCAATAACTATGATAAAATTAATTGAAATTTAAATGAATCTTACTAGTACTAAATGCAACACCATTTAGATATTTAGCATTTTATATGTAAAATTGCAAAACTGTAGAATTATTTGTGATCAATAAATTTTATAGAAAAAAACTCTGTGAAATTTTGATTGGTTTTTATGTTATAGGGTTAAACTGAAATTGATTTCAAAAGATTTATTAGGGTAAGCTTTGGGCCTTGCTTCTGATTAGAGTGTTGTTCTAGTCTTTCCGGTTAGTAAGAATGTTAATTGGGTTTTTTTAGTTCGTTTCTTATCAGTTATGTCTTGTCAAACTCATTTCGTATCCATCCTCTAATTCTAGGATCTTTGATTCACAGTATGATATTGGGATTTCCACCATGGACAAAATGTCTTTGGTTTGGTTACATTGTATTGTACATCTTTCAAACTCGAAGCTTCCAAGCATCCATAGCTTAAAGCACCTATTTCAAGCTTTTAGCCATAGCAACAACGTAGTGAACTATTTGATAAAATGCTTTGTTGGCATATTTTCAAATTCAACAATTCAGTATTGTGATAGTCGATTTGATTGTTGAATGTCTTTATTGATTCTTTTTTCTTTTGCACACAGATCTAACCATTTGTCTTCTACGCTTCTAATTTTTCCAAGTTGTTGGAAAATAACTTTTACAGTGAATCTACGTGCATTTATGCTTCTCTGTCTAAAATTTTGTGCGATGAAACCACTAAATATATTTTGACAGCCTACTGACAATTTTCCCATTCAATAACAAAATGGAACCTTAATCTTTCATTTTCCTTGCCATAAAAAATGGTTTCCCATCGTGCCTTCACAAAAACTATTATAGACTTTTAATGGTTGTCAAGCTCTTAGGATTTTTTTGTATCCCTGAGTATATTTGACAATATTACAATTGGATGACTAGCTTTCATTTCAATAGTTGTCTTCTTAATGTCTTCAGCTTGACCATTTCACAAACCTAAAACCCTCAACAACATATGGTGATCTTAGAGGCGTACTAAGCAATAATATAGACAAGGCATTGAAATTTCCAAAAAATGCCTCAAAGAAATGTGGTCTGATGGTGACAGAATGCCATGACAAGCCATGGACAAGGTATTGAATTGTTAGGAAAAATTCCTCAAAGAAATGTAGCCTCATGGTGATGGAATGTAATGACAATCCATATAGCATTTCATCACCATGAGAAGCCATGGAGAAGGCATTAAGTTGTTTGGAAATATGCCTCAGAGAAATGTGGCCTCATGGTGATGGAATGCTATGACAATCCATATAGCATTCTAGCACCATGAGACCAAATTTCTTTGAGGCAATTTCCCAAACAATTCGCTTCCTTATCTATGCTACAAATTTTTTCATACATGCCTAGCAAAGGATTTTATCAAACAATTCATTGTGACCAAAATGCATGGGGTTTGGGTGAATATTGGACTCATTCCTTATTAGAAATCCCCAAACTGTTACGTTACATAAGATAAATAATTGTTGACCAGGAGTAGATGCCAATTGCATTTGCTTATTATATCATTGTATGAGAGCACATTTTTTTGAGGAATTTTCCCAAACAGTTCACTGCCTTGTCTATGCTACCACATTTTTCATATATGTCCACCTAAGTATTTTATCAAACAATTCATCTATAGCAAGTGTTGTTTATGATTTAGTCCATGTATGCAAAATGTGGTAGCAGAAGCAAGCCACATGTACCGCTTTCAACAATGCCACCTGCTCACCAAGAACCTCGTATCAAAGACACCTAGCATGTGCATACCTTGTTTCTCCATTGCGTTGGGCCATGCCAAACATTACAATTGATTTTAATTTTTTCTTCTGCTCACTTCTAATTAGTGACTCTTTTAAATTTGTAAATGATAAGAGACAAAACCCCAGCAAAAATCTCACCGATCAATTAGTGAATTTAGAAAAAATAACAAAAAGAACACTTTAATAGCAAAATTCAATAGCAACATAGGTTAAACACTTTTACCTTGTTCCCAAGAAAGCACTGATTGGGAAAATTGTTGACCGAAGATTCAATGTTTCATTTGGAAAGAATTTTAAGCTAGACTGATAATTGACAATTTTTGGCATATATAATGTGCATATATATATGAATGGATCTTAATACCACAATCAAAGCATTAAGCCGTAGTAGGAAAATTAGAGCAATATCTATTTGAAACTTAGTTGTCACTTTTAAAGTTAATGTTCTTATTCTAGTGTGAAGGGTCATTCATATATATAAATATATAGGTATTGAGAGTTCAAAGGTAAGCAAAGTGTATGTTATATGTTAACAGAGTTACATATTTCTATGTATAAATATAGTTCCAACAATTCCATAACATATTGGCTTTGACACCTATAGTAATAGATACACTCTAGACTCTGGTCAATTATTCATAATTTTGTTTGACAAATTTGTACCCACGTAGATGACCTATTATAATTGATTTATGAACCAAATTGTGAACATCAATAAAGCATTTCAATTAGAGCCTCTAACATACTCAGCTATTAATATATTCTTCAGCTATGCACAAGGTAAAAATGTATGTTTAGAGCCTTAATACTTCTACAGAACATATAAACAAATTTATAAAATCCTTGCCACCATCTCAGGTAAGTTGATTACTGCAGTATTGGAGAAGGAAAAGAATTTGCGTCAATTGACTAAAGTCTAGGGTGTATCTACTACTATAGGTGTCTAAGCCAATATGTTATGGAATAGCTGGAAATTTATTTATACATAGACATCTGTAACCCTGATAACATATAACATATAGTTTTCTTACCTTTGAAAGGCCTTTGAACTCTCAATATCTATTATGTGCATATATATAGGAATGAGTCTTAATACTACAATCAAAATATTAACGTAAAAAGGGGGGAACATTTATGTAAAATGACAGCTAAGGTTCAAAGCTTTGATTATAGCATGAAGTGTCATGGCCACTATCTATAGCAAAGTGTATGTTATATGTTAAGCTATATATAGTGAGAATTACACATTATGCTACAATCAAAGCACTAAGCTACAGTAGGAAAATTGGAACAATAGCTATTTGAACTTTAGCTGTCATTTTACTCAATTCTTCCTCCCTTTTAAAGTTAATGTTTTGATTGTGTTGTTAAGGGTCATTCCTATATATATATGGGAACATAATAGGCATTGAGAGTTCAAAGGTAAGCAAAGTGTATGTTATATGTTAACATAATTACATATGTCTATGTATAGATATAGTTCCAGCAATTCCATAGCATATTGGCTTTGGCACCTACAATAATAGATACACTCTAGGCTTTGGTCAATTATTCATAATTATGTTTGACAAATTTTTACCCACATAGACGACCTATTATAATTAATTTATGAACCAAATTGTGAACAACAATAAAGCATTTCAATCAAAGCCTCTAACATACTTAGCTATTAATATATTCTTGAGCTATGCACAAGGTAAAATTGTATGTTTAATACTAAAATCAAAACATTAACTTAAAAAGGGAGGAATAGTTATGTAAAATGACAGCTAAGGTTTAGAACTTTGATTGTTGTATGAAGTGACATGGTCACTATCTATAGCAAGTGTTGTTTTTGAATTAGACTCTGTGAGAGTTCTCAAATTGAAAATTGTTGCATGGTCTAATGCAAAAACATATAGCTTATGGAGATCTGAACACTGCTTGATCTAAGAAAATTGTGCACTTGATGCTACAATTTGAGCACTAACCTACAATAGGAACAAGAAACATTTGAAGAACCTGTCATTGTACAAATTTCTTCTTTCCTTTTCAAGTCAATGCTCTGATTTTTGCTAGGGTTTTGGCTTTTATCATTTGCAAATTTAAAAGGGTCACCAATCAAAAGTGAGCAGAAGAAAAAATTAAAAACAATTCTAATGTTTGACATGGTCCAATGAACATGATACCCACATGCTAGATGTCTTTGTTACAGAGTTTCTAGTGAGCAGGGGGCATTGTTGAAAGTGTTTCATGTGACTTGTTTCTACTAGCACATTTTGCATACATGTGTTGAATCAAGCTTTAGAGCAGTGAGGGTTGGGTGGCATTCTTCATGGAGTTCATGTGCATCACCTCTGCTAACACATTTTTCATTCATGCACATTAATGCAAAGCCTAGTTACTAATGTTCAAAAGCATTTGTTTAAGGCTTCTAGCCATGGCAACAAGGCACTAAATTGTTTGATACATGTGCTAAATCAAGCTTCAGAGTAGTGAGGGTTGGGTGGTATTCTTCATGGAGTTCATGTGTGTCACCTCTGGTAACACATTTTGCATTCATGTGCAAGAATGCAAAGCCTAGTTACTAATGTTTGAAAGCATTTGTTTAAGGCTTCTAGCCATGGAAACAAGGCACTGAACTGTTTGATAAAATGCTTTGGTAGAGATGTATGGAAAATGTGGTAGCATAGACAAAGCAATGAACTGTTTGGGAAAATGTCTCCATGCCTTATAGGTGAAGCCTAATGTAATTGGTGAACTACTTTCCTTATAGGCGGAGAATAATGTAATTGATGGGCAGTTTGTGGAATTAAAGCTTTCTCAGGAATAGGGTGAAAGCGTTTAACCTATGGTGCTATTGAATTTTACTATTAAAGTGTTGTTTCTATTACTTTTTGTAAATTCACTGATTGGCTGGTGAGATTTTTGCTGGGGTTTTTTCTTTTATCATTTACAAATTTAAAGGAGTCACCCATTAGAAGTGGGTGGAAGAAAAAAATAAAATCGCTTGTAATGTTTGAGATGGTCCAGTGATGGGGGGAAGAGGGTATCCGCGTGTCTTGGTGAGCAAGTGGCATTGTTGAAAGCGGTTCATGTGGCTTGTTAGCTACAAAGAAATGAGGGTTATGTGGTGTTCTTCATGGCTAAACATGATTAGGGGGCCACCCCCTGCCCCTACTATCATGTTGGCATGTTACATATAGAATCTCTCACTCTAAAACTACTCCATTGGAAGTCATAGGCATGCGAGTCCATCTTGTCCTCGGCTTGAAACCACTAGTGCTCGAAGAGTGGTGAGTGGGGGGGAGTGGGAGGTGGGCCCCCCCCTTTTTGTCGATAAGCCATAGAGTGCATTTCCACAATTTTGTGTGATACACAATAATTTCTTTTCTGGCACTAAAAAGCTGAGGACTAAGCTCTCAGGGTTTTGGCTTTAGAATACTTTTAAAGCAGAAGCTATTTAGATTCTTAGGAGTTTGAGTGAATCTATATAAATAGCAAAAAAACACTTTGTTTAGACTAACTTCATTATAAGAGTTCAATGTTAACCATTGATGCTTGAGGAGTGGTGAGTAGGGGGGGAGAGTGGTGACTGGGGGGGAGTGGGAGGTGCCCCCCCCCTTTTGTCGATTAGCTCAGTCATTTTGTAGTTGCACCAAGATCGACCGAAACATCTAGAAATCAAGATGATGGGTGGGAGAGGTAGTGTTAATTGAAACAATAACTATAGAACCCCAAATAATTGTAGGGCAAGTAATTAATTCAAGAACTATTCGGGAAAAGGTCTCAAGTAAATGTGGTCCCCTTTAATTTCAGCCTTGTCACTAATGTAAAATATCATGATATTCAACTTATGCACAATAGAAGCTATCGAGCAATTCTTATTTTCCATTTATTAATACATGGGATATGTCAAAACGTTCCAATCTTTTACAACTATACACCTATTAAACCAAGTTGCTAGTTTGGGTTTAGTTTTGGGGTTTGAAATTTGGTGATTTGTTGAGTTTTTCTTTTCCTCCAGGTTTGGTATGGCTTGTTTGTGCATACAATATATAAAATATTAAAATTCTAAAAAATAGCCATAAATTGGACAAAATGTATAAAAGTAAATACACAATGCAATTGATAGTGATAACTCAACATCAACTCTAAAATGTTAAAGATAAATCCAAGTGGGTTATATCAGTGCAATTGCACATGGAAAATCAATATAAACGATTATATCGCTCTTCATTAATAGCGAATTGTGATTGCTTAGCTAAGTGGATAGAGTATGAGACAAGTTCTACTCAAGCTCAAGATGAACTCAAAACCTTTTGAGATTTGAGATCAAGCCAATAAGACATTTAAAAGCCCCATCTTGGGGACCTGCCTCTTGACAATATGCTTAGGGAATCACACAAACCAGCCAATTGAGCATGCTTAACTAAGTGGATAGAGTATGACACAAGTTCTGCTCAAGCTCAAGATGAACTCAAAACCTTTTGAGATTTGAGATCAAGCCAATAAGACATTTAAAAGCCCCATTTTGGAGACCTACCTCTTGACAATATGCTTAGGAAATCACACAAACCAAATTTGATAGTGTATATTACTTTCTGAATTCTAGCTCTCATCTACACATAATCATCTTGCAATTGCAATTTCACATCAACAATTAAATAATGTGCAAGGTCAACACAATCAAACACATGTTGGTATACGTGTGGCGTTGCTTAACCAATTTACCTAAGGTGAAACTAACTACATTTATAATTTGTTAAATATAGTATATACGGTATACTAATAATTGCACTCTCCCTCTCGTCCTCTCCTTTTCTCCCTCTCCTCCTCACTTGAAAGCTGTCCAAATGAGGAGAGGTAATTCCTAGAATTACCTTTTATAGCCTTTCCCTCCCTTTTTTACGTTTTAAAATAAAGGGAATTTTTTCCCTTTATTTAACCTTTTTTACCCCTCAACTAATTCACTCACCCCCTATCTTCCTGTGGCCGCCATTTGCACACTATATACCCATTTTCCTCCGTTCAAGTGCCAATCTTCTTGGTTTTTGTGCTCTTTCCAACAACATATACCACTTCATACTTTCGAGAAGTTTCCCAAGGCCCCTTTTCCTTCCCCATACACCTTCTCGAGGGGGCATACCCTACCATTCTCTCCCAATCTTCCGTCATAAACCTTCTCTTGCGAGATCGGGGCATCCCCTTTAATTCCCCTCCGTTCGGGCAGCTCATCCAAACTCTCCCATGCTGGGGCATCTCTTTTCCGGTCGCTTCTTCCATAGAGTCATCTGTATTTAATTTTCTTCGAAACCCTATTATCCTAATAGTGTTTCGAAGAGGGGAAAGATGTAGACATATAAATTTGACCACTCCCATATGGTCAAAGGCGTCTCCTTAATCATCCCTTTGCTCATTTAATTCATCCTCTTTGCCGGTATTAATTAAATCATTCATTTAATTAATATTTCATGTCATACATAAGGTTTCCAAAGTATTTAATTTAATAAATACTTTTCCCCTCTTTCCTCTCTAAATTAAATAAATATACCACTTTATTTAATTTAGTCATATTATCTTTTGGAATTTTAAATTTATTTTTAAATTCCTCACTTTCTCTCTCATTGTCACATCCTCAAACTTTTGCAAGTTGGTCTCTAATCCCTCTTAACAATCTAACCCTCATTCTTAATTATAATTAATTTATGATTAAGATGTGCACACCCCTAAATCATCATTAGGGTCACATCCTCCATAATTTCCCACTTGCCTTTAATTTGTCATTAATTTGTCTAATCAAGCACTTGCACAACCTTAATCACTCAGTTAGGTTGAATTAATCCCCATATCATTTATGTAATGTGTCCTAAGTCAACCTTCTTAAAGGCTTTCTCCTTTTGGAGAAGGCACTCCATTCCCCATGTGAATTTTTAATTCACATTTAATCCCCCAATGCATTCCTTGGAATTTAAAATTCCTTCTCTCATCCCCATGAGGATATTTGAGGAATTTTTAATTCCTCACGTCCTCTCACCCACATGGGGACAAAGACCTCCTTTATAAGGAGATCTTGTCACAATCCCAAGGTACTATGTATTACCTCCATGTCATGTACTCTCCTTCCAACTCATGTACATATCATCTCTTACAAGCCACTTCACATGCCACATGTCAAGATGTGAGGGATTGTGAGTTTTCAACTCACCTTAGCCCTACATTTTGATTTTGGTGGCTGTTATCTCCTGGATTTTGCACCCCGTTGAATGTAAAATTCAACAATCCAGTGTAACATGGGAAGACCTCTAAAGCTGTGGGTTTCTTGTAAACAGAGGTCAACCTCCAGAGAAGGCCGACTTCCTTTGTGTTATCACCTAACTATTGATCTTTGTAAGGAAAAGGGAGGAGTGCATGAAAATAAAAATTAAATCCTATGGTGATAGACCAAATTTGTTCAAAACATGTACAGATGCTTAACACACAGTTTTCAATCAACTAATAAAAGTTGATATTCACAACTCAATACTCATATGATACTGCATAAATGTTTCATAAGAAAGCTACGATACACATAGTCCTAGAAGGATGATAAATTTTCCTCACAACTAAAAACTGTTTGCATCACTAGCATAACCCATAACCTGCAATATACATATCTCCTCTGCTTGAAAGTGCTATTAATGAGACGTATTAACAAGGAATAAGAAAAACTCACATGTAAATATATCAATCATTCAACACACTCAACGAAACAGATAACTGAGAAAGGAAAAAATTGCTTTCTTTATTGATCTCCAAAGGTGAAACTCTACCATACAATGTTTGTAAATGAGTTACAAAACTCAGAATTCTCCTCTAAGGACTTGTAGAAATCACAAAAGCAGAAAATATGCAAGTAAGAATTGTCTACAAAATGAGGCCAAAATGCCATATATATGAAAACTAAAAGTATCGGCCCCCTGCTTTAGGGTTCACAAAATATCAGTTTTTTAGAAGGGTCACCCCTCAGATCTTTTGGAAATAAAGCTAATGCATTCAATGTGCATCCTCCGTGTCCACGTCGGTGCAAGATCGCTCCAGGGATGGCCCTTCAGATCTTTTGCAACCATCGCATTAACTTCTGGCCCTGTGTCCTCCTTCAAACTTCCATCAGAGCCGCTTTGAATGTCTTGAAGCATTATCATAAATGTCACTCTACCTTTGCCAGCAGACATCCCAGCTGTCCCTGAGACTAGCGGCTTCTTCCCCTTCGGCTTTCCTCCTGTTTCAGATATTTCTTCAAGTTGGTCCCTCCGTGAGAAAAACAACATCAAATGTTCCCTATTGTCAGACCTCCATAGAGACAACACTACTACCTTCGAACTGATTCATCAACCTTGATTACAGAGCAGATCCATACTGCTCACATTCCATTGAGCCTCCTCACAAGGATAGTCACAACAGTCAAACTACCCATGGTCCATCTTTAGCTCCTTCTGATTGGTTGAATTTGTGCCACGTAGATTCCCAAACGGTCAAAGGTCGCTTCATCAGAATTGCATGACGGTGAGACACTAGATGTGTCTCCCCGATGCGATTATGCCCTTCGACAGTTATCGACATAGCTCACAACCATAGGCAAGAGTTCATAGCGAGTTCCCATTGGTCATACTGATATTCCTTTCTATTGGAAAATCCATCGCTATTGGCAAGACCCTCTTAGTCAGTAGGAGGTCATAGCAAACGCTATGAGTCTTACTGATATCTTTTCCCATGGGCAAGTTGATCGCTATCGACAAGACTTCCCTCAGTCGGCGAGAGATTATACCGAAGCCCCCATCTTTCGGTGAGACCAACATCTTTCGGTGAGACATCATGCTGAACTCAAAACCTGCGGCTAGGAGTCTTATCAATTCCAAATATCCATTCGGTGAGACCCTTTCGTGTTGGCAAGACCTCACCATCAGTGAGACATCACAGCGAGAGCACCAACTTTCACTCAGACTTTTATCTTTCGAAAGGACTTCATCCTGACACTGGCCATTTCAGCGAGACCACCACGGGTTAGCAAGACCTCACGCCGAAGCCTTCATCTCTCGGTGAGCTCGAACGATTTCGGGGAGACCACCAACGGTCAGCGAGACTTCTCGCCGAGCTCCTCCTGTTTCGGCGAGACCTTGCTTAGTTGGCAAGACCTTTCGCCAAGCTCAAACATTATACCGAAGGCACAATCCTTTCGGTGGGACTCCACTTGGTTGCTGGGACTCCATGTTGAACTCAAACCTTTTGGAAAGACTTCTATTTGTCGGCCAGACCTCATAGCAATGATGTCTCCTTTTGCCGAGACTTCCTTCATTCGGCCAGACGTTACGCCGAACCCAAAATCTTTCAGCAAGACTAGCCTTGCGTGCAACATTCGACGAGACTTCCTTTGGTTGGTGAGAGATATAGCAACCCATGGCGATTAAAATGTCTGGCCGACCAGTATATTCCCAATGAATAGAACCACATTGCTAGTCGGTAAGACAATAGGAGGGTCTCAGCGACTTTCTTCATCAGGAATTTTATGACAAATCCGATTGAGGCATGCTTTGTAACAAACCTCCTTGAGAAATACATCAGGTGTATGATTTAATCCTGCACAACAAAGTCCCCATTTGGCCTTCATGAACACCAGAAACATAGATTGCCCTGCCTATTTGAGCCCGCAGGTGAAAATCAGGTAACATTTCTAGCGACCTCAGCTAGATGTTTGCCTGCTAAACATGCAAACCAGTAGCCTAGAATTGTCCATTGGGCATGGAGTCACTTGATAACTTAGATTGGTTGATTTAAAACATCAGCTTTGTACATGGCTCAAACGCATTTGTAACTCAAGAAATAGATCACTTAGACAATTATGAAAACAGGAAACTACAGAAGTGAAACTATTTACTGTGCTGGGATAACACTTAGGGAATGCAACAAAAACTAAACTAAAGTGAAACAACACTTATTGAATGCGTGAAATCTAACCTAAAGCATGTACAAGGAGGAACTTATCAAACCTCAAAACAAGGCTTGAGGTGTATCCCATTGACTGGGATAGGAAGCACTTCACCTTTAGTTGTGGCCAGTTGGTAAGCATTGTGTTCTTTGCAGTCTTTGATAATAAATGGACCCGTCCACATGTTGTCAAACTTGGTGTGATGGCCCGACCTGCCCTTTAGAACATCCCATTTCAGCACAAGATCTCCCACCATGAAATCTCTTGATCTAGTTTTCTTATCAAACATTCTTTTAGTCAGGATTTGCTGACGTTCCATGTTCTTCATAGCCTTGTTTCTAGTTTCTTCTAACTCCATCAACTGAGTATATCTTAAGGCAAGTGGATCAGTCTGCTCAAACAAGACTAGCTGACTAGCGATATCCAAGGCATGTAACTCAGTAGAAATAGGTAATTTTGCTTCTTTACCATACACCAACATGTAAGGTGAGTTCCCAATCACCTTCTTAGGGGTAATTCTGTCTACCCAAAGAGCAGTCTTCAGTTTGGCATGCCAATCCCTCTGATTGTTTTGAAGCGTCCTTTTGATAATGTTAATTAGATTTTTGTTAGTGGACTCTGCAAGTCCGTTGCCCTGAGGATAATAGTTGGAGCTTGTATTCAAGTAAATGCCATTCCTCAACACCCAATCAACAACCTTCAAACCAACAAATGCCAGGGCATTGTCAGAAATTATAGAATCTAGGACTGCAAATTTGCAAACCATGTCTTCATAAAAATTCAACACTGTTGTTTCATTAGCTTCCTTCAGAGGTAAAGCTTTTGTCCATCGTGTAAAGTAGTCCGTTGTGATAATCCACTGATGGCCTGCACTTGAGGGTGGATTAATTGCTTCTATGAAGTCAATTCCCCACTTCATAAATGATTGCTCTATCTGAATTGGTTGCAATGGCAAAGCCGCAAGGCTTTCTTTGCCTGAAAACAAGGCACATTTGGAACATCTCCTGACATATGTATGTGCATCCTTAAACAAATCAAGCCAATAATAGCCTACTCTTAAAATCTTATATGCTATTGTCCTTGTAGCATAGTGACCACCAGAAGGTCCATCATGGAACTCATGTAATATCTAATCCACTTGATCATTATCAACACACTTGAGCAGTACTCCACTGCGATCTTTCCTATACAACACATCATCAATCAAAACGAAAGGAATAGACTAAAGTCGGTAGTACCTTGTCTTCGTTCTGTTTAGATTAGGTGGACATTCCCTGACTCTCAAGAAATGTGACATCTCCTACAACTAGCTGGTATCTTCATTATCTGCTATCCCAATATTAACCAAAACTGAGTCTCGTTCATCCTCTACTGCTGAAATGTCTTCGTTAGCCAGCTGCTGGCATAAACCTTTTCCCCTCACCAATTTAGTGACCTAAATATCCACATCGTACTCCATAACTCTTGTGATCCATCCAACCCGTTTTTCATTTAGATCTTTACTGAGTAAAAATTCTTTCACATTGGAATGTGCCACTTGTAGATGAATTTTGTTATGAGACAGTAGATGTCTAAATTTCTTCAAACTTTTCACAATAGCCAGCACATGTTTTTCTATGAAGGTATACTTCTGCTCATAGTCTTCCACACCCTTGCTGAAAAAAGCAATGGGCTGCTCCAACCCTTCTACATTTTTTTGCACCAAAATTGTAGAAATTACATCAAAACTGCCAAAAGCGTACAAGGTAAAATCCTTGCTGAAATCTGGGTTAACTAATGTTGGGGCTGAAGCTAACGCCTCCTTGATCAGTTGAAAACTATCTTTGCTTCTCGGGTCCATTTAAACTCTGCATTCTTTTTTAACATAACTGTAAGGGGTTTTAACAAGGCAGCTCTATCAGGAAGAAATCTCCTAACAAAATTAATACGACCAATGAAACTCTGAAGTCCTTTCTTATGCTGAGGTAAAGGAAGCTTCAAGATTGTTGCAACTCTTTTAGGATCCACAATGATTCCCTTCCTAGATACTACATACCCAAGAAGCTTTCCTTCATGAATAGAGAAAACACATTTCTTGGGATTCAATGATATACCGAACTCCCGACAACGTTCAAAAATCTGCCTCAAATGGTCAATGTGATCTACTGTCTTCTTAGAATAGACAGTGATGTCATCAAAATATACTAAAACAAACTTATACATTAAGTTGCTAAAGGCCATGTCCATAGCCTTTTGGAAGGTTGCTCCAGTGTTAGACAAACCAAATGGCATTTTCATGTACGCCATTGTACCCCACTTTGTGGTGAATGCAGTTTTAAATTGATCTTCTTCCCTTACCAAAATCTGGTTATAACCAGAATATCCATCCAGTAAAGAAAAACATTCAGAACTTGACACACATTGAAGAATCTTCTCCATAGACGGAAGAGGGTGCCTGTCCTTTAACGAAGCTTTGTTCAAATCTTTGAATTCTACACATAATCTAAGCTCCCCATCTTTCTTCCTGATGGGAACTAGATTTGCAATCCAACTAGTATGCTTGATGGGAAAAATAATCCCACTTTCTATTAGTCTGAAAACTTCTTTCTGCATTAATGGCTCCAGTTTGGGATTAACTGGGCCTCTGTTTCTGCCTTATGGTTTAGCTGCTGGCTCCAATTCTATTGTATGCTATGCAAGACGTGGATCAAACCCCTTCAAATCTCCATACTCCCAGGCGAATATGTCAATGAATTCTTGGAATAATTGCAGAAAAGACTGCTTTTTCAGTAGCAGTGTTTATTTTTCCTATCTTGAGGCTTCTTTTGGGTGCAATTTCTAAGTCCTCATAATGATCTTGCCGAACCAGTAAATTGGCTTTGTTACTTTTAACCTGATCATCAGAGTTGAAAATAATTTCTAGGGTGACCAAACCCTTAGGCAACTTGTTGTTCTTTAATTGCAGTACCTGGCCTCCATACTGCTGCTTAATTCTCTCCTAGTTTGATGCTGCAAACACGTCCTCTTCAAGTAGAAACTGCAGAATCTGCTCATCGCTCTCAAAGACCTGCCAGTTAACATTGTTATCGGGCACTAAAGGCCTGATAATAACCTTGATGTGCTGCTGATTACATTCCTTCCTTATGCTATTCAGAATGTCAAACTGGGCTCCCACAACTGCTAATCTGTCAGCATGCTGATTCTGATTTCTTGAAATTGAAGTGATATTGAAAGCCTCAAAATACTCAATGAGGTCCCAAACCCTATGCTTATACAATTTAAGAAAATCATTTTTAACAGCATTCAGGCCTCTAACCTGATTTACTATCAATTCACTGTCCCCATGCACCTTCAAACACTTAATTCCATGTTTCCTTACCCATTCCAGCCCTTGAATAAGCCCTTCATATTTCGCTGTGTTATTAGTGCACGAAAATGCAAACCCAAAGGCTACATAATATCTTTCAGCTCTTGGGGAAACCAATAATGCACCCCCACCAGTGCCATGTCTGCTCCTTGAGCCATCAAAATACATTTACCAAACTTCGTCTTATTGATCACAATCATTAACTGGCTTCTTAACCAAGTTAGGCATCACTATATCAACTTCTTGAAACATGTAGTTACCCATACTAGCATCCGACACCAAGTCACTTTCAGCACTAGAAGTTTGGCTTGCTGCCCACTCATCTAAAAGTATATTAGGAATATCGTCGACAATAATGCAAGGATCAGAGACAGCAACATGCTCATCTTGTTAAAAAATTATGCAATTGGCATTTATTGCACTAGGTATATAGGGTTCTATATTGTATTTTGCAAGTAACTCAGACTTAATGGTTACTTTAGTTCCATACCTAGTACGGAACAACATGTGAGACCAGTCAGACAAAAGGTATCCCCCTATTTTAGCCATAAACTCTCTTGAAAAACATAACCCAAAATACGGAGGCACATCTGCCACATAAATGTCTTGGGAAATTGAAAAATTAGGGAAAGCATGCAGAGTTAAGCTAGCATCTTTGATAAGACCTATTGTATTAATAGATGAGCCATCCAGCTGGACTACTCCTTTCTCTAAAGGTTCATACTTTAAACCTAACTGATTAGCTACTTGCTTGGGCATCACAGAATAGGTAGCGCCACTATCTACCATACAATTGTGCACTAATTTTTTCCCAATAATCAATGAAACATAGAGCGGAGGAGGTCTCACACTCTTACCTTGAATCGTAGATTCCCCTTGGCTACTGGGATTAGCAACTTTCCCTTGATCATCATTAGCCATTATGACCTTTTGGGAATCAACAACAACTTGTTCAAGATTTATATCTTCAAATAATGCTTTTTAAGTAGATCAGCCTGTCTAGGAATGCTTAAGGAGTCCCACATGGTCATATTCACGTTCATCTTCTTCATACTGTCCACAATGTTGTAAGGTATAGTTAAGGGTACCTTCTGATGTACTTTAGCAGTAGCCAGTCCTTTATTCTTGTGAGGTTGCTCGTTGATTGGTAAGACAATAGTTTTTTTCAGTACGTTTAGAATAGGTGTGGATGATGCTTCAATAGTTGCAGGCCCTTTGTTTCTATCAGCTAATTGCTCCACCTCTAGAGCTCTTTTCTTAGCTCGTGTATTGGCTGCAATTGCTGAATCAACATTCACACCATAGAACTCTTCACTTTGCTAATTTAAAAATGCAATCTCATTAGAATGTATATCTGTTTGTTGTTTAGGCATATTAGGAGGTGCATTTGGCTATGGACTGACAACATTTTGGACCATAAATGCCTGATTAACTACCCCATTTGAGCATGAGGCTGGGTTATGTGGTTGATTACACAAACACCACCATTCATTTTCTATCACAAAGTTATTCTGGGCTGGAACCATATCCTTCACTGGATTTACAACATTAAGAGGAGCTGGATTATAAGATTAGAATGGTCTCTGATTAACATTTTTCCTTTGATAAGAACCTTGATAGGGTTACCTATTTTGCTAATACTGATATCCTTGGTTTTGATAAGACTGATTTGCATTCTGACCTTTGCTTTTGGTTCTGCTATTGGAAATTCGGCCTTGCCCCTTGATACTATTTCTTCATGCTGATCAACTTGTTTCCCATAGTCTGTAAAATACTTTCTATCTTCTGCTGACTAGACTTGATCTCTTGCAATTCACTTGATGGTTCTGTAGCTGACACTCCCTGTCTTACGACAATGGGTAATGCTAGAACAACAGGTAAAGGGGCTAAAGCTGGCATTTGCAATGGCATATTTGATTGAATTTCAGGGAAGTAGGGCATAGGTGGCCTAGGTGCTAACTTGCCTGCTTGAATGAGGTTATTTTTTTCCTTAATAGCTATACTATAAGCATGAGGTAAAGAAATACCCCCCATGGACTGTATCATGACTGAGATATCACTATTTAAACTTTTCAAATAGTACAAAAATGCATAATCAGTAGAAAGCCTTACCATAGCAGGTATTCTGTTCCAAGTCTTTTGAAATTGAATATTGAAGTCCACCATTTGTTCTTGTGGGGCTCTTTTAATGGTTGTTAACTGCTCTACCAAAGATAGGTGATCAGATTTTTCCTCAAAAAAATTGGTAAATTCATCACCAAGCTCATCCCATGTTCTTATAGAACCCACTGGCAAGCTTCTAAACCATTCCAACGCCTTCTTCTTGAAAGATGCAACCAACAATCTCACAGCTACATTTTCTTGTGTCACATGATGCACATTGCATAATGCTGCCACATCTCTGATATGTTCAAAAGGTGTTACTTGTGCTTCTCCAGTAAACTCTGGTAACCCTTTTAACGCTACCAATGGAATGTCATCATGTTGCGCTAGATTAAGGGGACTACCCTAGTTGAACGGTACAAAAGTAAAGGCCCTTGGTGCTTCCATTGAGCTGGAATGCGTTGGTATGATTACTGAAGCAAGACTTGAACTTGGTTGAGAAGTATTTGTTGTAGCAGAAATACTATTTGTTGAACAATTGAAAGCCCCAAATGAGGAGGCAGAAAGTTTTGTTCTAAGAGTAGGAGATGTTGAATGCCTAGCTAGAGGGTCTCTTCTTTTTGTCCTTTCGTATGAAAACAGTGCCTTGTCACTAACACTAGGTGGTGTTGACTGAACTCTAGGAGAAGGAACAGTCCTTCTGAGAGTTCTCCCTCTTCTTCTTGGAGGAGATAAATGCAAAAACTCTACAGCTTTTGAACTTTTGGTTTCTATTTTTCTCATATAAAGAAACACATTGATCCTTTCCTCCACACAGAGTCGCCAGATATGCTTAAAAATGACCTCTAAAAGGCTATAAGCTCACTGTCAGCACATCAAAATAGCAAGACTTAAGAGTTTTACTTTTGACTCTATCCCACCGGGTGTGCCAAAATTGTTATCTCCTGGATTTTGCACCCTGTTGAATGTAAAATTCAACAATCCAGTGTAACATGGAAAGACCTCTACAGCTGTGGGTTTCTTGTAAACAGAGGTCAACCTTTGAAGAAGGCCGGCTTCCTTTGTGTTATCACCTAACTACTGATCTTTGTAAGGAAAAGGGAGAAGGAGTGCATGAAAATAAAAATAAAATCCTATGGTGATAGACCAAATTTGTTCAAAACATGTACAACTGCTTAACACACAGTTTTCAATCAACTAATAAAAGCTGATATGCACAACTCAATACTCATATGATACTGCATAAATGTTTCATAAGAAAGCTACGATACACACAGTCCTAGAAGGATGATAAATTCTCCTCACAACTAAAAACTGTTTGCATCACCAGCATAACCCATAACCTGCAATATACATATCTCCTCTACTTGAAAGTGCTATTAATTAGACGTATTAACAAGGAATAAGAAAAACTCACATGTAAATATATCAATCATTCAACACACTCAACGAAATAGATAACTGAGAAGGAAAAAAATTCTTTCTTTATTGATCTCCAAAGGTGAAACTCTACCATACAATGTTTGTAAATGAGTTACAAAACTCAGTATTCTCCTCTAAGGACTTGTAGATGTCAAAAAAGCAAAAAATATGCAAGTAAGAACTGTCTACAAAATGAGGCCAAAATGCCATATATATGCAAACTAAAAGTATCGGCCCCCTGCTTTAGGGTTCACAAAATATCAATTTGTTAGAAGGGTCGCCCCTCAGATCTTTTGGAAATAAAGCTAATGCATTCAATGTGCATCCTCTGTGTCCACGTCGGTGCAAGATCACTCTAGGGATGGCCCTTTAGATCTTTTGCAACCATCACATTAACTTTTGGCCCCGTGTCGTCTTTCAAACTTCCATCAGAGCTGCTTTGAATGTCCTGAAGCATTATCATAAATGTCACTCTACCTTTTCCAGCAGACATCTTAGCTATCCCTGAGACTAGTGGCTTCTTCCCCTTCGACTTTTCTCCTGTTTCAGATCTTTCTTCAAGTTGATTCCCCCATGAGAAAAACAACATCAAATGTTCCCTTTTGTCAGACCTCCATAGAGACAACACTACTGCCTTCGAACCGATTCATCAACCTTGATTACAGAGCAGATCCATACTGCTCACATTCCGTTGATCCTGCTCACAAGGATAGTCACAACAGTCAAACTACCCATGGTCCGTCTTTAGCTCCTTCTAATTGGTTGAATTCGTGCCACGTAGATTCCTAGACAGTCAAAGTTCACTTCATCAGAATCGCATGACGGTGAGAGACTAGACGTGTCTCCCCGATGTGATTATTCCATTTGACAGTTATCGGCATAGCTCACAACCATCGGCAAGAGTTCATAGCGAGTTCCCATTGGTCATACCGATATTCCTTTCTATTGGAAAATCCATCGCTATCGGCAAGACCCTCTTAGTCGGCAGGAGGTCATAGCGAACGCTATGAGTCCTACCGATATCTTTTCCCATGGGAAAGTTGATCGCTATCGACAAGACTCCCCTAAGTCAGTGAGAGATTATACCGAAGCCCCCATCTTTCGGTGAGACATCATGCCAAACTCAAACCCCATGGCCAGAAGTCTTACTAATTCCAAATATCCATTCGGCGAGACCCTTTTGTGTCGGCAAGACCTCACCGTCGTTGAGACATCATAGCGAGAGCACCAACTTTCGCTGAGACTTCCGTCTTTCGGCAAGACTTCATCCCGATGCCGACCGTTTTGGCGAGACCACCATGGGTCGAAAAGACCTCACGCCGAAGCCTTCATCTCTCGGTGAGCTCAGACCATTTCGGGGAGACCACCAATGGTTGGCGAGACTTCTCGCCGAGCTCCTCCTGTTTCGGCGAGACCCTGCTTAGTCGGCAAGACCTTTCGCCAAGCTCAAACATTATATCGAAGGCACAATCCTTTCGTCGAGACTTCCTTCATTCAGCCAGACATTACGCCGAACCCAAAATCTTTCGGTGAGACTAGCCTTGCGTGCACCGGTCGGCAAGACTTTCTTTGGTCGGCGAGAGATATAGCAACCTATGGTGATTAAAATGTCTGGCCGACCAGTATATTCCCAATGAATAGAACCACACTGCTAGTCGGTAAGACAATAGGAGGGTCTCAACAACTTTCTTCATCAGGAATTTTATGACAAATCCAATTGAGGCATGCTTTCTAATAGACCTCCTTGAGAAATACATCAGGTGTATGATTTAATCCTGCACAACAAAGTCCCCATTTGGCCTTCATGAACACCTGAAACATAGATTGCCCTGCTCGTTTGAGCCCGCAGGTGAAAATCAGGTAACAGTGGCTCAATCTCAACCGTCCATTTCCCTAGAGAGTCCAAAATTCTCTATAAATACCCCCTCTTTTCTCTCATTTTAGGGGAGATCATTCATGCTAGCCAAACTCTTGCAAAATTTTCTCTTGAGCCACACTTAGCCAAATTCTCATACTTGCATCCATTTTCACTCATTTTCCATCCTCATCTCATCTCATAGCTTGCATCTCTTGCCACCAAAGGAGCATACAACATCGAAGATCAAAAGGCCAACCAAAGGACAACTCAACAAGGTGAAATCTTTCATTTTGCTTAGTTAAGTTAATCATCAGGCCAATCTTGAGGTGTAGGGTGTTTGTAGTTGTTATTTGCACTCTTTTGTTTGCTGTTAATTTTCTAACAATTATTTTTTCCCTATCACATTTCTGGCATGCCCGGTGGGACCCACAAACGAGTCTCTTTCTTTCACGTTTGTTGTTTTTTTACTTTTTGCAGGTGCAGGTTGCAAAGGGGCGAACCTGACCTGCAGACAAGCGGACTTGACCATCCAAGGGTGGACCTGACCTCCAGGGGCGGACCCAACCTTGCCCACGGGTGGACCTGCCCTCCACAGACTCCAGAAAGTGTTTTTTGCAAATTTTTCATAGAGGGGTAGACCTGACCTACAGACAGGCGGACCTGCCCTCCAGATAGGTGGACCTGTCCTCTAGAAAGGCGGATTTTCCCTAGACAACTTCTTCCAGAAGGTGAAAGTTCATCTTTTTAGCACCTTTTTTTGTTATTTTAAGTGTTTCTAACCCCCTAACTTGCTTTGTTTGAGTTTGTGCAAGCATCTAATTGGCATTTGGCAAGGAACAAGGACGAGACTCACTAACAATTATCCTTGCAGGGTTAGTTATTTATCAATTTCTGCTTGATGGCTTGCATAACTTAGGCACATAGTTTAACTAGGGGTGTAAATTAACCATGTTTGCGGCAATTGTTGGTAAGCTATTTGACGTATCCAATCCCCTTGCGCCATTTGGTGATCTTGGGTGACGAGAAATTGTAGCTTACCAAGTCCTTTGAGTCATCCTCTTTTACTTTTCTTAACGGGACCTGCTTGGGGATTTCATCACCGCAAGGGACGATTCCAACCATGTGTATCGACAGGGTATATAAAGGAGGGAGAACAAAAGTTGTACCTCAATCCAACCACGTTGTAATTGGCGAAGCGTTAGGATGACGTGAAGAGTTGCTTTGAGCCTTTAGTATCTCACTAAGGTTCCCGACTCACGCTTGTAACATGTTGGTGTTCACGGTTTGGCCTCACGTACCAGGTGTATATCGAGGACTCCTTAGAAACCATGTTCATCCTAGAATAGAAGACTTTGTCGGCCATACCCTTTCTACTAGAGTTAGGATTGTGCTGTCTGAATTGTCTTCTTTGTGCGAAACTAGTGATTGTCTGATTAATTGACTTAGATGTATCCTTTTCATTGATGTTTGCTGTGTTTTGAGTCCTTTTCCTTAGTCATCTTTTCAAAATTCAAGTTTAAACCTCTCGGCAGGTGGACCTGCCCTCCCGACAGGCGGACCTGCCCTCTAGGGGCGAACCTGATCCATCCAGGGGCGGACTTGACCTATAAACCAGTGCTTCGGAGCTTGTTTTAGCCATTTTTGACCAACTTTTGCTCCATAGGCAGACCTTCTCTCTCGATAGGCGGACCCGACCTCTGGACAAGTGAACTTGACCTCCACAGGCGGACCTAAACCATCTAGGGGTGGACCTGACCTTTGACCCAGCCCTTTCAGGTCTGTTTTGACCAAATTTGACAATCTTTTGTTCCATAGGTGGACCTAACCCATCTAGGGGCGGACCTGACCTTTGACCTAGCCCTTTTAGGCCTGTTTTGACCAAATTTGACCATCTTTTGTTCCACAAGCGGACCTAACCCATCGAGGGGCATACCTGACCTTTGACCCATCCCTTTCAGGCCTGTTTTGACCAAATTTGACCATCTTTTGTTCCTCAGGTGGACCTGCCCTCCACAGGGGCGGACTTGACCCTTGATTGATTAACTTTTTCATTTGTTTCGTCATTTGGGACCCTCGTTTCACTGTTTTGATCACTTGTCTCCCCGTTCCAAACGCCTGTGCACCCGTTTCGAGAGTCCATTCGCCATCCTAAACGTTCATCCCCTCGGTGCGCACATCCCTCACCCCTTCAGGGTCCCCGTTCACTTAGCCGTTCTCCACATTTTGGATATCATTTCTCCATTTGGGATCGTCGTTTTTCCATTGAAACCTCGTTAAAGAAGTTATCTAAATTGACCTAGGTGTTCATCTCTAATCGTCATCCATCAAAACTGACTTAGGGTAGTCATCCGTCCTAAGTTGGTCATCCTGGTCGGCCCAATCAATCCACTTCTATCTCAAGTTGGAGTCGGTGCCATTATCATACATCCACCCTTTAGTCGATTAATCAACACCTAGTGTTACCAAGGGTCACTCTCGAACTCGGTTTCAGATTACGATCATTACCATTTATCCTAGTTGATCATCAATCCAAATCAAATCCTCGTATCATCGAATCCAGGTTGACCAAGTGTCTACCAATTAGCCCAATCTGATCTCATTAAACAAATCCACTTCGGTCAAATCAATCATCAAAATCAATCCTATTGAGCCACATCCTTGTCGACTAATCAATCATCAAATCAAATCAATCCTTTCATCACCAAGGTCATCCTAGCATCCTAGTCCATCATATCATCTTGCATGCCCATTCAGACCCGATCACAAACAAGGAAAATGGCCAAGCAACAAGCCCAACCAAACATCCCTCAAGATCCCAACAACCTGACTAATGTCTCACAAGATCCCACTAACGGTACAAATATCCCTTGAGATCCTCATAACGATACATCATCACAGTCCAACATTGACGGTCAAAACACATCACCACCCGAGGATGAAAACATGGTCATTCAACCCAAACTTACATTTGAGGAACACTTTAGTAACCTTGTCAATGTGCAAATGATAGATCACCTTCTCGAAATACATGGGGAAGAAATCTTGGCCCACTTAATTGAAAAAGGTGTCAAGCTGCCATCAGGTGTCGACCTATCCAAGTATGGCAGTTTCACATCTAACATACCCCAAGGCTCACAAAGTGCACCAGGTGGTTCGTACGGCCCCAATGTTCCTCCAGTGGAAGGTTGGCATCAACCTAAATTCAACAACGTCGCTATGTATCCCATTAACAATCCCCCACATCCCGCTATCTCGGTCATGGGGGTCCTCAAGCAGTTGATCCCAATGATCCCTTTGCCTATGACATGCCACAAAACATCCCGCAACCATCACCATTAATGTTAACAACACCACCCCTTTAAAATCAACCTCCCATCAACACTGGGGGCACCCCTTTTACCGCATTGCCTCCACCTCCTGGGGCCACAAACCTACCATCACCTTCATACACATCTCAACAGCCTCCCCAATCTAACATACCACCTCCATTACTGCCACAAGGTACATCCCAACCGAACGTCCCCTTTGGTACCCAATAGCCTCTGTTGCAGAACACCTCTACATTATCCCAACCGTCTCATCAGCAACGACCTCCACATAACACCTTGATCTCTTCACAGCACCCCCCACACCAATCGCAGGGCAATCCGTCTTGACCTCCCGCCCAGACTATATCCCCGTTCCTTGCATCCATTCTACATCTGCAAGTCCAATCATAATACAACATCCCATCTCGGCCCACACACCACCTCACATCACATCAACAACCTCCCCAACATTACTATTATCCTAACCAACAACCATCGTATGTGTCCTCCCAACAGTCGTAGTAGTACCTTCAGTACCAACAGGCCAATCCGCAACATCACATTCAAGCTCCTCAGCATCCCACCGCACATCTTTATCAAACAATCCGTACTATATCTCGCAACAACAACCCCAACACCAACAAAATCCCTTGACGTACCAGCAAGGGGTATCATCATCTCACTACCAAAATCCATACCTCAACCTTCAGACACTGTCTCAGCAAGATCCTTCATCGTCCTATCATCCACATCCATCTAACCCATCCTTGGCTCTTGCACCACTAGTCAACTTAGATCTGTTAGAGATCAAAGCCGCTCTGAAAGATCTTCAAGCTAGGACTGGCAAACAATCGTTCAAATTTGAAGACATATGTCCCTATCCATTTGATCCCACCATCTCATTGATCCCCTTCCCTAAACATTTTGAGATACCAAAATTTGACAAATACAAGGGAAACAAAGATCCTAAGGCCCACTTGCAAGAGTTTTACTCCCAGTGTCAGGAAGTTATGCACAATGACAACTATCTCTTGCGCCTGTTCCCACAGAGCCTGATAGGAAATTCCCTAGAATAGGTCATGGGTCTAGAACGAGGATCCATAAAATCCTTCGCAGATCTTTCAAATTTTTTTGTTTCTTACTTCTCCTTCAATTTGGAGGACACTGATACATTGGATCTCCTTAAAGAGAAACAACGAGAAGGTGAAACCTTTGCTAGCTACCTTCAAAGGTGGCATGCACTAGCAAGCCGAATGAAAACCCTCTCAAAGAGAAAGACATGGTCACCCCTTTTGTGGAGAATTCTCATCCTGACATGGCTCATAATTTTAGGTTACATTGTGTCACCACATTCGCTGAGATAGTGGAAAAGGGACCCATCCTTGAATGCACCCTTATTGCCAAAGGGCACATCAAGATACACCACTATGATAGAGAAAGGGCATCTAGTGATAAGTCTCGCTTTTGGAACAAGAAAAAAAATGTAATAAATGATGGTTTCATTGACACTAAACATGTTCAGGTGGCTAATACATCCCAAAGACAACAACCATCTGTACCTAATGCCATATCCATGCCATAGGGAGCATATCGTCCTCCTCAATAGTCAAATTAGAACAATCAAGGGAACGACAAACATTAGTATGCTCAATTAGGAGAACCCTTGAGTGTCGTCTTCAATAAGTTGTTACAGATCAACTACCTGATCACCTACCTTGTCACCAAACCACTTGATGAATCCAAGCCTAAACTTGTCTGGTTTAGGGAGAATGAATATTGTGAATTCCATAAAATCAAAGGACACACTCTGAAGAAGTGTCAAGGTCTCAAAAACTATGTCCAAGATCTTATCGATCGAGGAGATATCAAAGTCGACACCAGTCAAGCTTCATCATTTAATGCTCAATTACAGATAACCAAAACGCCTTCCCTAACCATAATCAAGGTGCAAGCACCTTCGACAACAATCCCCAAGACAAAAACACAAATAATATAAGCTATAAAAATGTACCTCTCAATTATGATGGCATTATCCATTACATTGAGCAGGTAGAACCCCGTGCGTCTATGATACATGTTAAAGCTAAAGATCCTCAATGTGCTGTTAATACGCAACGATCCCGCATTACTGTCCCAACAGCCTCCACATCCACTCCATCAACTCCTGTAAACTCTTAGTACAACATTCTTGATCACTTAGGAAAGACCCCTGCTCATATCTCCATCTTGGATTTGCTTAAGTCTTCTCCCGTGCATCAAGAAATTCTCAATAGAGCCCTACAGGAAACCAATGTACCTAATGATATCGATCCCACACATTCCAAGCCCTTGTGGGACACCTGGCTTTGTCTTACTAGCTACACGTCAGCCAAAATGACATGCCAAATATTGATGCCAATCATAACCGTCCCTTGCATATCGAAGTCCTGGTCGCCCGTCATAAAATAAAAAGGGTCCTGGTAGATAATGGATCTGCCCTCAATCTATGCACTCTGGAATTCATAAAATAGGTGGGGTATACCCAAGCAGATTTGAGTAACCAAATGATCACGATCAAGGCCTATGATACTGCAGAAAGAAATTTAGAAGGAATTATCAATCTTCCTATCCAGGTTGGACCTATAGTTCAGTACACTATCTGTCATGTCCTTGATCTGGACTTACCATATAATCTCCTCCTTGGTCGCCCATGGCTCCATGCTATGCAAGCCATCCCCTCCATGTACCATCAATGCCTAAAATTCCCGATTAATGGACATGAGATCACCATTTATGCTGACTCCCAACCATTTGAATATTGCCACGCTTTAGAAGCGTCATTTCCCCATTTACATTATTGTCCTGGGGTTCAAATGGGGGCATCTCAGTCATCATCCGCTAATCCACCCTCCACTACGACAACCACTCCATCCTCCACCACCAATCCTTCAGTCACCAAAGTCCAGATCATTGACAAGGGGTAGGGCGAATATGAAATGCATAAACCCCTAAACGTGGCAACCATGCCACCGTCACCACACATGTATGACCAACCTTCACAGGCTACTCCAAAAGAAGATAAGACCGTCACCTTCAGTGTTAAAAACATCCCTACCACCACTTTCCGGTCTCCTAGTATAAAGACAGATGCACCAGAAGAAGACATCAGTCAGTGGGTATACCGTGAAGAACCCCAACTAGACCCACCCCTAAAGGAATACTTCCAAGAAGTATACCCTTGGTCAGCTAAGTTTGCAGAAAAGTATAACTACCAAGGCAATGGCCTAGGTAAAGAAGAATAGGGGTAGTTGCAACCTATTGATACATCAAAGCTGCCAAAGAATATAGGCCTCAAATATGACAAAAAGTAGAAAGGCCCTACAACATCATCTAATACTTCCAATAGTGTTACTGTGGATGATGGCTCATTGGAAGACATACCCGAGGAGGAATCCATCATACGCGCATACGATGATGTTGATCACACAGACCTGTCATCCATGTTCTAATGCCTATCCGTCTATACCATTAGCCTATCCCTTCGCCATCCCGAACTTATTGATTGGGACCTACGTGACAGCGCACCTGTCAATGTCTCCTTGGATACATATGTCAACCTCATGGGATTGGGGGAGGATGAACGCTCCAGTCGCAAAAATAAAAACAAGAAAATAGAAAACGGTCATCTAGTGAAAACCTCCCTGAGGCACTTCCTAACCTGGGAAAAGTAAAAATAAAGGACACATTCAATAGCAAAAACCTCGAAGAGGTGCTGGAGGATGGAGATGTTCATATTCCCCTTGTGGGAACTCATTTATCTACTCAATCATCCATCCTAATCGAAGAGACTCAAGAAGTTAATCTGGGTACTGTTGACAGTCCCAAGATCACCTATGTGGCCAAGTCACTCTCAGAGCAAGAGTATCCAACCATCGTGCAACTACTCCAAGAAGGTATCATTAAATTTGCTTGGTCATATTCAGACATGCCAGGCTTAGACCCCGCCTTAGTGGTTCATCATCTAGACGTTCGCCCAGATGCCAAGACGGTCAAACAGAAGCTCCGCAAGATGCATCCATAGGTAGCATTATTAGTCAAGAAGGAATTGGAGAAGCTACTAGATGTCGGTTTTATCAGACCCATTGACTACTTTGAGTGGATCTCCAACATAGTGCCTGTTGCCAAACCAAACAGAGACATTCAGATTTGTATAGACTTCTGGGATCTTAACAAGGCCTGTCCAAAGGACGACTTCCCTCTACCCAATATTGACATGTTGGTCGACCTGACTACAGGACATGAGATGTTATCCCTTATGGATGGTTTCTCTGGTTACAATCAGATCCGCATTGCACCTGAAGACCAACACAAGACTGCCTTTACGACACCTTGGGGTACTTTTTGTTACAATGTTATGCCCTTTAGTCTCAAGAATGTGGGGGCGACATATCAAAGGGCAATGACCATCATCCTCCATGACCTCATCCATATTATCATGGAAGATTATGTCGATGACTTGCTAGGAAAATCTAGAACCTGAGCAAAGCATCTTGTCATCTTGAAAAAGATCTTCGAGCGGTTAGAACATTACAAGTTACGACTAAATCCAAAAAAGTGTGTCTTCAGTGTTATGTCAGGAAAATTGTTGGGTTTCATCGTCTCTCGAAGGGGTATTGAGGTTGATCCCGCCAAGGTGAAAGCTATTCTAGACATGCCACCCCTGCACAATCTGAAGCAATTAAGAAGTCTTCAAGGGAAGATGCAATCCATCCGTCGGTTCATAGCCCAACTTGCAGATAAGTGTCAGCCATTCACCCATCTCCTGAAGAAAGACTCCACCTTCTGATGGAACCAACAGTGTCAGATAGGTTTCAATAAGAATAAGGAATACTTAGCTCACCCACCGATCTTGAGGCCACCTATTCCAGGGAAACCCCTCCTGCTTTATATCTCCTCCACTTCAGTCACGTTGGGGGCATTGTTGGCATAACATGATGAGTCATCGAAAGAGAGAGCAATCTATTACATCAGCCAGACATTGGTTGGCTATGAATTAAACTACTCTCCCATGGAAAAAGCCTGCCTCACAGTAGTCTTCAACACACAGAAAATCTGACATTACATGCTCAGCCATCCGGTCAAGTTAATAGCAAAAATTGATCCACTGAAGTATTTGTTATCCAGAACCACTCTAACTGGCCGCATGGCCAAGTGGGTCATGCTCCTAATTGAATTTGACATAGTATGTGGAGCGAAAAGACATAAAGGGACAAGTCATAGCTTATCAGTTGGCTGAGGCGCCACTAGTAGATGCTTACCCTTTGGTCACTGAATTTCCAGATGAAGAAGTTTACACAGCTACAGAAGCACTAGCTTGGACACTATATTTTGATGGCTCATATACTCATAATGGATCAGGCGTAGGAATTCTATTAGTTACCCCTCAAGGTGACTACATTCCAAAATCATTCAGGATAGCATTCCCGTGTACTAACAACATGGCAGAGTACGAAGCCCTCCTCACCGGCCTCCGAATTGCAAAGCAATGGCACATAACTCACTTGAAGGTCTTTGGTGATTCACTGTTGGTCATTAAGCAGGTTAATGATGAATTCCTAACAAAAGATGATAAGCTATTACCCTACAAGCGCATGGTGGATGATTTCAAGAAATATTTCACCTTCATACAATTTGACCAAATCCCCAGAGCACAAAACAAGGCAGTTGATGCAATGGCTACCATTGGCTCCCTGATTGACATGCCTAAAGATTGAACAGAGTGCGAGTTCCTTGTGGAACAACTTCTAATCCCAACGTATGATATCCCTGCAACTGACATGGTGTGCGACATTGTGGGTCCCACTTCCCCATGGTACCAAGACATATATGCCTATCTGCATGATAATATTCTCCCTCCATATCTTACACACAATCAATGCAAATCCTTCGTTTATCGCTCTTCCCGATACATTATCGTCGGTGATACGCTTTATCATCGCGGGTATGATGGAATCCTCCTTAGATGTCTGAATGAGACTGAAGCGCATACTGCACTAACGAAAGTACATAGTGGTGTTTGTGGGGCTCATTCAAATGGTATGGCTTTGGCCAAAAGGATTCTCCAAGCTGGATATTATTGGCCTACATTGGAACATAATGCTTGTGAATTCGTGAAGAAATGCCTTCCCTGCCAGCAACACACAAATTTGATTCATGCTCCAGCACAGGACCTTCAACCCCTCCTAGCACCGTGGCCCTTCTCTCAATGGGGTTTTGACTTGATTGGCAAGATTTACCCACCATCTCCTGACGGCCATACATTCATAATTATTGCTACTGAGTACTTCACCAAGTGGGTGGAAGCAATGCCACTCTCATAGATCACCGGTACTCAGATCTCAAAATTCATCCTTTACCATATTCTCTACAGATATGGTATCCCATCCACTATCCTCTCTAATAATAGAAGGCCTTTTAAAAACCAGGCCATGAAACATCTTTGCGACACCTTTCATATCCAGCATCGTTGGCCAACGCCTTATTACCCCCAGGGTAATGGTCAGGCAGAAGCAACCAACAAGACCCTTATCCACATCCTCAAAAAGGTGGTCAATAACACTGGTCGAGATTGGCACCTTCCATATTCATCCCGCGCTTTGGGCATATCATACCTCCATCCGCACCCCTACAGGCACCACCCTCTATTCTTTAGTGTATGGCATCGAGGCCATCTTTCCAATTGGAGTTGAGCTCCCATCACTGAGGATTTCTCTGAAGAACCTTATCAGCGAGGAGGATGCTCGTGTTGCATGACTTGCACAACTGGAGTTACTTGATGAAATAAGAATCAAAGCCTATGATCATCTGCAAGCATACGAAAACCACCTCAAGCGTAACTACAATAAGAAGGTTCGGCCTCGATAGTTCCAAGTTGGTGGTCTTGTCCTTAAAGAGAACCAGCGCACCCAGCAGGACCGTGATAAAAAGGGAAAATTTGAGGCAAACTGGTTGGGTTCTTACATCATAAGCACTAAATACGACTCTGGGGCATACAAAATTGCTACCCTTGAAGGAGATCCTCTTGGAGAACCTATCAATATCATGCATCTAAAGAGGTTCTACACCTAAGTCTGCTTGGTAACCCTATCTATCAAAAAATTTAAAAAAATCAAAAAATAAAAAAACAAAAAAAGATCAAAAAAATAAAAAAGATCCAAAAAATAGTAAAGAGAAATAAATTTGTCCTATGGTGAAAACCACCTATTGGTGGCACCTTGGATAAGTACTAGTGGTGAAAACCTGGCAATAGGAGTCATCCGTAGAGGGTTTAATCATTATCTACTTGGCATCCTAGTTATTTTATGCTTTCATCCGCAATATCATCCTTGCCCATCCCATCCTCGGCCGCTTGGTATATATTTTGATTGAGCATTGGACGATCTATCTTGGCTATCCCTCATCCTGAGCTTTTTAGTATCCCACTCTGAGCTTATGTCATTCGTCTGATCGTCGGTCAGTTTGTGTCTTCATATAGCCCCCCCATCGTGTCGGTCTCCATCTAGATCTCATCCTGTCGTGTCTTTAGTCGAACTACGTTGCCGTTGCGCTGTCACGTAGGCAAGGTTGATCATTTGATCCTCCCCCGAGGCATTTGCGTGTCATGACATGTGTCATTCATCATCAGTCACCATTGTCTTCTTTTCGCTTTATCCATAGTCTTTTCATGAACTACGAGGGCTTTGCGCTTTCACGTAGGCAAGGCTAATCTCTAATCGGCCCTCGAACCCCTAGGTCTGTAGGGTGTCTCAGTCTGTGTCCTTGTCTGGCTCGTTCTTCCCAAATGAAATCCCCTAGTGTCAGGAGATCTATTTAATGAAAAACATCTTGCGTCAACTGGGTCATTCTTGTGTAGTATCCATCATCGGTCTCAACAGGATGCATCCTTCCTAGTAGACCACATCAATCCCATCCATCCCCTTGATCCTATGGCAAATGACGTTTGAAATTGATTGCGATCTTTTGATGCTTTTGGACTCTGTTTATCGTTTGAGCTCCCTATCAACACTTGTCATGGTCGCCTTGATCCATCATATCATGGTGTGCTTTGACTAGTCAACATAGGGGCGTATCTTGATCTTTTCTTTGTTGTTGTCTTCTCAGTTGTCCCACGTAGTACCCACCAATATCCCTGGGGTCTTGTGTTATGCTGGGGCATCCTTGTGTGTTTGTGGTTATCCGAATACCTGGCCTGACCAAGGTCATCGTGACCTTGGGGTGTCGGGATAGCCTCTTTGTTTGTTGTGTTTGTTTCATGCATTGGATGCCAACTCACCTTGGTATTACATATTAGGGTATTCAGTATCTTATGCTATAGCAAAAATCAATGCTCCAAAGATGGAAAATTGCGTTCTTGACTGCATTTCATTTCACTACAAACGCTCTTCATTCAACCTTCTTCATGACCTAGGACTTGTGATTTAGGTTGTGCAAAGTCTTGACTCTTTTCCCTCCTGATCTTCCTCTCAGGGTACTAATGGTTTTTTGACAGGTGCAGTATCACAACCACAATACACCTATTGCCTATCCGCATTCCCATGCAAGTCCTTACTAACACTTAGGTTTGCATTATAGGAACTCATCTTTCATTCATATTTCATGTTACATTATAGGTTCAATATATTTCATAGCTCATAGGCTGACTAGATTAAACATCATAGTTTCATTTAACCCATACATGTCCATATTAACATTTACATAATACATGCACTATCACCCACCAAAACATATTGTCGACTACAGCCTAATTACATTTCATACCAATTATTCATATCATCCTGCATTATCAACATTAATATATGCATAATCATCCATCTACATAAGAATGAAGTATCATAAACATGTGCATACATAAACCAAAGTGTCCATCCACATAAGCATGAAGTATCATATACATGTGCATAAATAAATTAGATCATACATCCACATAGGCATGAAATATCATATACATATGCATACATCAACTGAATCATGCATCACAAAAAACATAATGTATAGTGTCAATAAGGGCTGTCCCATATCATAATCAAAATAATACAATGTACATCTCGTCACAAAGCCTCAAGCATAATCTACCACATATCCATCATATATCATCAAATAAGGTACACAATCCAGAGATGTAGAGCACCTTTGATCGCTGCCGATAAGTACTAAACCTCCATCCTGTGTCTATCAAAAAAATTGGTATCCTGTCATCTGCTCTCTGACTGCTCTACTGTGAGCTACCCATGTCTGATCTCTGCGGAGAGTCAGGCACTGTCCCTCTATGCGTGGGAGTCCCCTGATACTCACGAGTGGGAGTCCCCTAGTAACCACCGAGAGGAGAAGGAGTCTGTCGATAGTCACTATACCCTCTGGTACGTGTCCCTAATGAATAAGACGATGCTGGCATCTGAGGTACCTGTCTGATGTAGCGTGTTGTGCGCTGTGCCGGATCTGGAATGACATGCTCATATGCACACCTCCAGTAACTCGCCTCCTGCATATAATCACCCCCCTGTGTAGCCTGATGCCTAGCGACATTCTGCTCAAGTCTATACTTGTCTCGATCTCTGCTAATAGCTCTCCGCTCCTATACCTAGGCCTCCTATGCCACTGTCAGCTGTTGTACCTGCTCTGTAGCCCTGTCTCTCTCAGTATTTGCAGCCTATAACTATGCACGTAACCCCTGTACCTCTGCCTCCAGCTCGCCCCCCTCACCATGCGCTGCCTACAGCTGAGCCTGTGTTGTGTCCCACTCACTTTGCAATGCCTGCATCCATACCTTTGCTTCATCTCTCTCCCTATATGCGGCCTGTGCCCGAGCCTCCGCTGCATCTCTGTCCCTCTGAAGTGCCTGAAGTCTCAACTTGGAAGCATCTTGCTCTTGCCAAAGACCTGACACCTGTGACACCACTACATCCCTCTCTCTCTGAAGAGACTGAACCTCTACCTTTGCCACCTGCCTCTCACTCTAGGACACCTGAGCATGTGCCTGTACCACATCCCTCTCTGCCTCTACGACCTGCACCTGTGCCTGTGCCACGTCTCTCTCTGTCTGCAGCATGTGTATCTCTCTCCTCATCTCCTCCTCTCTCTGCTGTATCAATCCCATATCCCTAACTGTCTGCTCTAAACAATCCACTCTGTCTCTGAGCTCAGCTTGCTCCCGGTGCAAATCTGCTCTCTCTCTCCATAACCGCTCTAGTTGTCCCTGCAGACCCTCTATATCTGCAGCAGTCCATGCCCCAATCTCTGACAGCTCCTACCCTGTCCCTCCTCCAATAGTCTACCGTATCGCCACCTTTGCCACCAACCGGTCTCTCTCCCATCTCACTGCATCTCCCTCCTCATGCTCCCTATCCACCTTCACTTGCAACCTCTCTACCTCTGCCTGCAGGTAAACCGCCTCATCCCATGCCTCATCCCTTTCTCTCAATAATCTCCTCTCCACATCTGAAACCAGCGTGGCCAAGTTTGAGTAATCTCTCTCACCCTGGACGAATCGTGTTTATATAGCCCACTCAACTTTGCCTCTAATTTGACCCACTCTGCCTCTGTCTACCGTAATCGCTGCTCAGTGAGGTGCAGTCTCTCTAGAGTCTCTCTCAACAGCACCACGAGATCCTCTCCTCTAGGTGGTGCTGTCAATAGTGGTCGAATGTCATACACATTGGAGTCAATGTCCATCTCCCATGGCTCATACCCCTCACTCTCTGCCGACGTCTCCATCTCATCCACATCAATCACCAAGGGGGCTCCCCCTCTCCCTGTTATCCTCTCTTGCTCTCCACTGGCCTCGCTCTCCTCCTGTGGCCATGTCTACCTCCTGTCTCTCCTATGCCCCACTAGCCTCGCTCTCCTCCTGTCTTTGTCATTGCTGCCCTCCTGTGGCCACGTCTGCCTCCTATCTCTCTCGCACTCCGCTGGCCTCAGCCTCCTCCTCTCTCTTGCTATTGACCTCTTGGGGATGCACTCACCTCTTGATCCCTCTCTCTCTAGACCTCCAGCTCCCTATCCTGCTGTGCCATAGCCCTGGCCTCATCCTCTCCCTCCTCTTCTCCATCCCCTCCTCGGGCTCTGTGTCGTCGTCTCCTCCTCCTGCCTACCCTCACTGGCTCCTCAGCTGCTCCAACCGCCTCCTGTCCCTCCCCTGCTATCCTCCTCTCTCCTGATCTCCTCTCTGTCGTCCTTAGGGTACCAGTCCCTCCACCATTAAGTGTCTCTCATCCTCTGATCCGAACCCTAGTACTCCCTCAATCGACACTATTGGGGTAATCCGTTGAGGTGGATGTCGCCTAAGCCACTGACGATATCGATTTTTCATCCCTGCATGTCTCAGCCCCTCCTTAAGTGTCTCTCATCCTCTGATCCGAACCCTAGTACTCCCTCAATCGACACTATTGGGGTAATCCGTTGAGGTGGATGTCGCCTAAGCCACTGACGATATCGATTTTTCATCCCTGCATGTCTCAGCCCCTCCTGCCTGCCTAGGTATGGTACACACTGTAGTGTCTCCAGCTCCTCGCACACTGCATCCAGATCCAGCTCAGCCCCCCATGGCCACTCTCGTGTCAATCGTCAGAACATCACCCGCCTCACAGGAATATCCTGCCTCACTCCAAACTGTCGCGTCACCCAATCGGGTCTGTGTAGTTCCACTACACGTGAACCTCTCCCAATAATACAATAATGGGTAAAGAAGTACCCACTGTGTGCCTCCTCATCATCCCTCCAGCCCCTGAAGTGCCGTGTAGCATATACAGATGCCATACTATCATCTCCGCCTGCACATCATCCAGTCGACTCCTCCACACATCCACATCTCTAACATCCTGATACCGCAATATTGCTCCCGCCTCTGCCCCCCATCCCCAGGCTACAGCCTCTCTGTCATCCCGCTCTCCTACTCTTTGCATGATCGGCCTAGTCACCTTGATGTGCTTCCAAGCCCACACCTGTAGCATTGTGACCTGTGTCACACTCAGTGATTGTCGATAACATATCATGTGCATATCCTAGTACAGTTGCGCCAGCATACAGGTCCCCCATGCAAACTGACCCTCTTGGCCCTTGATGATGTGCCAGATAACCTTGACAAATCTGAGATGCAAGAATCGACCACTTTGATCTGACACCAATATCCCACTAATCAGCCCCGCTAGATATAACGCCAATGCCGGTACCCTGCAGGACAAGCATCTGTCCATGTCCAGCTGCTGCCGTTGAATCAGTAGCTCGTCATCGCCAAATACAACCTGAACTGACTCATCCAGTGCCTCACTCGATACCCAACACTCGCTAACTGCAAGACCTGCTATCGGGAGCCTCAGAATCCGCCATACATCCTCTAGGGTAACCGTCATCTCCCCAGTCGGTAGATGAAATGTCAATGTCGCAGAGTCCCAGGGCTCTATCAATGCTGTCAGCATGGCCCTATGGGTCTTAATCGTCGGGTAAGCTAGCATGTGGAATAGTCCTGCCTTTGCTAATTTCTGGTGATCTGCGCCGGTCGTCGTCGCCATGCATCTCCTTAGTACCTCAGATTGTCTCTCCCGCGTCCGCAAGCTCTCAACATTCTGCATCCATAACATAAACACTAAGTCGGTTTCCCCTGGCATTGTTTTGCCCCCCTTTTTTAATCTTTCTTCTTCTCACCCCGGGATTCCCCTTCTGAATCCTACCTCTTTCCTCCCTTTTCCCTTACCTTTCCATCTTTCTTCTTTTCAGTCCTCCCAGATCCTCGCCCTGGCTTCGAGCGGACCCGCCCTGGTGCACGGGCGGACCTGCCTAAGCCCGCAAGGGGGCCTCCGCCCAGCTTTGGGCAGACCCGCCCGGGCTCGCGGGTGGGCCTCTGCCCAGCTCTGGGCGGACCTGCCCGGGCCCACGGGCGGGCCTCTGCCCAATTCCGGGCGGATACGCTCGAGCCCATGGGCGGACTTGCGCGCACTCGGGCAGACCTGCCCACACCCGTGGGTGGGCCTATCCGGGCGTGGGTGGCCCCGCCAATCCATAGAACCCACCCCTAACCCCCCCTCCTCCCCACAACTTTTTTTTCCCCTCTTACCCATTTTTCATCTCGCCCAGCCCAACAAAACCCATGTTTTCATTTTTTGAAAAAATGTAAGGAAATTGACCAAAATCACAAAGTTGGGTTTCAAGTTAACCTGGTGTGGCATGACACACTCGCTTAAGAAGCGTCGCCTCTCGTCTCCCCCGATGGATGATGTCGGTATCGTACTCCGGCATCATGCACTCTCCCTCTTGTCCTCACTTGACATCTGTCCAAATGAGGAGAGGTAATTCCTAGAATTACCTTTTATAGCCTTTCCCTTCCTTTTTTACCTTTTAAATTAAAGGGAATTTTTTTCCCTTTATTTAACCTTTTTTCCCCCTCAACTAATTCACTCACCCCCTATCTTCCCGGGCCTGCCATTTGCACACTATATACCCATTTTCCTCCATTCAAGCGCCAATCTTCTTGCTTTTTCGTGCTCTTTCCAACAACATATACCACTTCATACTTTTGAGAAGTTTCTTAGGGCCCCTTTTCCTTCCCCGTTCGCCTTCTCGAGGGGGCATACCCTACCATTCTCTCCCAATCTTCCGTCATAAACCTTCTCTTGCGAGATTGGGGCATCCCTTTTAATTCCCCTCCATTCAGGCAGCTCATCCAAACTCTCCCATGCTGGGGCATCTCTTTTCCGGTCGCTTCTTCCATAGAGTCGTCTGTATTTTATTTTCTTTGAAACCCTATTATCCTAATAGTGTTTCGAAGAGGGGAAAAATATAGACATCTAAATTTGACCACTCCCATATAGTCAAAGGCGTCTCCTTAATCATCCCTTTGCTCATTTAATTCATCCTCTTTGCCGGTATTAATTAAATCATTCATTTAATTAATATTTCGTGTCATACATAAGGTTTCCAAAGTATTTAATTTAATAAATAATTTTCCCCTCTTTCCTCTCTAAATTAAATAAATATACTATTTTATTTAATTTAGTCATATTATCTCTTGGAATTTTAAATTTATTTTTAAATTCCTCACTTTCTCTCTCATTGTCACATCCTCAAACTTTTGCAAGTTGGTCTCTAATCCCTCTTAACAATCTAACCCTCATTCTTAATCATAATTAATTTATGATTAAGATGTGCACACCCCTAAATCATCATTAGGGTCACATCCTCCATAATTTCCCACTTGCCTTTAATATGTCATTAATTTGTTTAATCAAGTACTTGCACAACCTTAATCACTCAGTTAGGTTGACTTAATCCCCATATCATTTATGAAATGTGTCCTAAGTCAACCTTCTTAAAGGCTTTCTCTTTTTGGAGAAGGCACTCCATTCCCCATGTGAATTTTTAATTCACATTTAATCCCCCAATGCATTCCTTGGAATTTAAAATTCCTTCTCTCATCCCCATGAGAATATTTGAGAAATTTTTAATTCCTCACATGTCCTCTCACCCACATGGGGACAAGGACCTCATTTATGAGGAGATCTTGTCCCAATCCCAAGGTACTATGTACTACCTCCATGTCATGTACTCTCCTTCCAACTCATATACATATAATCTCTTACAAGCCACTTCACATGCCACATGTCAAGATGTGAGGGATTGTGAGTTCTCAACTCACCTTAGCCCTACATCTTGATCTTGGTGGCTCAATCTCGACTGTCCATTTTCCTAGAGAGTCCAAAATTCTTTATAAATACCCCCTCTTTTCTCTCATTTTAGGGGAGATCATTCATGCTAGCCAAACTCTTGCAAAATTTTTCCTTTGAGCCACACTTAGCCAAATTCTCATACTTGCATCCATTTTCACTCATTTTCCATCCTCATCTCATCTTATCTCATAGCTTGCATCTCTTGCCACCAAAGGAGCATACATCATCGAAGATCGAAGGGCCAACCAAAGGACAACTCAATAAGGTGAAATCTTTCATTTTGCTTAGTTAAGTTAATCATTAGGCCAATCTTGAGGTGTAGGGTGTTTGTAGTTGTTATTTGCACTCTTTTGTTTGTTGTTCATTTTCTAACAAGTATTTTCGCCCTATCACAACATTGTCTATGCTTCCACATTTTGCATATAAATGATGCAATGATGGGTGATTTGAATCTGTTAAACAAAGTGTTTTCAGTGGGCTGGTTTTAGTATTAAAGCTTCTCGGAATTGGCACTAGACAATGATATATTCATTTATCCTATGGTCTATGGAATTTATTTTATCAAAGCAAAATTTCTACATGGTTTCTCCAAATTTGTGATTGGCTTGCATGTTTTTTGTTTGTGGTTTTTTGTTTTTTCATTAGGAAATTGTCACTGCAAAGAGTCAAAAATGAAAAGAGAATTTTTTTTGGATTAGTTTCTAATGTTTTTATTGTGTGAACGTGTCTGCCACGAGGTTCTTGTCAGCAGGTGGCATTGTTGAAAGCAGGCCATGTGGCTTGTTTTAGCTATCACATTTTGCATACATGCGCTCGATTCTATCTTTCTAGATGCATTTCAACTAGTGTTGCATTTTTTCAAACAGTCATCTCCACTATCTATGCTTTTGCATTTTGCATATAAATCATGCAATGACGAGTAATTTGAATCTATTGAAGAGAGTGATGTTGTACCATGAGTTTACAAAATAGGAAATTTATAATCCTATTTGTACAATGGCAACAACTCATTCTTCTAAGCAGATTCAATTTATTCATCATTGCAAGATTGAAAGCATAGACATATTTTATTGACAAATAAACAACTATTATGGCCATGGAGCAACAAGAAAATAACTTTTTGCACCCAAAAGTCTACAGAAAAAACTGACAACGGTATGAAAATTATCCCTCTCATTCTGCAGGTTTTTGGTGAATTAGCATATTAAAATATATTTGATAATTTTATCTGACCTGTTTTGTTCTATGTTTGTCCCATCGCCTTTGATTTGATGGTGTTCAATACATTTGTTCTAGATTGTAGAAGAGAGTGAGAGTAGAAAAATTTCATGGACAAATCAAATTTTTTTTATGGACATAGACCAAGAAGAAAACAACTTGATTGTGCAAAAGTCTACACACAAAATTGACAATGCTACACAAATTTTCCTCTCTCACTTTGCACAATTTTCTTGAATCAACATATAAAAATACATTTGAAAATTTCAACCTACCTATTCTGTTTGGTGTTTTCCATATGGCCTTTTTTTTATGCAAACTAATATGTCAATTGATATATTCATGGGGAAGTTTTCTTCTCTTTATAGCTTTTTCCATCCAATATCTTGAAATTTTGTACACACTTGAATTGTTGCAGACACTTGTTTCTATTTGGAAAGAGTTTTTAGAAGCTTTGGATCAATACATCTAAAAGTAGCATCTCGCATGGAGGATTGAAGCTACTAGGATCAATCTTTAGTTTGGCTTTGCACTTATTATGTCAGGGCATGCATTTTTAGAAAGTATAATTGTATACAAATGCAAAAACTATTAGCACTAACAATTCCAAATTAATTCTTTTCTTAGGATTGTGCATTGCATGCATAATGCAAATAAATTGTTTGCAAATTAGTCTCTAATCTTTAACTTCCTCCCACATTGCAGGCTACATTGCAAGGAGCAACAATAGAGAAACTACACAATGCCTTCTACTTATAGTTTGTTTTTATAATTGCTACATACTATATCATGACAATTGTTGAGTATCGGGCATATGGATCATCCATCTCAAACTATAATTATTGTATATTAGGTCATGTAATTAATGATTGCCTTGCTACACTTACAAAAAATTTATCTTCCAAAGCATGATGCTTTTGAAAGCATATTCTTATTGCTAGTTACAAATTGATAAAGTAGGATTCCCTTGGATCTCACCAGGTTAGTGCTACTTACAAATTGATGAAGCAAAATTTTCTTCATATATATATATATATATATATACAAGGTTAGTGCTGCTTACAAATTGATGAAGCATAATTTTCTTCATTTATATATATATATATATATATATTGTATGTATGTATATATATATGTAAGCTAAATGTTTTTTGACTAGCTCTTGTTTAACATGGACATTGCACTTATTGCTAGCAGAATCTTGCTCAAATTGCATTCGATTGTTTGCATACAAGGAGCATGTAAATACTCAAAATGTTGATCAAAGTATGCTTTCTACATCATTGTCACAAAAACAAAAAGAATTGCAAATACTCTTCAACAACTAAACTTTGACTATTATACATTTGTTAACTATTAGCCACTCCCTTCCATTTATTGGTTGCTTTAAAGTTCTTCTATTTCTTTTCCTAAATATATAGTCAGATGCATTGATAATGAAATTTTTCTTTTGTTCTATAGGAGCTAAAGTGCATAGATATTCTAAATTAAGCAATAATCTGACAGCTTCCACATCATGGTTTACATCAAGGTGAGTAATGATTGACCATGACTGTTTGTATTGTAGCTCTTCACAACTATGCATTACACTGCTAGATAGCTTCAACACAAGTTTTGTTTTAGTCATATGCATTGACAATAAAATGTTGCTTTGTTTTGTAGAGTCTATACTACACTTGGTATTACATGAAAGGATACTATTATAGCTTTTGCAGAGTTGCTGATCAAGGTGTGTAATGGAAAACTAAACTTATTTCTCTTTCACTAGCTCAAAAAAAGACGGATCCTATTTCATTGCATTCAACATTTCAAGTTTTGCATACTTCTAAATACTAAATAGTCATTGTACTACTAAATAGTCTAAATACAATATGTCTTTAGTCAAGAAACCCCTGATTTGGAAATATGCTCACAAACAACCCACCAAAAAACAAAAACTCTTGTAACAACAAATTGTAGTGGAGACCTACAAACCAAATACTGAACCACAATTTACATCAATTGATCAAGTTTTGCATCATGCACGTTGTTTCTGAATTAATTCCTTCAACTACAAAGTCGGTAACTGTCTATTTGACACAATACATGTTTTGCTTCACTATCACTATTCACCAAATCAGCTATGCAATGGTGTTGTTGACCATTGCCTACATTGTCTTCACAGTGGCTGTGCTACAACTTTAAGCTCCTATGAAAATGACTTGTACCCAACAATGCTTAAGGATTTGCATGATATAGATGACAAAAACACATACTTGTGTAGAATGAGGCTTTCAACCATAGAGCACAATAACAATGGTGAAACTAGACTTTGGGGTGACACGTTCTGTTTAAAATGGCTAGCACATTGGTTGGACATACCAATATGCATTTGGTTCGTAAGGTACAAAAGAAGGTACTTGCATTTCAACAAGGACACCTGCAATCCTACAATATCAATTCTTTTCCATGATACAAATCATGTTGTTGGACACTATGAGCCTGTGTTTTCATGACTAAACACATACAATTGTATTCAAAACATTTAACCACACTTGGAAAGCACATATTGCAATTTTTAGAACACCTAGACCATAGTTGCAAATGCATTTGATAAACTTGGACTTTGTAGGCTCGCTACATTTACCACTACATGTGGCGAGAGCATGTTTGTTGCTACAAATTTTCTGATTGATGAACACTTTGATCCAATTGATTTGCGATTATTTATGGCCCAATCATTAGCCAATACATTTACAGTAGAAAACAAGTATGCATTGGCATGCTTTAACACCTTTGAGCACCATACCATAGCAAACAACAATCGTCTATTGCAATTGCAATTATTAGTTTCCAACATTGGAATACCATATGTACAAAGTGGCCTTGAGGGGATTGAGTTTTGCATATTATGGCTGTCACACATATTCCATGCAACAATACATGTATGGCAAGCAGATCCATCACCTAGATCAAAAACATTCACAAATTGCAAAGAGCTAAAAAAGAGTTTTAATCTAATTTGCTTTTTAACCAACTCAAGACATCATCACTATGAACCGCTTCAACAAAAACAACAATTGACTCATGAAATGCATATTAATGATTTCGTTTCAGTCCAATACATGACACAGTGTGCTTTGCATATGCCAAATCAAAATCAGCTATGCAACACTAGCCCAAATCTACTGTATCAACAATCATTACATTCTTTGAAAAACAAATGTGGGCAGTACGAAAACATTATGCTCCCCACACGCCAAATCTAAAATGTAGATTGTTTGCATCTTTTGTGCTGCACAACACAATCACTAGCCATCGAGCAAGAAAAAAAATAAGCATATCTACAAAGAAAAACAAAATACAAAAATCCATTAACTCATATTTGCAAAGCATAAATGACACACCCACTCAACCATGTTATCTTTGTGATATGCTTCATTTCTATCAAAACATTCACAAGGTTGATGATGCACTTTTTAAATCTTTCTCTTTGCTTCCCATTCAAATCAACGAAAAAACATCGACAGTTGGACAATCCATTTGTAAACAATGTACGAGAGCTATTTTAGATGCAAAGGTCCCTTGTTTTGCTACACCTTGGAGCATAAGACACAATGCACCAATAAATGTCGTTCAGTCCTTGAATTCCCTCAAAGAAAGACTCATGTCTTTGCACATTGCTTTTGCACAAATCAGATAACTGGGATATAGACGAGCACAATATGGATTGCTTGGCACAATCATCAACGTTCCTATGGATTTTGATAGAGTGCAACAAGCATTGCCTAGGCAACTAGATAAAAGTACAACAGTTGCAGTTAGATTGAAACGAAAGCTACAATATGAGAATGCATATGCATAAGGAAATATTAGACCTGCTCTTGTCATGAATGCTTTAACAACACTATCAAGAACACCACTATACATAGAACAAAAAATCTCTATATATAAAGAATGGGAAGAACAATTGGCAAAGAAAATAAAAAAATTGCATAGAGATATTGAAACAAAACAAAGTATGGACAATGACATCTCTGAAGATGATCAAGAACCCATAACTGAATCAGTCATACATTGGTTTAATGATGCACACTCAATCAAAGACCTTGACACAACCATCATTAAAATTGCACCATCAGAGGGGTTTAAACCTTTTGGTATTTTCCAAGACACATATGCAGAAGAGATGAACTTCCCAACTTTGTTTTTCGGTTCAGCTCGGCCGACTAACGTTACTAAAATCTTGACATACCAAAAGATAGCAAAATGGGAGCTTATGCATAGAGTCAATGACTTTGCAAAACACATAACAAATATTTTCTTCAAAGCCATTAAAATAATAAATCAACAAGTATCTTTACTGGCATGGATTTGCATAAGGAAAATTGAGTTAAAGGGTAAAAAGTTAGTTGCAAAAGATGTGCACAATCCAGTAGCCCTAGAAAAAAATTAAGATCTCCATTGGGCTATAGAACATTAAAAAGCATTCGGACCTCACTAGACTATCTAGAAAACACTAAAAAAGACATATTTGCAATGATAAGACAATTGGGACCTCCGACATTTTTTGTAACATTGATAAGTGTTGAGCACTTTTGGGAGCCATTGTGCAAAGCTTTGCAACAAATATCCATCCAACAACAAAGAAACTGTAATGAAACTATAAAAGATAGGAACCCGGACTTTGAAATTAGAAATAACCTGGTACTTTGCAGCCGATACTTCAATCATAGAATCAATGCATTTCAAAAAATGATGCTAAAAAACCATGAGCTCTTTGGCCAAGTCATGGACTATTCTTTTGTCACAGAATTTCAAAACCGAGGCAATGAACATGTTCATTTCTTGCTATGGATAAAAAATGCACCTGTATATGGAAATTGCTCGAATACTGAAATAGAAAGCTTTGTCAACAAGTAAATTTCTTGCAACTCATCACTGCTTGATACAAATCTCATCAAAATGTAAATGCACCATCATACAACAACCTGCAAAAAATACAAAAACTCAAGCTATAGATTTAGTTTTCCATTTCCTCCCATGAGCAAAACAACAATATTAGAGCCATTTCCCATGCCTGATGCTGCAATCAAGGATAGAGAAAGGACTTTTTTCAAGTAATTGGAAAACAAACACTACACAAAAGAGCTTTCATTTCAAAGTTTCTTAGACAAATTCAAAGTGGATGAAACTGATTACATTGCAATGCTTTGATCAACATTGACACACAAAATTGTCATGCTAAAAAGAAAGCCAATTGATATTTGGATAAATTCCTTTGCAAAGAAAGTGCCAAGTCTGTGGTATGCAAATACATACACACAATTTATTTTAGACGCATATGCAACTGCATCTTACTGTAGTTCATATATGACAAAACAAGATAAAACATTGTCTCTTGCATTTCGCCAATTGCAGCAACAATGCACACATGATTATGATGGGAAGATACAATTCATACAGAAGCTTGGCAATGCATTGTTAAACTACCAACAAATGTCCAGTCATCAAGCTGCTCACATTGTTCTCTCATTACCATTGCGTAGATGCTTAAGGAAAACGGTTTTCATCAATACTACACCATTAGAAAATAGAGTCTTCATGTTAAAAATTCCTAAAATATTAGCAAAAGAACAAGATGATTATGAAAATATCATGTGTACATCTACAATAGAAAAATACACACAACAGCCAAAAGCTCTTGACAAATTGTCACTAGCTGAATACATCTCCTTCTACTCAGGGAACTTTAAGAAGCTCAAGAAAAGAGCAACTCCACAGATTATTCGCTATGTAAGATACAATCCACTCATTGACCCTGGGAATTATTGTAGAGAGAAACTTAAGTTATATGTACCTTTCAGAACTAGTGAGCAAACCTTGCTAACCGGATATGACACATGGAGTGTAGTATTCAATGCAAAAAAGAAACTCATATTACAAGAATTGAAAAAGTTTTCACCGCACAAATTGCTCCTACATGGGGTGACATTGATGAAGCTGCAAAAAAAGCTAATAATGATATCTGCTCAACAATAGACATTGCGAATGAAATTGATAGAAGCAAATTGCAAAATGGCATAGAAAAATATGACATCATGAGCGACCTAAAACATATAAAAATATAAAGCTCATAGATTCAATTTGCAAAAAAATGTTTTCAGAAATAGCACATCCATTTCTCCTAAGCAACATTGAATACTTCAATTTACGAAGACAGTTGAACAAAGAACAACAATCAATACTAAATGATGTATTAATGACAAAAAGGCTAGTTCCCAAAAAACCTTTGTACTTGTTCTTGACAGGTGGAGCCGACACTGGAAAAACCTTCACAGCTAAAGCTATTTTTGAAGCAATGATTCAATTCTACGATAAGTACCTAGACAGTGACCCACTCAAGCCTAAAGGCATTATTGTTGCTTCAACAGGAAAAGCTGCATTCAATGCAGGCGGTGCCACTGCACATTCAATCTTTCATCTACCATGCAATTCTTCAAAAATGTTGCCCCTAGATTCAAACATAGTTGACAACTTAAGCAAGAAATTTGACCAGTTGCAAATTCTCCTTATTGATGAAGTCTCATTGATTGGCTCCAAAATGTTTATAACATTGATAGAAGACTTCACCAAATCAAACACACACCAACAAAACCATTTGGCAGTATAGATATCATATTTTGTGGAGAAATCTACCAAGCACAACCTATATACGATGCTTGGATATTCGAAGAAACAACAATAGATAAAGAGAAAATGTCATACACCTTTTGGATTGACAATGTGAAGTGCTTCAAATTGCACAACGTAATTAGACAAACAAATCAACACTTCATTTCCGTACTTAAATCGTTCTAAGACTGCTCAACAAACTAATCAAGACATTAGCTATTTGAATACAATGTGCTACAAGACACCTCCCAATGATCCACAATTCCCATACTTGTTCCACATAAATTCTGTGGTTGATGAGCACAACATAAAAATGTTGGACTGCTTACCCACAAAGCTTTACATCCTAGAAGCAGTGGATAAACAAGATACAACCATTGATAGCATCCAATTTCAACCTGACAAGTCATCCTTGCCTACTACAATTTATCTCAAACAAGACATTTTGGTTGAATTGATTACTGACAACCTTGATACAAAAGATGGACTCATCAATGGTGCAGATGGCATTTTAAAAATGTATACAACTGACAAAGAAGACATTGTTTGGATTCAATTCAATGACCCTACTCTTGGGAAATCATGTCGACAAAGAATGCAAAGTCTATACATAGGTTGTATTTTGCCTTCATGGACACCCATAAGAAGAATCATTACAAAAATCAAAACAACTACAAAATTAGTCACTCGAGCCCAATTCCCCTTGCAACTTGCATGTGCACAAACTATTCATAGAGCACAAGGTCTCACAATGGAGGCACTTGCTTTTGACCCTTGTAAAGTCTATCAACATGGTCATGTTTACACTGCTTTATCACGTGTAAGAAACATTGAGTCATTGTACCTCATGCATAGATTGCAACAACAAAATTTCAAAGTTTCAGAAAAAGTAAGCAATGAAATGCAACGCCTCATGAACTTAGCACAATGGAAACTACAACATAGTCTTGCATCTGTCTCTCCAAGCTATTTCAGCATATGCTCTTTAAATACACGTAGCTTTGCATTGCACGCACAAGAAAAGAAATAGCACATGACCATGACTTGCTGCAGGCAACTGTCCTTTGTTTCCAAGAAATGAAACACAATGTCCTTGACCATGTCAATTTCCTTAACAAAACATCCAATTGCTATACTGCATTCGACATTCATGGTCTACTAACATGTTGCAAGAAAACACTTTCAATGCAAAGCATCCAAGAATTTGCAACAAAGTATCTAGAATTGATAACTATTGACCTGTTGCATCTAGGCATCGCTCTACGTATCACAAATTTGTATTTGATACCAACACACACATTCATGATCTATTCAATCTAATAGAAAAAATTCTTAGCTCATTGCCACCTAACTCCAAATTGATTGTTGCTGGGGACTTCAACATTGACATGTTACAACCTACAAAAACACAAGCACTCCTCGAATTTATGCAATAACACAAACTGACATTACTTGTTGACAAGACAACAACACATGCAGGCAGTTTATTGGACCACCTCTGGATACACAACATCGAGAGTGCTATTGTCAACTTCACTATACTAGATACATACTGGACATACCACTTTGCAATATCTCTTCACTTTCAGTTATAGTCAAATAATGCTTGATTTTTTCAAACAAATTGTAAAGCTGCTGCAAAATTGTTTACAGATTATTAAGAATGACACAGATGGTAAAGAACAGTTTTGACTTTGCATTTTTCATTTGAATTTTTTTCCAATTCTCAAAAGATTAAAGACCAAGCCAAATTAGAGCTATCAGGCATTGACTCTGTTTCTGAACACAAACTACTGAAACTATTCACAAACAAAACGTCTAGCTTCATGGAGATGGTCACTGAACACACAACCAGTAATCATTTTATTTAAGCACATAAAATATAAACATGCCTTTTTGTCAAATCATTCACTGATCTCTACATGCATCTTGACAAATCAAGCTACATGTGAAAAATAAATGACGCACCAAATCAGGTATGACATAGTAAATTCATAATGACTTCTTTGCTAGTGAGTTTCCATCATGCTTATAACTACATTGCTTGTTTTTCCATTGCTCTACTCATGCAGATCGAAGCTTTCACTACTGTTCCTGAAAAGCAGCACCAATGATTCTGCTATAAATTTGGATCTTCCTAGCAAAAGCTGACTGGATGGAAAAAAGTTGCAAACACTGTAACTGATTGTCAATCCCATTGATCGCAGGTATGTCAAACTCATTTGCTAGATCAAGATCTCAATTTGCATACTATTGCTCTTGCTCTAGTCCATCTACAATGAAGGACATTACATAGTGACACATACTACTCTGACATAGTATCATTAACATAAATTTTTTAAGGTTTTCTCTTTCTATTTGAGGTACTTATTTTATCATTGGTCATTGCTTCAATGGAATTATGTAGCGGGTGATGCTTTGGTTAGACGAAAGTAAGGAGCAGTCTCAGTCAGTGGTAGATAGCTTCCCATCGACACCTGAAGGCACTTTTGGTTCGGATCAGTTAACTTTTAATCAATACTTATTTTTACTCTGAGCTTTTCTTATTTTACCATCAAAGTTGGCAGCATGGGAAATATGCACCAATAACCAAACATATTATTGTTAGACAAATTTCTAATTGAAACACATATGTAATGTTATATATGCACACCTACTAAGAAGGTCCCTTGCTGAACTTATCATGGCATAAATCCAATTTGGTATTTTATAATATAATGCAGAATGCATGTGATAGGAAAATTAATTGATTTTACTGAGCTATGCTTGAATACTGTTAAGAAGGGGGCATCAAACAACTCCTGAGAAGTGTTTGAAATTTAAAGAATTGATGCTGGAAACATTGTTCTTGAAGACAGAAAAGTACTGAAGAATATCTTCTCTAAGAGGTATCACAATTTTCCCACATTGACTCTCATGAGCATATTTTTTAAGTTTTATGTTCATGTTTCTTTATGCGGATTATTTTTTGAAATCTGAACTGTACAATCTTATTGACAGAAAGTTTCTCGAAATATGTTCCTATACACCATTTTGTAGACCTCTTCAAGTTAAGAATGCTGCCCTATAAATACAAATAATATAAATGGATGATTCTGACTACATCTCACAAAGATATTGGGATAATAACCTCAATAGGAATGCTTTTTCAAGATTGGATCCCCTTTAGCCAAAAAAATGTCTTCTGATAAATTATAGTGCAAATAAAAAGGTTGAAATAGTGTTTGACGATGTACCTTGCAACAGTTAGAGAAGCCAAAAAAATTACCAGACCTTGACATTCAAATTGCAAACTTAGTTGCTGTATAAACTAATGTTGATAAAAATATAACAAGGACAAAAACTGGAAAGGTTCAAAAGATATTAATGGTAATATTGTAAAACTTAGGGAAAAAATTAGGAAACTGAAAAAATGAGTGATTGCTAAGCAATTTCAATATTTTTACAATTAAAAAGCTGATTTTGATTTAATTGTTAAGTAATTTTTTGTTCAATTTGTTTTAATTCGTTCATCGCACAAAAATGTCATTGCATTTACTGCCATGAAAGAAGATTCTAGACACTGTAACTGATTCTCAATCCCATTGATAGCTTCTTGTCCTTGACTAGTTGAAGATTCAATACTCTAGCACCAATACCCTCTTCAAACAGGTAAATGCCTTGCACTTGACACAAACAAGCTTCAAAACCAAGTTACTTGCCATCAATGTTTTTTGTTAAATTTGTTTTAATTGATTCATTGCACAAATATGTGATTGCATATGCTGCCAGGAGCACTTGCAAGAAATTAATCACAGTTGTCGGATAACACAACATGGACCAATCAAAGGTTGCAGAGAACCTGCCTTCCAAAAAACAAAAAAAGAATGAAAATATGCACTGACATTCTTAATATGCTTTTTCCATGGATTAGAATAATGCATTTTCAATTATGCTCACTAGAAATGCCTTCTAACACTTGTCACTGAGTCATGTAGGTACCCCTGCAAATGATGCTACTTGCTCAAGTGACAACCAAGAACAAAAGAGGCAAGTCTTCTATCACATTTTAAGAGCATGCAAATATGTACTGACATACTTAATATGCTTTTTCCCTTTTAAGAGCATGCAAATATGTACTGACATACTTAATATGCTTTTTCCCTGCATTAGAAATATGCATTTGACATTAATGCTCTCTAGCAATGCCTTCTAACACTTATCACTCAGTCATGTAGGCACCCATGCAAATGATGCTCCTTGCTCAAGTGACAACCAAGAACAAAAGAGGCAAGTCTTCTATCACATTAACGTCATATGTAACTTTATTTTTCGCAAGGTCACTTGCTCATTCAATTTCCATCATTGCTGGCATTGCAATCTACAAAACGAAGACATAACATGTTCAACCATCAAGCATACTTGATATTTGTACAAAATAATCAGCTGTAGCCTTCGAAGGTGATGTCCTAGTCATTTATGACCCTGCTGCTACCAAAAACCCTGCAACACAGCCAAAAGTACCAATTATTCATATTGATTTGGTCGATAAGCATGACCAAATGACAATAACAACAAACATTAACAATAGACTGATTGACATATTCCTGCCACAATTATCGCCTCATAACAGTGTACAACTCACAAACCTTGTAATAAAAAAATCACAATATGAAAGAGGTGATGTTGATTACTGTCTCCAATTCACTCATAAAACCACCATTCAAAGCATTAGCAAAGTCTGCAAATAACGTAAACTAATACCTGACACAACAATCATGCAATTGATTCAGTTAAAAGATAGCTATTGTATTGGATCATTTGGTGCTATAGTTACTGCTCACTGTCAAATGCCAATGAAATATGAGCTAGATGTCAAAGATGGAGTCTAACATAGCTATATGGCTACTGTAAGATGTTTTGCAATAATCTCAAATCTCACCCTATATCTCTTCCATTATGCATTTTAGTGACTATGACAACTGACACAATTGTCTATTTTATAGGTTATAGTACCTAGCAGCTATACAAAGCTCCACACTAGACTGCAAGTGATGTTGGCATCAACAAAAACACCACTTTTATTGTTCAAGAATATTGTTCGCAATGGCCCAATAGGCTCAGCAGTTCTGCAAACAACACAATCCACCTTCATTGATGAGCTCAATGATCTATGTATGAAAGCTTTTCTAGAACCACTAACATCTTCAACACACATGTATGAGGAAGAAAAGAACTCAAAGAAAATTAAAGATAAATCAATTACTAGTCTCTTTTCGCTGTTTGAGAAGCTGTATAAGCCAAAGATGTTGATTTTCTGTAAATGGAGCTGTTGTTTTTCATTGCATAAGACCATCAAAATATGATTTTCTAGCAGTTCTCTATAGCCAGGGATGAATGAGATGAATCTGACCGAACTCAAGTAAAGCTAAGTTTTAGATTGATACCTCAATGTTTTTGTTTCTTTCTTTAGCTATTTTGTAGTCAAATTGTAATGCTGTTGTTTATTTTAATGACCTCTTGTAAAGTAATGTTGTTATACTTTTCCTGCTAAAGGAGCTAATGTAATTATTTTATTTTTGGAAGACATTGCATTTGATACAATTACATCAGTGGTAAAGCACTCAATTTATACTTGTAAATATAACAGTAGTCTTATTGTGCATTATTTTAGACATCTAGATTTCAATATTAATAAGAACTTAAAGATACTAAACTTAGATTGTTCATAATATCATAAGATAAATCAATTTAGATTGAATAAGGTTGAAAACAACATAATTATATTACATGGGTAACCTCTTGAGTAAGCTCTTCTCATGGATAGAATCTGATAAAATGTATCCTCACGACATCATTTTTGTTTCCTCTTTCGTTCTATTAAGGATCAAATTGCTGGAAATCATGTCTTGTGAGACATTTAAGGCTGCTTCAAAATTATTATTAGATTGCAGCTCGTAGTTGTTCTAATCAGTATTAATTACCGTATTCAATTTTGCTGTTATAGTTAAAGAAGTCATTCAACTCCTTTCTTTGATCACTAAATAAAGCTCCTTATTTATTTTTATGGAATCTGCATTGCCATTCCAAGTAACTGGAACCCTCAAGCCCAAGAACGTACATTTTCCGCTATATGAACCAGTCTGCACCATGTGTGAACAAAGGTTTTTCTTCACAGATTCATCAAACAATGATGTTGCTGAATGCACAACATGTGCAGCAACAACGAAATTTGAATACAAGCACTTTCTCCAATGTACCATTCAAACACCAGGCGGAGCTTTGGATTGTTACCTAGACAAATAAAAGTTGCAAAACAACTTTCCTCGGTGGAAATACCGTTTGTAAATTACAAAAAAGACATGTCCACAGTAATGTTCCTGCTACGCAAGTTCCAATTACAAGAAACATTTACACTCGCAATAGATAATTGCATTATAGCAATAGTCAAAGAAGACAACACCATTACACATCCACCCAGCTAAAAAGACATTTGTAGCTTAGCACAGACACTTATCCTGCACAAAATAATTAGTTAACTTTTTAAGCTCAACTTGTTTTGATTTGCTTTAACTTTTATCTTAGTTATTTCTCTTACAAAGTTGCTTCCCTCTTTTTTACTATGAATGTTGTAGACATAACTAGTTAAGCTTTCACCTATTTACTACCCAAAGCAATTAAATTTCTATTAATAGTAGTCAACATATTTCATCATCATGCAATGACCGATGTCAATGCGTGTCTATTTTCTTTAATGCAAAATATATAGTTAAGAATATTCAGCATAAAACTTTGTTTAAATTCCCATAGCAAGGAAACAATATGCAGGTAATAATGTTTGTCTAATCATGTAGGTATTACATATTTATATATTTTATAGCTGAATGGAAGTTGGAAGTTTGGATAACATAGATTGCTCTCCTGTATTTTGTAGAGCTAACAGAAAACCAACTCACTATTTTGTAGACACCAAATCTGAATTTGCTCATTTGCAGTGATGATTCAGAAAATACTAGCAACACAACCGCGGGTTGGAAATCTCTTCTTCATCATAAAGGCTAGAGATTCAGACATTGCATTGCAAAGGACGAAGATTGAAGCAACCTGTCATGTGCACTTTTGTTAGTGAACATTGACTCTAATTTAGCACTGAACTATTTTCCATGTTCACACATAATGATTGATTCATAGTTAATTGCTCCTATAGTCCTTAGAATTTTATTATATAACAAAGAACTTATTTCATGCAACTGAGCTGACAGACTTTTACACATTTCCATGTAAATTTTGTAAAGAAATGACAAGCTAACAAAAAGATCCAATTTTTGGACAATCTGATTTTTTTTTTTAATATTGGCATTTAGACACTGTTGCACCTGATCTAAGATATACTTCAATGAATAAGGCATGTTTCTGGTGCTTTATTATGAATACTATCATATTTAGCAAGATTTTGTTTTACATTTAAATTAATTGCTTTAAGTTTGTGTGCTTGTGTCTTAGTTTCCAACTTTTCCATATGTGTTTATATATAATAAGGTGCACATTGAAGGATTTTGACAATGCTACTATATTCGATGGTAATTGTTGCCAACAAATACTTTTATGCTACAAGTTACTCGTGTATTGTTGAATATGAATATGTAAACAATATCAAGATGTGCTAGCACCCTCTCCATACTTTTGTAAACATGATCATTTGAAAATGAAATTGAGACAAAGCATGTTTCAGCAGTTTCTTCCTTATTGAGTCTCACTGTTTTTGTCTTCTAAGAATGCTGGTCTTCATTGCACACATAAAACTTAGATTGGAGTAATAGGTCGGAAAAAAGCAATAGGGATGCAAAGATCAAGCGTACTCATAAAGGCTTAAGAATATGATCCCAATCTAACAGCTGATTAGACCTCTAGCATGAACAAACCAAATCTTGTTGGATTGTGGTTTTTACAAAGCAGGTTTACATGGGGCCAAACTTGCTGGTCTCTTTAGGAAGAGACCTCTTTCACTGCAAATTTTGGCAGGCCTTAACTTAGTCATTTAGCACCAAATTCATTGGTTTGTTTTTTTGTTTTCCCTTCCAAGAGCTTTCTGATAAGATTGGATTTCAGATTTGCAATCATCTTAAGTACAATTCCTTTTAATGAAAGTAGTATAGAAGTAGATTTATATTCGTAGGATAACATAAAATAATATATTACTTCTTTATAACTTATAAGTTAAAGAGAGCTACATATAGGTGACCACAGTAGACTTGGCATTCATAATATCATGTTCCCCTTTGAACGTTTGGAGCTAGGATTGCAAATGTGGATGTGTCTTTCAAGTCCTTACTGGCCTGTGGTTCTTGAAGCACAGTCGACAGATTAGCAATCTGAAGAGACCAATTAACATGCCTATAGAAAGAGAACAGGAAGTGAAGAAATGAAGGATGATTATAGCTTGTAAGCATGAATGTAGAATCAAAATGAATGTTTGATAGACATGGATTTGGCACAAAAGGGATAGGTGAAAGGGGGATGGAAGAATTTGACAGTTGCAAGAGTAAACTCTAATTCTTGAAAATTCCTATCTATTCTAAGCAAACTGTTCAATGTTATGTTCTCTTGAATAAATTTGAAAGTCATGCCTTATAGTCATTTAGACCTAGATATCTTGTAGCAGGCACTACAATTTATTTGTACTGTAACAGTGCTGGTGAGATAGTGTTTGTAGAGACTAAAAAATGATGCCAAGATATTGCTTTTCCCTGCAATTTTACACCTACAATCAATAGTTTGTATAAGAGCTTGAAAGTCTGCTATACTGACGGTCATTTACTTCTTAGCCTTGGGTTACTGCCCTCGAGTTTCATCGATCTTGCTTCATTTTAGTCTTGGGCTACTGCCCTTGAGGCTGATTTGATCTTTTTATTGAATTCTATGTCAATACACCTAGATTTGCTCTAGGTAGGGACTCCAGCTAGAGCACAGCTCTTGTTTAAAAGATATTTTATTATTATATTATTATTTAGTTAAAAGTTGTTTTATTTTACTTTATAATTATTTAAGAATCATTTTATTGTTATTTATTTTTTATAATTTTTTTAAATGAATATTTTATATTATTGGGTAAGGAATTTTTAGCTATTAGATAAGAGAGCAAAGTCTTTATGTTGAATGCTCTTTTGCTAAGAGCTAAGGACTAAGGGGTTTCTATTCCACCAAATTCATTGGGGACATGATCCCAACCCCATACCTTATGATTATGAGGCATTGCATTCAACAAGACTTAATTCTTGATCAAATCATTCAACTTCACCAATAGATCAAGAGTCCATTAACAAACACACACACACACACATATAAACAGTTTTAATTTTCATTATTTTATTTATCTAAAAGTTATATTTTTTACTTAAGAGTTATTCTAAATTTGTAGATAAATGTATTTTGTTTTAGTATTAAATTATTTAAAAAATATATATTTTTTAAATTAGTTAAGAAATTTTATTTATTTATGAATTATTTTATTTTATTAGTACCTACATTATTCATTAAGAGCTATTTTTATTTAAGTATATAAAATAACTCTTCTTCTATCATCATACATGAAGTCAATTCACTCTATAGGCAAAAGTAAAAAGGAAAGATCCATTTTCAAGCTATGCATGCACAAGGTTTATGACCAAGTTTCATGGCCCTTCCTAGAAAAAATGCTTGCTAGATTTGGTTTATGTGGGAAATTCATAAAGTTAATCTCAAAATGCATCTCTTTTCCCCAAATTTTTATATTATTGTCAATGGTATTCCTGCTAGGTTTTTCAATTGTAGTTGTAGGTTGAGGTAAGGTAACCCCTTAACATTGCTTTTATTGATCCTCCTTATGGAATTCTTGAGTTGAAGCTTTAATAAATGTTGTTATTTTAGAGAAACTAAAGGGTTTCAAGACTTCCTCCTCGATACCCCCTATTACTTATCAACAATTTTTTGAAGACATTATTTTAGTGGGTGAAGCTTCGATTGTGGAGTTCAAGAAAGTTAAAAGTATTCCATAAAATTGAGAAAAAAAACATGTCAAAAGGCGAATCTAGCAAAAAGTTGTTTATTGTTTATTCTTTGTTAACACTCCTCTAGCAAGGCAAAGAAAGATGACCATCTCTTAAAATATTAGTAATATGAGTTGCCTTCAATCTATCACAACATGCCCTTATTCATGGGAGGAATACCAAAAAGCTATTGGGCTCAACTGTTTGAGAGATTTTGAGGAAAATAGCTAGACAAAAAGGAGCCCTCTCAACTAAGTAGGTAAGTTGTAGCTAGTCAAATCTACATTTATCTAATGTTTTCTTTTTAGAATCCCTTCCAATATTGTTGACAAGCTGGAAAAAAATCAAAATAGGTTCTTGTGAATAAGATCTAAGGAGAAAATAAGGATTCCTTTGGTTAATTGGGATCAAGTTTGTCTCCCAAAAAATGGGGTAAGTTACACATCAAAAAACTAAAAATGTTTAACTCATTGCTAGCGACGAAGGTGGGATGGAGGACCTTATATATGGAAAATCCTTCTTAAAGTAGATTCATTCTCAATAAGGTCGTCAATTGAAAAATTAGTAATGTAAGGTCATTTGATTCTAGAAATGCCCCTACTTGCTAGATTTCCCCTTGATTGATGTTGATTGGTTGAACCCTATTTATCTCTAGCTTAAGGATTATATGGGATGTTGAGTGGATAATTATTTGTATCCATTTAATATAGTAAAATGGTGGAATCCTCTCTTCCTTCCTAACCCATCTCTTACTCAATTATTTATCCTCCAAAGACTTCATAACCATCTGTTTTTTGCCAATGTGCCTCTCTCCCTTGTGTTGATAAGCTTGCCTAGTTGATTCCTCATTTAGTTGTTGATTTATCTCCTCCAACTTCTAGTTGCTTCATCTCCTCTCCCTACCCCCTTAGGCCTCCCTTTGGTTAAAGCATCTTATCTTGAAAAGTGAACTTATTTTTGGTTAGTCATTCAAGACAAGGTACTTGTGGAAAGTTTACTAAAGAAAGGATTTTATTTACCTAATAGGGGTGTCCTATATGAGGGTGATTCAAAATCTACTCACCACCTTTTTCTTGATTATTCTTTTTCTTGGAATATTTTCTATCTTTTTCTCTCTTATTTTTCCCTCTCTTGAGTGTAGCCCTTATCCCTTATAGTCCTCCTCTCTTTGTGGATAGGTGAACACAATGGCATGCTAGGAAGGTTCAAGCAAGCCACCTAGATTTGATGGAACAAATTATGCTAAGTGGAGCTCATTAATGGAAGGATACTTAGTTTCTCTTGGAATTGAAGTTTGGATGTCTGTTGAGATCAAATATACTATTCCTGCTACTATTCCTATTGATCATGTAGGAAAGAAGGATTATGAGAACAATAAGAAAGCTTGGTTTACTATTAGGAACAATTTGTCTGATTCTATGCATGGAAGATTTATGCATTGTAAAACTGCTTATGATGTCAGGGAAAAATTGAAGAAGATCTATGAAGGTGACACCAAAGTGAAGTTGGCAAAGTTACAAGTGCTGAGAGCAAAATTTGAAGGTTTGAAGATGACTGAAAAAGAGAAGATTACAGACTATCTTTAGAGAGTTGATGATGTGGTAAATTCCATTAAAGGATATGGTGTAGAACTGAAAGAAGAAGATGTTGTGTTGAAAGTTATTAGGTCTATGACAACTAAATATGATTCCAAGATTTCTGCTATCGAAGAAGGAAGAGAAATTGATAAACTTACTCTTGATGAGGTGCATGGCATAATTACTGCATATGAGATGAGAATGCTAGATGTTGAGTCATCTAGGAGAGAAGCTACATTTAAGGTTGTCAAGAAAGAAAAAGATGAAGCTAATAAGAAAGACAAAGTTGTTGTCTTTGCATTTGATCATGAAGAAACCAACAAGGAATAATCAAACTTCATAAGAAGGCTAAGGATAGGATCTGACAAGTATAAAGGTAAGCTCCCTTTCAAGTGTTTTAATTGTGGTAGAATAGGTCATTTTTCTTCAAAGTGACCATATGGTAAAGAGGACAGCTCCAAGCAAGAAAAATATAGCAAAAAGAAGAAAATGGTTTTATCCAAAAAGATTTTTTTTTGGAAAGAATAAGAAGAGTCTATACATCAATGAAGAAAGTGAAGCATTTGATGCTAGTGATAGTTTAGAAGAGGATCAAGACCGTGACCTTGTAATGAAAGAAGATGGAAGAGAATTTCTGTTTATGGCTAAATAAACTAAGGATTAGAAAGATGTACAAAATGAGGACTTACATAAAGAAGAAGAGGAGGCTGTTGTTGATCTTGAAGGAGAATTAATTAGTGCTCTTGAAGATCTTGATGAACTAAGAGACAAATATGATGATCTTAAGAAAGAAAATAAGAAGTTAAAAAGGAATGCTCAAAACGCGACTGCCAAGTTATTACAAGAACTTGAGGAATCCAATAAGGTGATAATTGGTCTGAAAGTCCACGCAGAAGAGCTCAAAAGAGTTGAAGATGTTATGAAATCTAAATTACAATTTGAGATGGATAGATACTCGAAACTTGAGGTAGAAAGAGTTGCCTTAAGAAAAGAATTGGAGAAAGCTAATGAGAAGATCAATAAAGGTTTGAAGTTAAAAGGTGGTACTAATATTCCAGATGAATAGCTAAGTACACAAAATCTAGCTAATAAAGAAAAATCAGGCTTGGGACTTGAGAAAGGAAAAAGTTCATTTGTTGATGGTTCTACAAAGCTCTATGAAAGATTTAGAGTAGAAGAAAAATCAGTCCCCAATGGTGAAAAATTGGAAAAAGGAGAAGCCTCTGAAGATGAAAAGAAGTCAATTGCAGTTGAGAAATATTTTAAAGAGAAAGAACCAATTGAAGAAAAGAAAGTTAACAGGTTGATTCCTGATCAACAAAAGAAGAAGCAAAATACTAAGAGAACATACAATGATGGTTTCACAAGAGTACACTATCCAAGGAGACCTAAACAAATAAGATCTCCTCATCCAACACAAGGAAACTCCATGACTAGGTACTCATCATAATTCAATGGGTATTGCTATAATTGTAATAATTTTGGTCAAAAGGCTAGAGAGTGTAAAGTCATTCCAAGGAGAACTACAAATTTTATAATTAAAAATTCATTTGCTCCTTTAATTGATATGAATGTAGTTTGTTTCAATTGCAATAATTGTGGTCATATAGCTAGAAATTGTAGAAAAAAAATTAGGATACCAAATGCTTAGTCTGAGAAGAAAAAAAATACATCTTTCAAAGTTGAAATGGAAATTGAAGCCTCTGAGAAAAAGAAAGAAAAAGATGTAAATAAACCTAAGAAGGTATGGAAGGAGAAAGGGCTGAATCCTACTCAATCGATGATTGCCCAAACATGCATGCAAAGGAACAAGATTTATGGGTAATTGATAGTGGCCGCTCTAAGCACATGATTGGAGATAAAAATAAATTCATTAAACTTGAAATGAGGAAAGGAGGATCGGTGAGCTTAGGTGATAATACTACTGTCAAGGTTTGTGGTAAAGGAATTCTTAGCATAGATGTGAAGAATAAAACTAAAGATGTGCTCTATGTTAAAGTCCTGAAACACAATCTTCTTAGTGTCAGCCAAATATGTGATGATGGATACAAATTTGTATTTAATTTTGAACGCTGTAAAATAAGGAAAAATGGTAAGACAATTGCTCAAGGGATAAGGATTGATAGTAATCTCTATAATCTATGCAAAGTTGATGGAAAGCCTCACTGGTCACAACCTTAACTGATTCCCAAACACAATTCAATAGCAAACTTTGATTGGCATAAATTTTTTAATTAATCTCAATTCTGCATTGAACACACACATCCAACGACATGAAGAATTTTAATGTAAAACATAAACATAAATTTACTGCCAGGAAACCAAATCATTGTCCATTGTTCATGCAACATTCATTAACAAATATTCTACAATCAAAACACATGCAACCTTAAACAATGGATTTTCAACAGACAAAAATAAAACATCAATACATTCAATCCTTCTGCCTGTTGTCTCTTTAACACTTGGTTCCGGTGGATCCTCTTTCATTGTCTAACCCATTTTTCATCATCAAAATTCATCATAAATGGATGACAGTCGATTGGTTTCCAAATGTCAACCCACACAACTTCCCAACTAATTGTGATGTTTGAAATTATTCGTTTGAACCATTGGCCTCCACTTCCAATTGTCTGCCAAACTACCAAACTATCGATTGAAATCCAAATTGACAAGTAACACTATCGGGTTTGGAGAGATAATGGAAATAGGAGGTTCAAACATGAGTTTTCTGTCACTTAGGCGATAGGAGGGTACAATAGCAGTGACATAAGGTATTTAAATGAGTAGCTATAGACACAATGCATGCCAACAAACAACAAGGAAAACACAACAAAAACCAAATTTCAACAACAAGAAATAAAACCAAAATTGCAAGAGCAAGATGCCTTTGCATCAAACTCCCCAGGTGGAAAGAATTCATGAGCTCCTGCTCATGAGTTCTGTAATTGTATGACCTAGTTTATTAATCTCATCCTCAGTGAGCCAAGAAGAATCTTCAATGGGACAATTTCTCCATTTGACAAGATACTGAAAATATTCATGCTTACGGGTCTTCTTTAGCAATTGCTTATCTAGAATGCATTCTATTTGCTATGGAGCAGAGACCGCTATAGGTTGATTTTCTAGAGATGGGATTGCTACCTCAACTCTATCCTCTTCTACACCCCCCTTATAAGGATATAAATATGCTACATTGAAAATTGAAGATATGTTTAGATCTACAGGCAAGGAAATCTCGTATGCATTGGTAGAAAATTTCCTAAGAACTTGGCAAGGACCAATTTTATTCATCTGTAGTTTATTATAGGTTCTTGTGGGAAATATCTCCTTTCTTAGATGAGCCAACACAAGATCTTCAACTTGAAATTGCAACAGTCTCCTCTTTTGATCAACATACTTTTTGTATTGCTGATTGTTGTCTTCTATGTTCTACTTCACCTTCTCTTGAATATCATGAATGACTTGAGAAAAGTCCTCCCCGACTGCACTTTTCTTCTCCATCCTAGCAAGATCACAAAGTTCAAATACACCCTTGGGTGCATACCATACACCACATAGAAAGGACTAAAACTTGTACTTTTATTTGGCGAATCATTATATGCAAATTCAACTTGTGCCAACATGAAATCCCAACTATTAGGTGAACTACCAACAAGACATCTTAACAAATTACCCAAAATTCTATTGAAAACCTCGGTATGACCATCTATTTGTGGATAATAAGCATAACTAAAACTCATATTTGTGCCCAATTTATTCCACAGGGTCCTTCAAAAATGACCCACAAACTTTGTATCCTTGTTAGAAATTATACTCCTTGGAATTCCATGCAACCTCACATCTTTAAAGAAAAAAATAGCAATGTTAGTGGCATCAATAGTTTTCTTACATGGTATGAAATGCACCATTTTCAAAAATATATCTACCACAACAAAAATTGAATCATTTCCCCTTTGTGTACGAGGAAAACCCAACACAAAATCCATACTTATGGAATCCCAAGGCCTGGTTGGAACTAGCAAAGGCTGATAAAGCCCAACATTTTGGATTCTTCCCTTAGCATGTTGACAAACTCTGCACTTTTCTACATACCTTCTCACATCTTCATGCATCTTAGGCCAATAATAATGAGTACTTAATTGCAAATAAGTCTTATCCTGCACAAAGTGACTAGCAAGACTACCACTATGGTTTTCCTTCAATAAATTATCCCTCATGGAGCCTCTAGGGATACACAACTTGTTCCCCTTAAACAACAAACCTTCTTGAATCATGTAGTCCATCCAAGGCCCTCTATTCCTACAAATAGGATCATGGCAAGATGCATATGCGTCCTTAAAATCCACATCTTCTGCATACAATTCCCTCAAACCTTCAAACCCCACACTGCTAGCTTATATTTCACATAGCAGCAAATTCTTCCTACTTAGAGAATCAACAACTTTATTAATTTGGCCACTTTTATGTTTCAAAACAAAATTATAACTCTGAAGATACTCAACCCACTTGGCATGTCTTTGATTCAACTTGTGCTGATTATTGATAAACTGCAAAGTAGGATTATCTGTATACATAATGAAATCCTTAGGCAACAAATAATGTCTCCATTTTTTTAAAGCTTGAACTAAATAATATAATTCCAAATCATAAGAAGAATACTTCCTTTTTGCATCATTGAGTTTCTCACTAAAGAATGCTACTAGACTACCTTCTTGACTTAGGATTGCCCCAATAGCCAACCTAGTAGCATCACATTCCACTTGAAACACTTTATTAAAATCAGGCAAGGAAAGAATGGGCTGCTCACTTACCTTCTTAAGAAATCTTTCATTTTCTTCAACCTCCTTACTCCAAACAAATGGCCTTTTATTCCCTTTAATAGACTCCAATATGGGTGCCACTACATGATTGAAATTTCTTATAAATTTTCTATAAAAACTAGAAAGACCATGAAAGCTCCTTACCTCCATTACACTTCTTGGTGTAGGCCAATCAAGGATAGCTTGTACCTTGTCCTTTTCCATCTTCAAACCCTCCTTTGACACCACAAAGCCCAAATAAACTAGTTTGGTCTGCATAAACACACACTTTTTCAAATTGATCAGCAACTTCTCCTCATGTAGCCTCCTCAAAACCTGCCTCAAATGCTCTATATGCTCTTCTTTAGACCTGATAAACACCAAAATGTCATCCAAATACACAATAAATTTTTTACCAAGGAATGGTTTCAAAACCTCATTCATTAGTCTCATAAAAGTACTAGGGGCATTAGACAATCCAAAAGGCATAACTAGCCATTCATACAACCCATCACTAGTCTTAAAGGTTATCTTCCATTCATCTCCCGGTCTGATTCTTATTTTGTGATAGCCACTTTTCAAATCTATCTTGGAAAAATAAATAGACCCACTCAAAAAATCCATGAGATCCTCTATCCTAGGTATAGGAAACCTATATATTATAGTGATCTTATTAATAGCCCTTGAATCAATACACATACGTTGTTCCCCTCCTTTCTTTGGAACAAGTATTGTGGGAACAACACACAAACTTAGGCTTTCCCTTATCAAACCCTTTTTCAAGAGGTCCTCCACTTTATTCCTTATCTCCTCATTTTCCATAGGTGTTAACCTATAAGTAGCCTTATTTGGAAGACTAGCTCCTGGAATCAAATCCATATGATGGCTAATGCTTCTCATAGGAGGCAATTCATTAGGAAAATTAGATGCAACAATATCCATATTCTCATTCAAAATATCTTGTACTTCAATAGGAAAATCATCAAGTTTTGTAGAAGTAATTACACATCTAGGCTTAAGAACCAAAGAAAACCCTACTTCCTCTTCTTTCAAATCATGAAGAAATTCCTTGCCACTTACCATCATTCCCTTACTACTACTGCTACTATTGTTGTCCTCTTCTTTCTCCCTTATGGGCAGCAAGGTATGCTTCTCTCCATCCTTCTCAATAGCATATGTATTCTCCCATCCATCATGCAAAACTTTCCTATCAAATTGCCATGGTCTTCCAAGCAAAACATGACACACATCCATTGGCATTACATCACATAAAACACTATCTTTATAACTTCCAATCTGAAAATCAACATAGGCTTGCTCACTAACCAATATTTGATGACCCTTTTGTAACCAAGACACCTTGTACGAAGAGGGGTGTTTAATCCTTTTCAGATTTAACTTTTCTACCATCTCAGTTGCAACAATATTATTTGTGCTACCACTATCTATAATGAGTCTACAACATTTACTGCGTGACTTACACTTGGTTTTGAACAATGCTCTCCTTTGAATTGGCTCCTGACTTTCTTTTTTTGGCTTCAACAACACCCTCTTGAGCAATAAGGATTCACCTAATTTTTGGTTCATCTTTGTGGCGCACTGGTGACCCCGCACTTTATTGATCAACATGTACAATATGATTACTCTTAAATTTTGAATGTCCTCCTTGGGATGACTCAGGACAATCCCAACTCTTGTGTCCATATTGGTTGCACTTAAAGCACTTTCCTACAAACCCTCTACCTCTACCTTGAAAACCACCTCTACCACGATCTGCCCCCTTTATTTTGGAAACTTCCTCTATCATTAGTTTTAGTTGTACTAGAACTCTCAACTTCCTCTCCTTGATGATGTTGCTTCCCCCTACTAGTTTGTTGTCCCCTTCCTCTAAACCCTCTTCCTCTCTTTCTAAATTTTCTTTCTTTGCAACTTGTCCTCTACCTTTAGGGAAACTTGATAAGCCTCTTCTAGGCTTCTAGGGGACATAAGGCTTATTTCATCTTGTAAACTATACTTGAGACCATTCACATACTGGGCTATTTTCTCCACATCTTCCTCACTATGCCTTGATCTGATTACCAACTTGTAGAATTCCTTCGTATAGTCTTTCATAGACATGTATTTTTGCTTCAAATTCTACAATATCTTAAAGAGATTAGTTTGATAATCACTTGGAAGGAATTTGGCCTTCAACTTAGCCACCATCTGATCCCAAGAGTTGATCTTATCCTTATTCTTCCTTCTTCTCTCAGTTTGGAAAAATTCCCACCACATGGCAACATGGCTCTTCAATCTGGTGCAGGAAAATTCACTCTCCTTTCTTCTGGAACACTCTCATAATCAAAATACTTGTTCAAGTCATTGATCCAATCAATTCGGTCTTCTCCATTTAGGCTTCCTGCATAAGTTGAAACCTCTACCTTTGGTTTAGAACCCAAATTCATGATTGTTCTCAACATTCTTTCCTCAAATCCATCCTACTGCTCTCCCTATCCTTCCTCATCATATTCTCTCTATTCTTCTTCTTCTTCATTATCACTTGCATCCTCATCAAATTTCCCTCTTCTTTGTGCCCTTTCCAAGGAATCCATCCTCTCTATCAGATGCTGCAACAACTCATCACCATGCCCTCTTCTGCCTCTTCCATGGGATCCACCTTTGCCCATCCTTCTTGGAGGAATTCTGTCCACACTCTTGTTACTTTCAACTACAGGCTCTGATACCAAATGATGGAAAGCCTCACTGATCACAACCTTAACCAATTCCCAAACACAATTCAATAACAAAATTTGATTGAAATTAACTTAAGAATTAATCTCAATTCTGCATTGAATGAACACATCTAGCAACAAGAAGAATTTCAATGTAAAACATAAAAATAAATTTACTTCCAAGAAACCAAATCATTGTCCACCATTCATGCAACATTCATTAACATAGATTCTACAATCAAAACACATGCAACCTTAAACAATGACTTTTCAATAGACAAAAATAAAACATCAATACATTCAATCTTTCCGCCTGCTGTCTCTTTTGCACTTGGTTTCGGTGGATCCTCTTTCACTGTCTAACCCCTTTTCCATCACCGACCTTCATCATATATGAATGATAGTCGATTGGTTTCCAACTATTGACCCACACAACTGCCTAACCGATTGTGATGTTTTACATTCTCTGTTTGAACCATTGGCCTCCACTCCCAATTGTCCACCAAACTACCAAATTGTCGATTCAAATCCAAACCAATAGGTAACACTATTGGTTTTGGAGAGATAACGACGATAGGAGGTTTGAACATGAGTTTTCTATCACTCGGGAGACAAGAGGGTACAAAAAAAATGAGAAAAGGTCTTTAAATGAGCAACTATAAACATAATGCACACCAACAAACAACAAGGAAAACACAAAAAAAAACCAAAATTTCAAAAACTAGAAATAAAACGAAAATTGCAAGAGCAGGATTCCCCTACATTAGAATTGGAAGGCCAAACATGTCTAGTTATCCAAGCAAATGAGAGTTGGTTGTGGCATTGAAGACTGGGACATATTAAATTTGACAATTTAGTAAAGATAAGTTCAAAAGGTTTAGTAAGGAATATGCTTAAGATTGCAAAGCTTGAAAATATCATTTGCCAAGGATGCCAGCAGGAAAAGTAAAAATGTTCAAGTTTCCTACAAAGGATTATTCAAATAAAAAACCCTTGGAGATAATTCATACTGATCTATGTGGTCTAGTGAGGACAAGGGTGTTTCAAGGAGAAATATATTTCATGTTGTTGATTGATGATTATAACAAAATGGCATGGGTCATATTTTTGAAGGAGAAGGCTGAAGTGTTTGAAAAGTTTAAACTCTTTAAGGAGCTAGTAGAAAATTAAACTGGGAGAAGAATCAAATGTCTCATATTAGACACAAGTGGAGAGTTTACATCAAGTGAATTCAAAGAGTACTGTGAAGATCATGGAATCAAATGCCAGTATTTAGCTCCAAGAACACCACAAAAAAATGGTGTGGTAGAGAGAAGAAATAGGATTGTGAAGGAGATGGCTAGAGCCATGTTGAATGGGGAAAATTTGATAGATACATTTTGGAAAGAAGAAATACAAATTGCTATATACATTCAAAATAAAACTCTTATTAGATTTAATAGTGGTATAACACCATATGAATTGTGGTTCAGTAGGCCTGCATCAGCCAAGCATTTCAAAGTATTTGGGAGTAAATTCTATATTAAAAGAGAAGATGAAGATTTAGGAAGCTTTGAGTCAAGGTGTGATGAAGGGATATTCTTAGGATATTCAAATCAAAGAAAATCCTACAAGTGTTACAAGAGATTGCATAAAATTGTAGAGAGTGTACATGTCAAGGTTGATGAAAATACAAATCAAGCCAAGCCCAACATAAACAATCTTGAAACATAATTAGATGATGAGGATATAAGTGTAGCAACAAAAGAAGAAGAACAAGAAGTGAATGAGAAAGAGGTTGAATGTGCTCTTGCAAAATATGTGCAAAAAGATCACCCGTAGATCAAATAATTGGTGATAATAATGAAGGTGTGAAGACTATAAGAAGACTTAAAAAGAACAAGGAACAAGTGAACTTTTCCCTATTATCTCAGATTGAACCAAAAATCTTCGATGAAGTTAGTAAAGCTAAGAGTTGGATGAAGGCAATGTAAGAGGAAATCAATCAGATTGAAAAGAATAAAACATGGGAATTGGTTCCTAGACCATCAAGCAAGAATGTAATTGGCACCAAATGGGCATTCAAAAATAAGTTGAATGAAGATGGAGCTATGGTTAGAAACAAAGCAAGGTTAGTGTGCAAAGGATATGCACAAGTAGAAGGGATTGACTTTGAAGAAACATTTTCCCCTATTGCTAGGCTAGAAGCAATAAGAATGTTTCTTGCATTCTCAGTCTACAAAGGATTTAAAGTATATCAAATGGATGTCAAATCTGCATTCTTGAATAGAAACCTAGAAGAGGAAGTATATATTGAACAACCAAAAGGTTTTCAGCTATCAGAAGATGATGAATATGTTTGCATATTGAGAAAAGCATTGTATGGTTTAAAACAAGCCCCAAGGGCATGGTATTCAAGACTGGATTGATATCTACAACAATAGGGATTCAAGAAAGGTTGTGTTGATAGAAATCTGTATCTCAAATCTGAAGGTAAGTATATGATCATTGTTGTGGTATATGTAGATGATATTATATTTGGTGGTAGCAGTGATAAAATGTGAAAACTATTTAAAATGTGAAAACTATTTGCTACAAACATGCAAGATGAGTTTGAAATGTCCATGCTAGGAGAACTCAACCTTTTCCTTGGTTTACAAATTACACAAACTGATAAAGGTATATTCATATCTCAAACCAAGTATGCAAAAGAAATGCTTAAGAAGTTTGGCATGGAGGATTGTATACCAGTCAATACTCCCATGATTATTGGCTGCAAGTTGAGAAAATTAGATGAGTCACTTGATGCAAATCAGACCTTGTATAGATCAATGATTATAAGTTTTCTATATTTAACTACATCTAGGCCAGATATAATACAAGCAATTTGTATGGTAGCAAGGTTTTAGGCTTCCCCAAAGGAATCTCATGTCAATGCAGTGAAAAGAATTCTTAAATACATCAAGAACATTGTTGACTATGAGCTGTGGTATCCCAAGTGTAAGGATTTATCATTAATGACATATATAGATGTAGATTGGGTAGGAAGTGGAGATGATAGGAAGAGTACCAATGGTGGAGCATTCTTCTTGGGGAACAAATTAGTTTCTAGGATGAGCGAAAAGTAAGAGTCCATCACTCTTTCTATTGAAAAAGTAGAATATGTTGCTACTGCTGCATGTTGTGCACAAGTCTTGTGGATGAAGCAGATGTTAAAAGACATCAAAGTGGAATGCAAAGAGCCTTTCTCTATTCTTTTTGATAATTTGAGTGCCATTAACATATCAAATAATCCAGTGATGCACTCCAAAATGAAGAATATATCAATCAAGTATCACTTCATCAGAGAGAAGGTTGCAGATAAGGAAGTCAACATGGAGTATGTTCCTACCAAGGTACAAGTGGATGATATATTTACAAAGCCTCTTCCTACAGAGTAGATTGAATACTTGAGGTAGAAGCTGTGAGTATTTTCTCCCACCTCATATCACTAAACATTAGTGCTAGGGAATATATCCATGGGAGCTTCATTTATCATTTATTTAACCCTTGTTAAGCATGGTGTGATCAAGTTAGGTAAAATCTTGTTTTAAAAATTTCTAATGACTTGATGGTTGCAACAATGATCAAATTTAAGCATTTCCTCAGGGGGATTGTATCCTTTTCCATTGATTTCAAAGGGGGAGAAAATATAAATATGGGGAAATATGAAGCATGTTGAGAAGAGAAGAGATATATGTCACAAGGGGAGTTGTTATGTTGCTATGAGAATAGTCAAGTTGGTATAGGGCTTCAATGTTATATCTTGTATGAGCACTTCAAGTTTTTCCATCAATGCCAAAGGGTGAGATTTTTGGCATATAGTTTTCATTGATGTCAAAAGAGAAAATCATGCAAAGGGGATTGTTGGCATGATGATAAAGGATGAATGTGAGAGCATTGGAACTGATGGAAAATTAGGCCATAGATTCGATGTGGGTTTTCTGAGAGCTTCTCAAAAACATAAATTGTAGGTCTAGAGGTTGAAGGATGTGCTCAGAATGGTTTTATTTGTGCTCTTAGACAAAAATAGGGTTTACTAGTTAAGCCATATGGTTGCAGTCATGGCATTGTGAACAAGATTTATATTTTGATGCTGACTGTCTATCACAGGTTGCCGATTTCTTAAGTTATGACTTAATCCTTTGATGTCGATTGGGGAACCGACCCCTTCACCTAGCTACTACCGGCCCGAAAAATATTAACTACAATGTTTCCCAAGTCCCGAGCAAAATATTTTTCCCTGGCGTGATCGACGATTTTGGTTGAGGTTGTAAGAATGGACAGTGGTTGCATAAACCACTGAGATTTTAGTGGGGCCCGATCAAGACTTGCGGGGTCAATGAGGAGTAGTGGAGATTCATCCATGATGAATGGATGTTTTCTGTTGATGAATATGGTGAAACCTACAAAGGAAACACATGAAGACACTAGACATAGCTTAAGGTTAGACCCGATGAGCTGACAATGGAGTTTGATGATGTGTGACTACGAATGGCGAAGGATGATTTGATTGGTAGACCAACTCACATCGTTGCTGTGAGTTGCATGACAATGATGTGGAAAAAAAATGAAAACATCCTGCAAGTGCCACAAAGCTTGTGTGGGCCCATTGCTAGAGGTCACGAGATAGCGGGCTTTAGACGTGCGTCTTGGTGGACCCCATGTAAGGCAAGCAGTGTATGGAGGAGATTTATGATACAAATTGTTTGGCGATTGATCCAACGGTGATCATAAGTTAGTGAAGATAAATGATGAAGATTGATCAATGTCGATCGGATGATGATGGTGAATCATGACAAAGGTCGATAGGTGGTGAGGAGTGATTGCTAAAATATGCTAATTTGCATCGTTGTTGTGAATTAGGGGGCAATGGCATGGAGGAAAGATGGACATTGGTGGGACCATAGTATGTGTCTCTTCGATAGAGCTATATGATAGATCAACAATGAAGATTTAAATGACCGCTTATCCAATGGTCAAGATTTAAAGACATGACAATGAATGAGGATCACAAGATCAAGGTGTGAAAGGAGAAGTGCGACGACCAAAATTTAAAAGTAGAGATATGAAATGGTTACGATAGTGTGAACAAGGGTTTGGACTGTAAACCAACATAGAGGAAGGAATTAATTGGCCCAACTATGCCAATGACTAATGTAAATGAAGATTTGATCTTCAAGGCAATATAACAGATTGTAGATATGATCAAGATCAAATGAATAGGAGAATGCGCTGAATGCATATCTGATTCTAGGGTATGAAAGAGAATGAATGAAGGAAAATAATCTATAACATAATTAAATGTTGGGCGACTCGATGCAAGATATGGAAATATTTAGTAAACTCTATCAGATATCTTTATTAGGAGCTAGAAAATGGTGTGTGGCTCAAGGTAGAGGAAGCTTGTTGGTGAGGTTAGTATGTGAAGAAAAATCTAGCAGTAAGCTTGAGATGACCTGAATGATGGAGAGAATCTCAAGGTAGAGATTCTAGATCGGTGAAGTTAAGAAAAAAGAAGACAATTAGAGAATTGTCAATGTCGTTGCATCTGCTATAAGTGAAAAGCGTGAGTAGTCTGCAAGAGTAGTGTGTGCTAAATAGAGTAATGTATAGCCAAGTATGCAGAATAGGAAGGTTGATGAGTAAGTAGTGCAAATAGTTAGTGAATGCACATATGTGTGTTGCCTAGATATAATATAGATCATCATCTAGGTTTGCATTTAGGAGGGTGCAAGTATATGAAACATTGCATAGCAGAAAAAGAGTAGGTGAGAGTTTAGAGCAGAGTGTGTATGTTGCTGAGAGTGCAGCTTCAACAATAGTAGTGCAATTTGTAGGGTGTGCAACAATTCATTGAATGTAATGGTGCATTTTCATGTTGAGTGGAACCTAATTGTATGCATATATGAACTTGTAATTCTATTGAGGTTGTAGACTCATTGAACTGAGTTGTAGCTCCTAAAGATGGTGTTGTAGCATCCTTGAAGTTGTAGCTTCTAAATTAGGGATTTGTTGGGTTGCAGCCCTAAACATTGTAAGAGAAGATTTCCTTTTTGACGTTGGATTTCAGTAGTAGCCTCAAGCAACTTTTGTCACCATGGTTTTTCCCATCTTGGGTTTTCCACATATATCTGATGTTGTTGGCATGTTTGTGGTGATTGTTTATATGCATGTTTATGTTTGCATGTTTATTTTTTAATCTACAAATTAAGTTTTGGAGAAAGAAATCTGCACAAAGTATCTAGAGCTAAGAAATTAATCAACATAAAGTTTTAAGGGCTAAATTTTTTAGTATCTACTGATTCACCCCCCTCTCAATAGATCATTGTGTTCTAACAATTGGTATTTGATCCAGGTTCCCTAGGAGAAGCTTAATCAGCTTGGGTAAGAACTTGGGTAGGTGAACACAATGGGATGTCAGGAAGGTTCAAGCAAGCCACCTAGATTTGATGGAACAAATTATGCTAAGTGGAGCTCATTAATGGAAGGATACTTATTTTCTCTTGGAACTGAAGTTTGGATGTCTGTTGAGATCAAATATACTATTCCTGCTACTATTCCAACTGATCCTGTAGGAAAGAAGGATTATGAGAATAATAAGAAAGCTTGGTTTACTATTATGAACAATGTGTCTGATTCTGTGCATGGAAAAGTTATACATTGTAAAAATTCTTATGATGTTTGGAAAAAAATGAAGATCTATGAAGGTGACACCAAAGTGAAGTTGGAAAAGTTACAAGTACTGAGAGAAAAAATTGAAGGTCTGAAGATGACCGAAGAAGAGAAGATTGCAGACTATCTTCAAAGAGTTGATGATGTGGTAAATGCCATTAAAGGATATGGTGTAGAATTGAAAGAAGAAGATGTTTTGTTGAAAGTTATCATGTCTATGACAACTAAATATGATTCCAAGATTTCTTCTATCGAAGAAGGAAGAGAAATTGATAAACTTACTCTTGACGAGGTGCATGGAATAGTTAATGCATATGAGATGAGAATGCTAGATGCTGAGTCATCTAGGAGAGAAGCTGCATTTAAGGTTGTCAAGAAAGAAAAAGATGAAGTTGATAAGAAAGACAATGTTGTTGTCATTGCATTTGATCATGAAGAAACCAACGAGGAAGAATCAAGCTTCATAAGAAGGCTAAGGAGAGGATCCAACAAGTATAAAGGTAAGCTCCCTTTCAAGTTTTTTAATCGTGGAAAAATAGGTCATTTTGCTTCAAAGTGACCATATGGTAAAGACGACAGTTCCAAGCAAGAAGAAGATAGCAAAAAGAAGAAAAAAGTTTATCTAAAAAGAAAGAATTTTGGAAGAAGAAGAAGAATCTATACATCAATGAAGAAAGTGAAGCATCTGATGCTAGAGATAGTTCAGAAGAGGATCAATACTGTGCCCTTGTAATGAAAGAAGATGGAAGAGAATTTATATTTATGGCTAAAGAAACTAAGGATCAAAAAGTTGCACAAAATGAGGACTCACATGAATAAGAAGAGGAGGTTGTTGTTGATCTTGAAAGAGAATTAATCAATCCTCTTGAAGATCTTGATGAACTAAGAGACAAATATGACGATCTTAGAAAAAAATAAGAAGTTAAAAAGGAATGCTCAAAAGGAGACTGAAAAATTAACACAAGAACTTGAGGAATCTAGTAAGGTGATAGTTGGTCTAGAAGTCCATGTAGAAGAGCTCAAAAGAGTTGAAGATTTTATGAAATCTAAATTACAATCTGAGATGGATAGATGCTCTAAACTTGAGGCAAAAATAGTTTCCTTAAGAAAATAATTGGAGAAAGCTAATGAGCAGATCAATAAAGGTGATAGATGCTCTAAACTTGAGGCAAAAATAGTTGCCTTAAGAAAAGAATTGGAGAAAGCTAATGAGAAGATCAATAAAGGTCTAAAGTTAAAAGGTGGTACTAATATTCTAGATGAATTGCTAAGTACACATAAGCTAGCTAATAAAGAAAAATCAGGCTTAGGACTTGAGAAAGGAAAAAGTTCATTTGTTGATGCTTATGCAAAGCTCTATGAAAGATTTAGAGTAGAAGAAAAATCAGTCCACAAAGGTGAAAAATCGGACAAAGGAGAAGCCTCTCAAGATGAAAAGAAGTCAACTACAGCTGAGAAATTTGTTAAGAGAAGGAACCAATTGAAGACAAGAAAGTTAACAGGTCAATTCTTGATCAAAAAAAGAAGAAGCAAAATACTAAGAGAACAATCAATGATGGTTTCACAAGAGTACACTATCCAAGGAGACCTAGACAAAGAAGATCTCCTCATCCAGTAGAAGGAATCTCCATGACTAGGTACTCATCATAATTCAATGGGTATTGCTATAATTGTAACAATTTTGGTCAAAAGGCTAGAGAGTGTAAAATCATTCCATGGAGAAATCCAAATTTTAGAAGTAAAAATTCATTTGCTCCTTTAGTTGATATGAATGTAGTTTGTTTCAATTGCAATAATTTTGGTCATATAGCTAGAAATTATAGAGAAAAATTTAGAAGACAAAATGCTTAGTTTGAGAAGAAGAAAAATACATCTTACAAAGTTGAAATGCAAATTGAATCCTCTGAGAAAAAGAAAGAAAAAGATGTAAATAAACCTAAGAAGGTAAGGAAGGAGAAAGGGAAGAATCCTACTTAATCGATGATTTCCCAAACAAATTTGCATGCAAAGAAACAAGATTTATGGGTAATTGATAGTGGTTGCTCTAAGAACATGACTGGAGATAAAAGGAAATTCATTAAACTTGAAATGAGGAAAGGAGGATCGTTGAGCATAGGTGATAATACTACTGTAAAGATTCATGGTAAAGGAATTCTGAGCATATATGGGAAGAACAAAACTAAAGATGTGCTTTATGTTGAAGGCTTGAAACACAATATTCTTAGTTTCAGCCAGATATATGATGATGGATACAAAGTTTTATTTAATTTTGAAGGTTGTACAATAAGGAAAAATGGTAAGACAATTGCTCAAGGGATAAGGACTGATAGTAATCTTTGTAATCTATGTGAAGTGGAAGGCCAAACATGTCTATTTAGAGAAGCAAATGAGAGTTGGCTGTGGCATAGAAGAATAGGACATGCAAACTTTGAAAATTTAGTAAAGATAAGTTCAAAAGGTCTAGTAAGGAATATGAATAAGATTGCAAAGCTTGAAAATATCATCTGCCAAGGATGCCAATAGGGAAAGAAGAAAAAGTTTAAGATTCCTACAAAGGATTATTCAACTACAAAACCCTTGGAGATAATTCATACTGATCTATGTGCTCCAATGAGGACAAGGGAATTTCAAGGAGAAAGATATTTCATGCTGCTGATTGATGATTATACCAGAATGACATGGGTCACATTCTTGAAGGAGAAGGTTGATGCATTTGAAAAGTTTAAACTCTATAAGAAGATGGTAGAAAATGAGTCTGGGAGAAGAATCAAATGTCCCAGATTATACAGAGGTGGAGATATTACATCAAGTGAATTCAAAGAGTATTGTGAAGACCATGGAATCAAATGCCAGTATTCAACTCCAAGAACACCACAACAAAATGGTGTGGTAGAGAGAAGAAACATGATTGTGAAGGAGATGGGTAGAACCATGTTGAATGAGGAAAATTTGATAGATACATTTTGGAAAGAAGCAATACAAACTATTGTATTTATTCAAAATGGAGCTCATATTAGATTTAATAGTGTTAGAATGTCATATGAATTGTAGTTCAGTAGGCCTGCATCAATGAAGCACTTCAAAGTATTTGGGTGTAAATGCTATATTAAAAGAGAAGATGAAGATTTAGGAAGCTTTGATTCAAGGTGTGATGAAGGGATATTCTTAGGATATTCAAACCAAAGAAAATCCTACATGTGTTGCAACAAGATATTGCATAAAATTGTAGAGAGCGTACATGTCAAGGTTGTTGAAAATATAAATCAATCCAAGCCCAACAAAAGCAATCTTGAAACAAATTTAGATGATGAGGATATAAGTGCAACACAAAAAGAAGAACAAGAAGAAGTGAATGAGAAAGAGGTTGAACGTGCTCCTGCAAAATATGTGCAGAAAGATCATCCTGCAGATCAAATAATTGGTGATCAGAATGAAGGTGTGCAGACTAGAAGAAGACTTGAAAAGAACAAGGAACAAGTGAAATTTTCCATCATATCTCAGATTTAACTAAAAAGCTTTGATGAAGCCAGTAAAGATGAGAGTTGGATGAAGGAAATGGAAGAGGAACTCAATCAGATTGAAAAGAATAAAACATGGGAATTGGTTCCTAGACCATCAAGAAAGAATGCAATTGGCACCAAGTAGGTATTCAGAAATAAGCTGAATTAAATGGAGCTATGGTTAGAAACAAAGCAAGGTTAGTGTGCAAAGGATATGCACAAGTATAAGGGATTGAATTTGAAGAAACATTTTCCCCTGTTGCTAGGCTAGAAGCAATAAGAACGTTTCTTGCATTCTCAGTCTATAAAGGATTTAAAGTATATCAAATGGATGCCAAATCTGTATTCTCAAATCGAAACCTAGAAGAGGAAGTATATATTGAACAACTAGAAGGTTTTCAAGTGTCAGAAGATGATAATTATGTCTATGGATTGAGAAAAGCATTGTATGGTCTAAAACAAGCCCCAAGGGCATGGTATTCAAGGATGGATCAATATCTACAACAACAAGGATTCAAGAAACGTTGGGCTGATAGCAATACGTATCTCAAATCTGAAGGTAAGTATATGATAATTGTTCTAGTATATGTATATGATATTATATTTGGTGGTAGCAGTGATAAAATGTGCAAAATATTTTCTACAAACATGCAAGATGAGTTTAAAATTTCCATGCTAGGAGAACTCATATTTTTCCTTTGTTTACAAATTACACAAACTAATAAAGTTATATTCATATCTCAAACCAAGTATGCAAAAGAAATGCTTAAGAAGTTTGGCATGGAGGATTGTAGACTAGTCAGTACTCCCATGATTACTGGCTATATATAATGTAAGAAGTTTGTATGGTAGCAAGGTTTCAGGCTGCCCTAAAGGAATCTCATGTCAATGCAGTGAAAATAATTCTTAAATACATCAATAGCATTGTTGACTATGGGCTGCGGTATCCCAAGTGTAAGGATTTCTCATTAATAGCATATACAGATGCAGATTGGGTAGGAAGTGTAGATGACATGAAGAGTACCAGTAGTGGAGCATTCTTCTTGGTGAACAAATTCGTTTCCTAGATGAACAAAAATCAAGAGTTCATCGCTCTTTATTCTATAATAACAAAATATGTTGTTGCAGTTGCATGTTGCACACAAGTCTTGTGGATGAAGCAGATGTTAAAATACATCAAAGTGGAATATAAATAGCCTATCTCTATTCTTTGTGATAATTCCAGTGCCATTTACATATGAAAGAATCCAGTGATGCACTCCAAAACCAAGCATATATCAATCAAGTATCACTTCATTAGAGAGAAGGTTGCAAATAAGGAAGTCAACATGGAGTATGTTCCTACCAAAGAACAAGTGGCTGATATATTTACAAAGCCTCTTCCTATAGAGCAATTTAAATACTTGAGGAAAAATCTAGGAGTAGTTTCTCCCACCTCGTATCACTAAACATTAGTGGTAGGGCATATATCCAGGAGGAGCTTCATTTATTATTTATTTAACCCTGGTTAAGCATAGTGTGATCAAGTTAGGTAAAACCTTGTTTTACAAACTTCTAATGACTTGATGGTTGCAACAATTGTCAAATTTACGCATTTCCTCAGGGGGAGTGTACCCTTTTCCATTGGTGTCAAAGGGAAATAAAATATAAATATGGGGAAATATGAAGCATGCTGAGAAGAAAAGAGATATATGTCACAGAGGGAGTTGTTATGTTGTGAGAATAATCAAGTTGGTACAGGGCTTCAATGTTATATCTTGTATGAGTGCTTCAATTTTTTCCATTAATGCCAAAGGGGGAAATTGTTGGCATATAGTTGTCATTGATGTCAAAAGAGAAATTCATGCAAAGGGGATTATTGGCATGATAACAAAGGATGAATGGGAGAGCAGTGGATTTGATGGAAAATTAGGCTATAGATTCAATGTGGGTTTTTTGAGAGCTCAAAAACAAAAATTGCAAGTCCAAAGTGTTTGAATGTGATGCTATTGATTGTTTTCATTAATGGTTGTCATTGATGTCAACATATCTTGGTTGATTGATTAAGGTTTAGTTTTGATACTTTGGTGATCCGGACTAGCATGCTTCGGATGTTGTACTATGATGATCTATCCTTGGTCATGCCTGTCCTAGTCCCATTCATTTTGCAACATAATGAGATACATTCTTATGGGTCCAGACCGATCTAGAAATTGGTTAATGTGCTCTGGAACATTGTTTGCATTATAACATGTATATTCTATTCTTTGGTTTTGAATATCATGTTTAATATGTAGTGTGTTGATTTGAGCAAGGAGGCTCTGATTGGTCCATGTTTCATTCCTTTCTACTGCAAGAATGTTTTGTGGTGACCTAATTCAAATTGTGTTTGGTTGACTTAGGAGATTATGAAGAAATTGTGTTTTCCTGACTTAAGAGATTATGAAGGCATGGAATGGTATAAGTAAAATTTGATTCTGTTTGATGAAATCAAGTGTGATGAATGTGAATCTGGAAATACAAATGTTGTGAAGTATGTGAAAGTATACGAATGGAGGAAAAAAATAATGAGATTCTATCTGTTGTCATTGTTGGTGACAGTTATTTTAGCGGTGGATTCCATTTCATCATTCTTCTGGAAGTGAACCATTTTCTGTTGGTAGTGAGCCTTTTTATCTTTGGCTCTAATAGCTGGGAAGTGAGCCTTACCTGCAGTGAGCAATTTGGCAGTGAGCCCTTGTAAAAATCACCTTAACCGGTGTCACCTTAACAAGTGTTTTTTAATTGAGAATTAACATTCTTCGTGGTTTTCCCTTCTTAGGTTTCCATATAAATTTTGGCATTTGTTGTGCATGGTGTTGTTGTGTGCTTTCATTTTCATATCTATTAGATTAATATATAGGATTAATTAAAGTTAAGAAAATTGCTTTATAATAACTGATTCACCCCCCCTCTCAGTTATCCGAACTGTTCAACAATTGGTATAAGAGCTTTGGTCTCTCAAAGAAGAGCTTAACTACTTTGGGTAGATCCAATGATGCACAAATTGAAAATTCATGTGCTTGATGGATTTGAATATAGTTTCTAGAAATTGCAAATGAGAGGTTACTGATCTCTCAAGGCTACAAGACTTGGAAAGCTGTTGAGACAAAATATGTTGAACTGAAAAGTGGTCCTACTTTTGCAAATGAGATTGCAGCCTATGAAGAGAATGAAAAGGCAAGGTATTCAATCTTTAGTGATTTGTCTAAGAGTGAGTTAAAAAAATTATTTCATTGGGAACCACTTATGAAGTTTGGGAAAAGTTGAAAGAAATCTATGAAGGAAATGATAGAGTAAAATTATCAAAGAAGTTGACAGCTAAGAGAAAATATGAAAACTTGAGGATGGAAGAAGGTGAGGATATAGCAAGCTACTTCCAAAGAGTTGACAGTGCAGTAAATGAAGTAAAAAATCAAGGAGGCACTCTGATAGATGACGTTGTTATGGAGAAGATTCTGATGACCCTACTGGAAAGCTACAATGACAAGATCTTAGCTATTGAGGAAGTTTATGATCCGAAGAAATTCACCAGAGAGAAACTATTTGGCACCTTGAACACATTTGAAATGAGGAAATTTGGAAAAGAAAAGGAGAATTATGAAACAAACTTCAAAGCCTCAAAGACAAAAGAAGATCCGGATGGTGAAAGTTCAGATGAGTTGGAAGAAAACTTCACAAGGAAGCTAAAGAAAGGTACCGACAAGTACAAAGGTATGTTACCTCTTAAATGTTTTAGATGTGGAAAGATTGGTCATTTAGAAACTAAGTGTCTGAAGAAAGGAACAAGACAAAAGTTTAAAATGATCAATAAGAAGGTCTATTACACCAATGAGAATGCCAGTATTTCAGATGATGAATCAGATGATAAGGATTGTTTTCTTTTGGTGGAAAAGGATGAACATAGATTTGATATCTTTAATATTTGTTTGAAAACTAATGATAAATCTGAAGCTGCATTATTTGTTAAAAGAAATAGAGATGAATGGTTGATTGATAGTGGATGTTTGAATCATATGACCAGTGATAAAAGTAAGTTTGTGAAGCTTGAGAAATATGATGGAGGTTCTATTAGATTTGGAGATGATAAAACAACACAGATTGTTGGAATTGGTTCTATTACCTTTGATGGAACACATAACATTGGCAATGTTTACTATGTGAAGGGTTTATATCATAATCTTCTAAGTGTTGGATAGATGTACGAAAATGGCTATAATGTGGTGTTTCAGGACAATGGTTGTGAGATCCAGAAGAGGTCCAGAACTATTATTGCATCTGGAAAAAGAACAAGTGGGAATATGTATCAACTGGAAGGAGCTACAAAAAGATGCCTATTATCTCAGTCCAATGACAGTTGGCTTTGGCATTGGAGGATGTGTCACATCAACTTTGACAATTTGGTAAGGATAAGTTCAATAAGAGCAGTTAGAGATTTGCCAAGATTGACCAAACTAGACAACACTATCTATAAAGGATGTCAAGAAGGAAAGTAGACCAAAGAAATGTTTCAAAGAAAAGAAGAATCATCTATCGATATGTTGGACCTTGTACACACTGACCTATGTGGTCCAACCAAAACAAGAATCTTACAAGGTGAGAGATATTTTATGCTTTTAATCGATGATTATTCCAGATTAACTCGGGTTGCATTTTTAAGAGAAAAATCATAGGCTTTAGAAAAATTCAATAATTTCAAGGCAAGAGTCAAGAATGAAGTTGATAGAAGAATCAAGTAAATAAGATTTGATAGAGGAGGATAGTTTACTTCTTATGAATTCAAAAAATTATGTGAAAAACATGGCATCAAAAGACAACTATCTACCCCTAGAACACCACAACAAAATGGTGTAGTGGAAAGAATGAACCAAATAGTTCAAGAAGTAGCTAGAACAATGATCAATGAAGCAAGTTTACCACAGGTCTACTGGAGAGAAGCAATACACACAACATTTTACACTCTTAACAGAGTACTATTCCGAAGGAGGTATGAAAGACATCATATGAGCTATGGCATGAAAGAGCTCCCACAGTAAAGTACTTCAAATTTTTTGGAAGAAAATGCTACATCCAGAGAGATGAGGACAATCTTGGAAAGTTCAACAGTAGAGCTAATGAAGGCATATTTTTGGGTTACTCTACAAGAAGCAAAGCGTACCAGTGTTACAAGAGACTAAACAAGATAGTTGAAAGTGCGAATGTGAAAGTAGATGGAGATATTCAAAGAAATCCTGATAGACATATTGATTATGAATAAGATGAATTAGATGACAAATGAGAAAAGGATATGAAAGAAGAAGAAAAGAAAAAGGAGGCTCCAACAATCGCAACTAAAACACCAAAGTATGTACAAAGAAACCACTCAAAAAACTCGATTATTGGAGATAAGAATAAGGGAATCATCACAAGGAGAAAATCAGTTGAAGAGAAAGTATTATTGTGTCTACTCTCAAAAATTGAGCCAAAGATTGTGGAAGAAGCATGTAATGATCAGAAATCGGTGAAGGAAATGAAAGAAGAACTTGATCAGATAGAGAAAAATCAGACTTGGTAACTTGTACCCAAACCGGAAGAACAAAATGAAATTGGAACAAAGTGGGTATTCCAGAACTAGATGGATGAAAATGGAGAGGTAATGGGAAACAAGGTAAGATTGGTTTGCAAAGGTTACAATCAAATTGAAGGTATTGATTTTGAAGAAACATATGCCCCTATTGCCCTGATGGAAGGGATATAGATATTCTTAGCTTTTGTAGCTTTTAAGGATTTCAAAGTCTATCAAATGGATGTAAAATCTACATTCTTGAATGGAGAACTAAAGGAAGAAGTCTACATTTAGCAACCAGAGGGATTTAATTCTGGAAGTGTCTTGGATTTTTTTTGTTTAGCAGCTAGATTTCAACAAGAACCAAAGGAATCACATGTTGTTGCAGTAAAAAGGATCTTTAGATATTTGAAGGGTACATAAGATATGGGGTTATGGTATCCAAAGGATTTAGATTTCACTTTGACAACTTATACTAATGTCGATTGAGCTAGATGTGTTGATAATAGGTAGAGCACAAGTGGTGGAGCTTATTTCCTTGGCTCCCAGTTGGTTGCTTGGTCAAGTAAGAAACAAGATTCTGTATCTTTATCTACTGCTGAAGCGGAATAAATTACAATATCCTCATGTTGCACTCAGGTACTATGGATGAAACAAACACTGAAGGACATTGACATATCATTTGATGAGCTGATATCAATTATGTGTGATAATACCAGTGCAATAAACATTTCCAAGAATCTAATACAACACTCTAGAACAAAACATATATCCATTAGATATCACTTCTTGAGAGAGAAGGTATTGGACAATGAGGTAAGAATTGAATATGTACCTACAAAAGATTAGATTGCAAATATTTTCACAAAACTGTTGAGCAAAGATACTTTTGAATATCTCCAGCAAAAGTTAGGGGTTGTGCCCCCTCCTAGTCTACAATAATTTTCACCAGGGTGTGCATTGGTCCAGGGTATTATATGCTCACTCTTATCTGGATCAATGTAAGGTGGCTTCCTCATAGGGGGAGTGGAGTAAGTTTTTCAGGGGGAGTTTTTTCCCTTTTTCCTTGATGTCAAAGGGGGAGAATAAAAGAAGGTTCTTGATGTTGTTGATGCTGAAATTGAGTTGTTCGGTTTGTTGTTGATGGATGTTTTCGTCAATGTAAAAGGGGGAGATTGTTGGAATGTGATGCTGTTGATTGTTGTCATTGATGTCAACATATCTTGGTTGATTGATTAAGGTTTGGTTTTGATGATTTGGTGATATAGAATAGTGTGATTTAGATGTTGTGTTGTGATGATCTATCCTTGGTCGTGCTTGTCCTAGTCCCATTCATTTTTCAATATAATGAGATACATTCTTATGGGTCCAAACCAATCTAGAAATTGGTTAATGTGCTCTGAAACTTTGTTTGCATTGTAACGTGTATATTCTATTCTTTGGTTTCAGATATCATAGTTAATATGTAGCGTATTGATTTGAGCGAGGAGGTTCTGATTGGTCCATGTTTCATTCCTTTCCATTGCGGGAATGTTTTGTGATGACCTAATTCAAATTATGTTTGGCCGACTTAGGAGATTATGAAGACATTGTGTTTGACTGACTTAAGAGATTATGAAGACATGGAATGGTATAAGTAAAAGTTGAATCTGTTCGATGAAAGCAAGTGTGATGAATGCAAATCTAGAAATACAGACGTTGTGAAGTATGCGAAAATATACGACTGGAGGAAACAAACAATGAGATTCTATTCGATGTCATTGTTGGTGACAGTTATTTCAGCGGTGGATTCCCTTTCATCATTCTTCTGGAAGTGAGCCATTTTTTGTTGGTAGTGAGCCTTTCTCTTTTGGTAGTGAGCCTTTTTATCTTTGGCTGTAATAGCTAGGTAGTGAGCCCACTGACAGTGAGCCTTACCTACAGTGAGCCCTTGTAAAAATCACCTTAATCGATGTCACCTTAATCGGTGTTTTTTAATTAAGAATTAGCATTCTTTATGGTTTTTCCCTTCTTGGGTTTCCACGTAAATTCTAGTGTTCATTATGCATGGTGTTGTTGTGTGCTTTCATGTTCATATTTGTTACATTAATATCTAATTGATTTAATTTTGCTTCAGATTAATTAAAGTTAAGAAAATTTCTTTATAATAACTAATTCACCCCCTCTCAGTTATCCAAACTGTTCAACATAGAGGTTGAAGGATGTGCTGAGAATGGTTTTATTTGTGCTCTTAGACAAAATTAGGGTTTACTGTTTAAACCCTAGGGTTGCAGTAATGGCATTGTGAACAAGATTTCTATTTTGATGTTGATTGTCTATCGTAGGTTGCCGATTACTTAAGTTATGAATTAAGCGTTTGATGTCGTTTGGGGAACCGACCCCTTCACCTAGCTATTATCAACACAACAGATATTAACTAAAATGTTTCCTATGTCTTGAGAAAAATATTTATCCTTGGCGTGATTGACGGTTGTGGTTGACGCTACAAGATTGGACGGTGTTTGCATACCCTGCTGAGATTTCAGTGGGGCTTGATCAAGACCTGTGGGGTCAACGGGGAGCAGTGGAGATTTATCCACAATGAGTGGTTGTTGACCATTGTTGAAGATGGTGGGACCTATGAAGGAAACACACGAAGACACTAGACAAAGCTTAAGGTGGGACTCGACAGGCTAACGATGGATTTTGATGACGTATGCCAACAAATAGCGAAGGATGATTTGATTAGTAGAACAACTCACATCATTGTTGTGAGTTGCATGGTGATGATGTGGACAAAAAAAGACAACAACCTGCAAGCCCTGCAAAGCTTGTGTGGGCCCACTGTCAAAGCTCACAGGATAGCGGGCTTTGGACATGTGTCTTGGTGGACCCCACGTAAGGTAAGTAGTGTATGGAGGAGATTTATGGTACAAATTGTTTGGCGATTGATCCAATGGTGATCATCAGTCAGTGAAGATAAATGGTGAAGATTGATCAATGTCGATCGAACGGTGATGGTCGATTGTGATGAAGGCCGACAGGTGGTGAAGAGCGATTACTCAAATATGCTAATTCACATCATTGTTGCGAATTAGGGGGTGATGATAGGGAATACAAATAGACATTAGTGGGACCATAGTATGTGTCTCTTCAACATAGCGATATGACAGATCGACAATCAATATTTAAATGACTACTTATCCAATGGTCAAGATTTAAAGACATGACAGTGAATGAGGATCGCAGGATTGGGGCGTGAAAGGAGAAGATTGACGACCAAAATTTAAAGGCATAGATCTGAAATGGCTACGATAGTGTGAATGAGGGTTTGGACTGCAAACCAACATAGAGGAAGGAATTAACTGGCCTGACTGCACCATCAACCAATGTAAATAAAGATTTGATCTTCAAGGCAGTGGAACAAATTGTAGATATGATTGAGATCGAATGAACATGAGAATGCATTGAATGCTTATCTAATTCTAGGGTATGATAGTGAATGAATGAAGTAAAATTATCTGTAACAAAATTAAATGTTAGGTGGCCCAATGCAAGATATGGCAATATCTGGTAAACTCTATCAGATATCTTTATTATGAGCTAGATAGTGGTGTGTGGCTCGAGGTAGAGGAAGTTTGTTGGTGAATTTAGTATGTGAAGAACACCCTAACAATATGCTTGATGAGTTAAGCAAACATAAGACAATCAAAGAATTGTCAGTCATTGCATTTGCTGTAAGTGAAAAGTGTGAGTAGTCTGCAAGAGCAGTGTGTGCTAAATAGAGTAATGTATAGCTGAGTATGTAGAATAAGAAGTTGATGAGTAAGTAGTGCAAATAGTTAGTGAATGCACATATGTGTGTTGCCTAGACACATTAAAAAAACATCATCTATGTTTGCATTCAGGAGGGTGCAAGTGTGTGAAATACTGCAGATCAGAAAAAGAGTAGGTGAGAGTGCAAAGTAGAGTGTGTATGTTGCTGACAATGTAACTTTAGTAGCAGAAATATAAGTTGCAGGGTGTGCAAAAATGCATTGAATGTAATGGTGCATTTTTAGGTTGAGTAGAACCTAATTGTATGCATATATGTACTTGTAATTTTGTTAAGGTTGTAGCCTCATTGAACTGAGTTGTAGCTCCTAAAATAGGGTGTTGAAGCATCCTTGAAGTTGTAGTTTCTAAATAAGGGAGTTGTTGCTTCCTTGGGTTGCAACCTTAAACATTGTAACAAAAGATTTCGTTTGTGACACTGGATTTTAGTAGTAGCCTCAAGCAACTTTTGTCATCATGGTTTTTCCCATCTTGGGTTTTCCACGTATATCTGGTGTTGTGGGTATGATTGTGTTGATTTTTTATATGCATGTTTATGTTTGCATATTTAGTTTTCAACCTACACATTAAGTGTTGGAGAAAGAAATCTGCACAAAATATTTGGAGCTAAGAAAGTAATCAGCATAAAGTTTTAAGGGCTAAAGTTTTTAGTATCTACTAATTCACCCCCCTCTTAGTAGATCATTGTGTTCTAACAATTGGTATTAGAGTTAGGTTCCCTAGGAGAATCTTAATCAGCTCAGGTAAGATCTTGGATAGGTGAACACAATGGCATGTCAGTAAGGTTCAAGCAAGCCACCTAGATTTGATGGAAAAAATCATGCTAAGTGGAGCTCATTAATGGAAGGATACTTAGTTTCTCTTGGAAGTGAAGTTTGGATGTCTGTCAAAATCAAATATACTATTCCTTCTACTATTCCTATCGATAATGTAGGAAAGAAGGATTATGAGAACAATAAGAAAGCTTGGTTTACTATTTTGAACAATTTGTTTGATTCTATGCATGGAAAAGTTATGCATTATAAAATTGCTTATGATGTCTGGGAAAAATTGAAGATCTATGAAGGTGACACCAAAGTGAAGTTGGCAAAGTTACAAGTGCTGAGAGAAAAATTTGAAGGTATGAAGATGACCGAAGAAGAGAAGATTGTAGACTATCTTTAGAGAGTTGATGATGTGGTAAATGCCATTAAAGGATATGGTGTAGAACTGAAAGAAGATGTTTTGTTGAAAGTTCTCAGGTCTACGAAAACTAAATATGATTTCATGATAAGGTATGAAGATGACCAAAGAAGAGAAGATTGTAGACTATCTTCAGAGAGTTGATGATGTGGTAAATGCCATTAAAGGATATTGTGTAGAACTGAAAGAAGAAGATGTTTTGTTGAAAGTTCTCAGGTCTACGACAACTAAATATGATTCCAAGATTTCTACTATCGAAGAAGGAAGAGAAATCGATAAACTTACTCTTGAAGAGGTGCGTGACATAATTACTGCATATGAGATGAGAATGCTAGATGCTGAGTCATCTAGGAGAGAAGTTGCATTTAAGGTTGTTAATAAAGAAAAAGATGAAGTTGATAAGAAAGATAAAGCTACTGTCATTGCATCTGATCATGAAGAAACCAATGAGGAAGAAGAAGAATTCATAAGAAGGCTAAGGAGAGAACATAAAGTATAAAGGTAAGCTCCCTTTCAAGCATTTTAATTGTGGTAGAACAGGTCATTTTGCTTCAAAGTGTCCATATGGTAAAGAGGACAGTTCCAAGCAAGAAGAAGTTAGCAAAAAGAAGAAAACGGTTTATCCAAAAAGAAAGAATTTTGGAAAGAAGAAGAAGAATCTATACATCAATGAAGAAAGTGAAGTATTTGATGCTAGTGATAGTTCAAAAGAGGATCAATACTGTGCCCTTGTAACGAAAGAAGATGGAAGAGAATTTTTGTTTAGGGCTAAAGAAACTTATGATAAAAAATATTTACAAAATGAGGACTCACATGAAGAAGAAGAGGAGGCTATTGTTGATCTTGAAGGAGAATTAATTAGTGCTCTTGAAGATCTTGATGAACTAAGAGACAAATATGATGATCTTAAGAAAGAAAATAAGAAGTTTAAAAGGAATGCTCAAAAGGAGACTGAAAAATTATTACAAGAACTTGAGGAATCCAATAAGGTGATAGTTGGTCTAAAAGTCCATGTAGAAGAGCTCAAAAGAGTTGAAGATGTTATGAAATCTAAATTGTAATCCGAGATGGATAGATGCTCAAAGCTTGAGGTAGAAATAGTTTCCTTAAGAAAAGAATTGGAGAAAGCTAATGAGTAGATCAATAAAGGTCTGAAGTTAAAAGGAGGTACTAATATTCTAGATGAATTGCTAATTACACAAAAGCCAGCTAATAAAGAAAAATAAGGCTTAGGACTTGAGAAAGGAAAAAGTTCATTTTTTGATGCTTCTCCAAAGCTCTATGAAAGATTTAGAGCAAAAGAAAAATCATTCCCCAATGGTGAAAAATCGGACAAAGGAGAAGCCTCTCAAGATGAAAAGAAGTTAACTGCAGCTAAGAAATCTTTTAAATAGAAGGAACCAATTGAAGACAAGAAAGTTAAAAGTTGATTCTTGATCAACAAAAGAAGAAGCAAAATACTAAGAGAACAAACAATGATGGTTTCACAAGAGTACACTATCTAGGGAGACCCAAAAGAAGAAGATCTCCTCATCCAGCAGAAGGAAACTCCATGACTAGGTACTCATCATACTTCAATGGGTATTGCTATACTTGTAACAATTTTGGTCATAAGTATAGAGAGTGTAAAGTCATTCCAAGGAGAAATACAAGTTTTATAAGTAAAAATTCATTTTCTCCTTTAGTTGATATTAATGTAGTTTGTTTCAATTGTAATAATTTTGGTCATATAGCTAGAAATTTTAGAGCAAAATTTAGAAGAACAAATGCTCAGTTTGAGAAGAAGAAAAATACATCTTCCAAAGTTGAAATGGAAACTGAAGCCTCTAAGAAAAATGAAGAAAAAGATGTAAATAAGCCTAAGAAGGTATGGAAGGAGAAAGGGAAGAGTCCTACTCAATTGATTATTTCCCAAACAACTTTGCATGCAAAGGAACAAGATTTATGGGTAATTGATAGTGGCTGCTCTAAGCACATGACTAGAGATAAAAATAAATTCATTAAATGTGAAATGAGGAAAGGATGATCGGTGAGCTTAGGTGATAATATTACTGTTAAGATTCATTGTAAAGGAATTCTGAGCATAGATGGGAAGAACAAAACTAAAGATGTGCTCTATGTTGAAGGCCTGAAACACAATCTTCTTAGTGTCATCCAGATATGTGACGATGGATACAAAGTTGTATTTAATTTTGATGACTGCAAAGTAAGTAAAAATGGTAAGACAGTTGCTCAAAGGATAAGGAATGATAGTAATCTCTATAATCTATGTGAAGTGGAAGGAAAAACATGTCTAGTTAGCCAAGAAAATGAGAGTTGGCTATGACATAGAATACTGGGACATGTAAACTTTGACAATTTAGTAAAGATAAGTTTGAAAGTTCTAGCAAGGAATATGCCTAAGATTGAAAAGCCTGAAAATATCATCTGCCAAGGATGCCACCAGGGAAAGAAAACAAATTTTAAGTTTCCTACAAAGGATTATTCAACTACAAAACCCCTGTAGCTAATTCATACTGATCTATATGGTCCAATGAAGACAAGGGCAGTTCAAGGTGAAAGATATTTCATGCTCCTGATTGATGATTATACTAGAATGGCATTGGTCACATTTTTGAAGGAGAAGTCTGAAGCATTTGAAAAGTTTAAACTCTATAAGAAGTTGGTAGAAAATGAGACTGGGAGAAGAATCAAATGTCTCAGATCAGACATAGGTGGAGATTTTACATCAAGTGAATTCAAAGAGTATTGTGAAGATCATGGAATCAAACGCCAATATTCAGCTCCAAGAACACCATAGCAAAATGGTGTGGTAGAGAGAAGAAACGTGATTGTTTAGGAGATGGGTAGAGCCATGTTGAATGAGGAAAATTTGATAGATACATTTTGGAAAGAAGCAGTAAAAATTGTTGTATAAATTCAAAATAGAATTGATATTAGATTTAATAGTGTTAGAATGCCATATGAATATTTGTTTGGTAGGCTTGCATCAGTGAAGCATTTCAAAGTATTTGGGAGTAAATGCCATATTAAAAGAGAAGATGAAGCCTTAGGAAGCTTTGATTCAAGGTGTGATGAAGGGAACCAAAGCAAAGCCTACAAGTGTTACAACAAGAGATTGCATAAAATTGTAGAGAGCGTACATGTCAAGGTTGTTGAAAATACAAATCAAGCCAAGCCCAATAGAAGGAATCTTGAAATAGAACTAGATGATGAGGATATAAGTGTAGTAGAAGAAGAAGAAGAAGTGAATGAGCAAGAGGTTGAAGATGCTCCTGAAAAATATATGCAAAAAGATCTTCCTGTAGATCAAATAATTGGTGATAAGAATGAAGGTGTGTAGACTAGAAGAAGAGTTGCAAAGAACAAGGAACAAGTGAACTTTTCCCTCGTATCTCAGATTGAACCAAAAATATTTGATGAAGCCAGTAAAGATGAGAGTTGGATGAAGGCAATGTAAGAGGAACTCAATCTGATTGAAAAGAATAAAACATGGGAATTGGTTCCTAGACCATCAAGCAAGAATGTAATTGGCACCAAATGGGTATTCAAAAATAAGCTGAATGAAGATGGAGCTATGGTTAGAAACAAAGTAAGGTTAGTGTGCAAAGGATATGCACAAGTAGAAGGGATTGAATTTGAAGAAATATTTTCCCTTGTTGCTAGGCTAGAAGCAATAAGGATGTTTCTTGCATTCTCAGTCTACAAAGAATTTAAAGTATATCAAATGGATGTCAAATCTATATTCTTGAATGGAAACCTCAAAGATGAAGTATATATTGAACAACTAGAAGGTTTTCAGCTGTCAAAAGATGATGATTATGTCTATAGATTGAGAAAAGCATTGTATGGTCTAAAACAAGCTCCAAGGGCATGGTATTCAAGATTGGATCAATATCTAGAACAAAAAGGATTCAAGAAAGTTTGTGCTAATAGCAATTTGTATCTCAAATCTGAAGGTAAGTATATGATCATTGTTGTAGTATATGTAGATGATATTATATTTGGTGGTAGCAGTGATAAAATGTGAAAACTATTTGCTACAAACATGCAAGATGAGTTTGAAATGTCCATGCTAGGAGAACTCAACATTTTTCTTGGTTTACAAATTACACAAACTGATAAATGTATATTCATATCTCAAACCAAGTATGCAAAAGAAATGCTTAAGAAGTTTGGCATGAAGGATTGTAGACCAGTCAATACTCCCATGATTGCAATGGAGTTTAATGATGCATGACCACAAATGGAAAAGGATGGTTTGATTGGTAGACCAACTCACATCATTGTTGTGAGTTGCATGGCGATGACGTGGACAAAAAATGGAAACAATTTGTAAGCACCGCAAAGCTTGTGTGGGCCCGCTGTTAGAGCTTGAGGGATAGCGGGGTTTGGATGTGTGTCTTGGTGGACCCTGCGTAAGGCAAGCAAAGTATGGAGGAGATTTATGATGCAAATTTTTTTGTGATTGATCCAACGGTGATCATCAATTAGTGAAGATAAATGGTGAAGATTGATCAATGTCGATCAGATGATGATGATGGATCATGATGAAGGCTGAAATGTGGTGAAGAGTGATTGCTCAAATATGCTAATTCACATTGTTGTTGTGAATTAGAGGGTGATGACATGGAGGGAATATGGATATTGATGGGACCATAGTATGTGTCTCTTCGATAGAGTGATATGATAGATCGACGATGAAGATTTAAACAACTGCTTATCCAACGGTCAAGATTTAAATACATCATGGTGAATGAGGATCACAAGATTAGGGTGTGAAAGGATAAAATTGATGACTAGAAGTTAAAAGTAGAGATTTGAAACAACTATGATAGTGTGAATGAGGGTTTGGACTACAAACCAACATAGAGGAAGGAATTAACTGGCCCAACTACACCACTGACCAATGTAAATGAAGATTTGATCTTGAAGGTGATGAAATAGATTATAGATATGATGAAGATCGAATGAATAGGAGAATGCATTGAATGCATATATGATTCTAGGGTATGATAGAGAATGAATGAAGGAAAATTATCTGTAATAGAATTAAATGTTGGTCGGATTGATGCAAGATATGGAAATATCTGGTAAACTCTATCCGATATCTTTATTATGAGCTAGATAGTGGTGTGTGGCTCGAGGTAGAGGAAGCTTATTGGTGAAGTTAGTATGTAAAGAAAACCATAACAGTAAGCTTGAGATGATCTAAATGGTGGAGAGAATTTGGAGATAGAGATTGTAGATCGATGAAGTTAAGAAAAAAGAAGACAATCAAAGAATTGTCAATGTCCCTGCATCTATTGTAAGTGAAAGGCATGAGTAGTCTTCAAGTAGTGTGTGTTGAACAGAGTAATGTATAGTTGAGTATGTAGAATAGGAAGGTTGATGAGTAAGTAGTGCAAATAGTTAGTGAATGCACATATGTGTGTTGCCTAGACATAATATAGATCATCATCTAGGTTTGCATTTAGGAGGGTGCAAGTGTGTGAAACACTGTAGAGAAAAAAAAGAGTAGGTGAGAGTGTAGAGTAGAGTGTGTATGTTGTTGAGAGTGCAACTTTAGCAACAATAGTGTAATTTGTAGGGTGTGCAACAATTCATTGAATGTAATGGTGCATTTTCGGGTTGAGTAGAACCTAATTGTATGCATATATGAACTTATAATTATGTTGAGGTTGTAGCCTCATTGAACTGAGTTGTAGCTCCTAAAATAGGGTGTTGTAGCATCCTTAAAGTTATAGTTTCTAAATCAGGGAGTTGATGCTTCCTTGGGTTGCAACCCTAAACATTGTAACAAAAGATTTCATTTATGATGCAAGATTTGAGCAGTAGCCTCAAGCAGCTTTTGTCACCATGGTTTTTCCCATATTGGGTTTTCCATGTATATCTGGTGTTGTGGGCATGTTTGTGTTGATTGTTTATATGCATGTTTATGTTTGCATCTTTAGTTTTCAATCTACACATTGTGTTGGAGAAAGAAATCTACACAAAGTATTTGGAGCTAAGAAAGTAATCAACATAAAGTTTTAAGGGCTAATTTTTTTAGTATCTACTAATTCACCCCACTCTTAGTAGATCATTGTGTTCTAACATTCATAACCCAAATACTTGTACTCCACTTCATCTTGTCAAAGGAGACATTACAGAGAAATTTAATCAATTTACTAATCATAAAATCAATTATTTCTAGCAAATTTTGTTTTTGAGTGAATAGTTTTGGAAAGGAAAAATAATCATGAAAATTGTGACTTATAATGGAAAAATATTTCACACAGTGAGCGAGATCAAAAATTGTGTACCTTAAACTACAAATGGAATGAAATATTTTATGGAGGATGAACCAATGTACCAACGATGTCGTAGCTATACCCACAAATTCATCTCTCTGTAATTACCTTCCTTGAGTAATTAATTTGGAGAATGAAAAAAATTGGGGAATAAAGTCCAACACTTGTGAACCTTTTCAAAAATAAACTTAGTTTCAAGAACCGTGCCAACTTTCGACAAGGTTCGAGAAACCTAGTGAAAATTTAACAAAATTTTCTCTCAGAATTTCAAATATAAGAATAGTTGTACCTAACACTTTGAGGACAACACAAATAAGATTTTTTTAGTTGGGGAGAAGGTTTTGAAAACTTCACCGACTTTCGACAAGGTTTTACAATCTAAGACATTAACAAAAAACAACCTCTAATATTTTTGACGATGGTTTTATGAGAGTACAAAGGGGACAACATCGATTGAAAATTTGAGATAATGCCTATGGGAAATAGGTTGCTAATAATTGGGGAAACAATTGGCTCTGACTAGGGACAAGGAATAAGAAGGATGTTGAATGAAATCCAAACCAAAAGGAAAAATTAGGGCTTATCCACAGGGCAACAAAGTCAAGAAAAAAAGAGAGGGACACAAAAGAAAAACTATGACCAAAACAAAAAATGGAGAAATCCAAACAAACAAAAATCAACATAACCCATAATTATTACGTATAGAGGGCAGAGGAAAACTTGCTTACCAATCATATAGCTTTAAATATTTCCCTTTTAGGCAAGAGGTAATGGAGTACCATCTATATGCAATAAAATGAAAGAATTATCTCCAATTATCTATCTAATCTTGAAAGGACCCTTCTAGAGTGAATTGAACTTTCCATGAACACCCTTGGGCTCCCTTCTTTTGTCCCATAATAGAACCAAAGCTCCAACCATGATTTTTTTTTCTTTCCCTTTTATCAAAAATCACCTTCACATTCCTTTGGTGCTTAGTTATTCTATTAGCCACTTCTTACCTTTTCTCCTCAATCTTATGTAAACACATTATTCTTCTTTCTAATGCATCTTGGAACTATGTTTCCTCAAGAGTCTTTTGTAATTTCAATGTCGAGAGTTTGAGGGGAATGTATATAACACTCTCAATCCCTTACACCAATTCAAAAGGAGACATACCTATGGATCTCTTTGGGTTAATTCAATCTAACCATAAATCATCTATAAATTTTTATGTCAATATCTCTAGTTCTCATCAACCATTTTTTGAATAATAGTGACAAAGTTCTTGTTGCTCGATTGAACCCGACCATTCCCTTGAGGATAGTAATTGGATGAATAAGACAAGGTGATGTTGTAGTTGTAACATAAAAGGGATATTTTTATAGAATAAAAGTTCGGAGCATTGTCAATAACTATCTTTTTGGGTACCCCAAATCTAACCATGATATTTTCCTTAATAAAATGATATATTACTTTAGAAGTATTGTACTTCACTGGTATAGCCTCTACCCACTTGGTAAAATAATCCATAGTAGTTAATACATGTGTATGACCTACACTTAAATGAGGGGTTTATTGGACCCACAAAATCTATACCCCACTACTGGAAAGGTTCATCAATAATGACCAGCCTCAAGGGGAGAGCCAATAATTGAGGTCTACTAGAAAAATGAATACAATTCTCACATTTGGAAACCCATTCATAAGCGTCTTTGAATATACCTAGCCAATAGAAAAATTTCCTCAAAATATTGAAAGTTATCACTGATGCTAAGAAATTTCCTCTATAGGATTCATTATAGAAAGATTCCAATAATTATTTCTATTGATCCTTATCCACACATCTTAACAAGGTACCATCGATCCCCTTTTTGTATAAATTATCTCCCAAAATAACATATTTAGTGGATTTTAATCTTATGTTCCTTCTTTCTTTGACAGAGAGATGGGTTAGACATTCCCCATAAGTTAAGAAATAAGCAATATTCGAGAACCATTCATCATGCAAACTTACCAACAATGCATGTGGAACCTCTTCCTCTAAGTCAGGTTGGATTTCAGCTATCAAATTACATAACCCTTTCCCTCTCACCAGATTAGTAGGTTTTATGTCCAAATCATACTCCTAGACTTTTACGATCCATGCTCCCCTTTTATTGCAGCTTATTTCTTGTTGTGTCAACACGATTTTTACCATAGGGTCAAGTACATAAATAATAGAGTGTGAATGCAAAATATGATACCTAAAATGTTTGACTGCATTAACCACAAAAAAAACATGTTTCTCAATTTGAGAGTAATTCGGTTTATGTACCTTAAATAGAAAACTCATGAAAGAGATAGGAGCTTGAACTCCTTGTTCATCTTCCTTCAATTGGATAGTTGACATAGTGTGCTCAGAGGCATAACAATAAATGATAAAATCCCTTTAGAAATTAGGATGAAACAATACTAGAGCATGTGCTCTAGCCTTTTTACATCTTGAAATCTTTCTTACCTATGTTAGTCCATTTGAAGCTTGTTTTTCTCTCCTCATCTCTGATATGTGTCAAGTGATTTTTGAGAATTTTGGTATGAATTCTCTCAAAAAATTGACCTATCCAAAGAATGATTTAACTCTTGTCAAGTATTGGATGGTAATTTCAATAGAATAATATCCCTTACTCTTTTTGGATCTATCCTCATGCCTTTTTTCAAAATAATATATCCTAGGAATTTACCCTTTGCACCCAAAAAAAATATTTATTTGGATTCATAGATATCCCTTGTTCTCTACATCTTTGTATAATCATTTCCAATTATTTGAAATGGTTTTCTCCTTTTAGAGAAAACTATGAGGTCATCAAGATAAATCAAAATAATTTTATTCTTTAGGTCTTTGAAAGAAAGATTCATAGCTCTTTGAAAGGTTGCTCCTGCGTTGGTAAGACCAAAGGGTATTTTGCTATACATAAATGTTCCCCAAGGGGTGACAAAAGTTATTTTATGTTGATTCTTCTTTGCCACACTTATTTGATTATAATTTGAGAAAGCAACCAACATAGACATCATATTTGAACATGAAACTATTTGCATTACATGATCCATGATTGGTGGAGGGTAATTATCCTTTAGGAATGCTTGATTTAAGTTCCTAAAATCAACACATATTCTTGTCTCATTTTTCTTCTTATGCACAAGGAAAATATTAACAACCCAAGTGGAATGATGGATATGATAGATGATCCTTGCCTTAAGTATTTTATCAATCTCATGAAATATAACATTAGCCACCTTAGGATTGTAAGTGTGTTGGTTTTTCCTAAAAGGGGAAGTCCCTGACTTGATGGGAATATAATATTACATTTTACTCTCCATAAAGTTTCTCAAATCATCATAGCACCATGTGAATACATCCTTATATTTCATTAGCAAGGTTATTAAATTTTCCCTTTCCATAGGGGTGCAACATTTACCTATATAGAATATTTTTGGATCATTTGCAATCCCAATGTTGACCTTTTCAAACTCAATTGAACTATTGACTGCCTCCCTTATCCTCCTTTTTATGGCTCTATCATGATGATCAAATAAGTCTTCAAGGGAGACTAAACCTTTATGGATCTTGTTACCTTTCAACTAGATGAAATCTTGCCCCGTTTCCTCTAGTGAATCAGGACAAAACTCTTTACAATCTTCCACGCCGCCTTCAAAATATGATGATACAAATATTTCAACATTCTCCAAAAAGGCTTGGATTTGATGATCATTCTCAAATTCTTTTCAATGACCAATATTGACCGATACACTGAGGTGATAGATGAGATCAATATTGTATGCCTCTTCTTTAAAATATAGGTGTGGTAGAAGTAAAGATGTAAATACTGTCAAAGAGTTTGCTTGAGAGTTTTTCTCTTTCAAAACAAATTCGATATTAAAAGCATCACAAAATTTGATACTATCCCAAACTCTATTTTTGTAGTGCCCCAACCTGTCATTCTTAACAACAAAATTTTTCCTAACCTACTTAACAATAAGCTCTACAACCCCTACAACCTTTAACATTTTTATTCCTTTTTCTTTGGCCATTGATAACCCCAAAAAGAGTGCCTCGTAGTTTGTAGTGTTATTTGTGTTCTTGAATTCCAATTTAAAAGAGAAAGGAAACTTCTCTTCGCTTGGGGAAATTAGTACCATAACTACCTTGAAACCAGAGGTAGAGCAACTTCCATCAAATTCTATAGTCTATAACATGGAGATATCAGGCTCAAGGGGTTTGAGAGTTTTTCCATCATCTTCTAAGAAAAACATGTAATTTCCAAACTTTGACTCTTTATACAAAATTTGTGATCTAGGATCATTCAACTTAAGGATGGTATACTTAGCCTCGAGTTTAGGTTCTAACTTGACTTTATTTTTTCCAAGAGGAATCAAGGTGTGAGACCAATCCATTTGTATTTTACCATCCAGGTCCTTGTAGAAACTCTAAATAAGAAGTATACCATAGCTTGCAGGGATATCAAAGACTAAAATGGTCAACTTAATTCTTTTGTTAGGGTAAGCAAACAAAGTAACGTGAACATCCTTAATTTGACCAATCAAGGGGAATTGTTTGGATTCCATGAAATAACATTTCCTGAAGGTTTTGGTTAGTGATTGGCCTAAATATTTAACAACTTGGGTGGGCATTACATTGTTAGAGGCTCCAAAGTTGATTATACAATTGCTTAACCTATAACCCATAATGTATAGTGAAATGTAAAATGGACTAGGCTTCTCATCTAGACCTAAAGGATTGTGATCCTTTGTTCTAGAGGATAAAATGGAAGAAGAAGTATCAAAGTTCATTAGATGACTTTTTGAGATTGAATCAATGTTAGGTTTACTAGACTTGACAAATTGTACTACTAGTCAAGCTCTTTAGGATTTAGTTTCAAATACTTGACTAGAGACATTTAAATTTTAATATTCTTGCAAAAAATTGATGATATCAAAAGGATTATTAGAACTAGAAACATTATGAGGTGTTTTATTACTTGACATTTTGGGCCAATCAGTTAATGTAGGCTCTCCCTTGGATGAAGAAGCGCTTCTGGTCAACAAAAATTATGGAGTATTTTGTGTGTTCTTCTAGTGGGTGGCTTGCTAACTTTGAGTAAGAAAAACACATGATTGTTCATCCAAAGTTGTATATATCATCTCCTCTTTCTAACTTTGATTCATACTCAAAGAAGCTAACCATAGAGTCGCCATACTGGACATAATTCTCTTCTTCACTCGACTCTTCTTCAATTACTTCCTTACTGGCTGTCATTTGCATGTATCGATTTATCTCTAGACAATTAGAACCAACATTATCTATGATAAGGTGAAAGTTACACATATTCCCTTTCTTCCACCTGGAAATCCTTCAATTGTGCGTCTCTTGGTTAAAAGGGGTAATATGGTTGTCTTGTTATTTATGCCCAATGGAGTATAATTTTTCTTAGGGACATCCTGATAAGTTTTTTGTAATTGAGGTATCTTTGAAATTTATCTTTTTAAGGAAATAAAATTATTTGACAATCTTTAAATAATGAAATTTGATGATGAAGATGCCTAAGCCTTTCCTATCTATAGTTCTCTTTTCCATTTCCAAGCATTAATGAAGCAATCTTCTAGCTGAATATCCATTGTTTGGGAAACATCTAAGTCTTCCACTCTCACATTTATTAGATGAAAACCAATATCTAGTGGTTGAGAATTTATGGAGAAGCATTTTTGGTTTTTGAAGGTGGATCCTTTTGTAGCCACAATCTTATTAACAATTCTATTGAATTTTACCACGAACTCCCTCATAGGCTCATGGATCTCTTTCTTCACCAGGTCAACTCGGCTATAGGGTAGGTTCATCTTCACTTTTAAATGCTCTTCAAATTTGGTACGCATTGAATCCCATGAGTTAACAGAACTATTTTTCCATGGTATCAATCAGTGATTCTATGGATAGTCTAATTGTTATGTCTTCATGTTGTACACCTAGAACTCCACAAGCAATGAAAATGTATTCAGATGCTTGTCGATTGAAACCTTACTCTCAACAATCTAAGTGGATGGGTGATCCTGGTACTAAGGGAGGAGGGCCTACTGGTGTCTATCTTGTTGGTATTTGTATTGGTGGTGGTTTCATTGGAAATGACCCCATAATCAATGGAGTCCTTGATCTCACTAAACATGAACCCCCTAACAAAATTCGTGTAGTGAGGCTAGGTGATTGATGGTCTACAGGAACTTGTGTCTCATTTAGGTTCTTGTAATACAATTCCTCCTATACTAACCTAGTAATATTTACCATAAGTTGTTCCATGGGCCCCTTTACCATATCCCTAATCCTACTCATACCCACCTCCACCCATTTTCATCTTAGCACCTCTACAAACCCTCTCTAAGGTCCTCTAAGCTAGTTGAATTTGAAGACTAAATGCTTAGCATGAGATTGATCCCACTCAAATAAAGTGGTATCCAACTACACCTATAATCCATCCATATCTATCCATCCTCCTCCTACTCCTACATCTCCCACCTAATGCTTACCCTCTCCCAGATTTCCTCCATATCCACTATCACAACCCTCTCCCAGATCTCCTCCATCTCCACCATCACCACTCTCTTGTTGATCTCCCAATTTCCTCCACCATCTCTCAAACCATATCCTCCCCCATCATCCCCACCATAATCTAAACCCTCCTCTACCACTACCTCCTCCACTCTCTACCTCTATCTTTGACTACCACATTAATCCTCATGTCATCTCCTTCGTCTCAACCCAACACCTCTTGGCCTAATAAATTGTATAGGCCTATAAGCAGCCCACCATGCATCATACTCTAGAATGGTGCCTACATCGGCTACACCAAGTAGAATATCCCATTGCTATGGTACAAATAACTCCAACTCTTCAATGGATACATCTAGATACACCATTGGACCCCAATCTACTATCTCCCACTAAGTGAGAAAATTTGGCCTCATGAATTGAAAATGTTTGTGCCAACCCAAACTATTGACACACCTACTCTAGTATATATATCTCAAAAATATTATTAGTGTTCCTAATTAGACATTATTGTAATGGTTTGAATTTACATCCCTTACAAATTCCCCTTTTACACACCCCTTACCTTAGAAAATGTGATCCCGATGATGCATTTTCCACATCTGCTTCCATGTTTCATCCACTTGGTAGCTCATTTGTGTGTTGGTGGGGGAATTTCTACCAGGGATACTAGTGTGGCATGTGGACGTCTGCGTGGCATGCTTTCATCCTGACAGGATTCCTACCTTTGGAATCCATAGAGGCATTTGTTATGAAATAACTTGCACAATAGAAGAATATGGTATGAAATATGCTACAAATACTTGATAATAACTGAGAATAGCAAACCACTTCAAGGGGGAAAATCTCCAAATATCTCTAATGAGAACACACTTCCCAACTTGATGATGAAATAAGACTCACAACCTCCTATATATACCTATTTATGCCAAGGATATCACCTAGGCCAACTTAGACACACCTATATAAGACTTAGACCAACCTAAACAACTAAATAATAATATACTAATGATAATATGACTTAATAAAGAGTTAAGATAGCCACAAGCCAACTATTCATAACCCGATGTACACTAATATTAAGGGCGTAGCATGCCCCCCTTCTTCAAAGAAGCATTGTCCTTAATGCTAATCAAGTTTGGATACTTTTGAATAAACTCCTCATCCTCCCATGTGGCATCTTCAACTGGTAAGACCAAATGGCATCACCAAAAATTCATAATGACCCTCATGAGTCTGAAATGTTGTCTTACAAATATCTTCCTCCTTAATTCGAATTTGGTGATAACCAGATCTAAGATCTAACTTGGTAAAATACATAGCTCCATTCAATTCATCTAGCAAACCATCAATGACTGGAATTGGAAACTTATCTTTAATGGTGTAAATGTTGAGCACTCTATAATCTGGACACATGCACCAAGCATCATCCTTCTTACGTACCATCACCATAGGGAGGAGTAAGCACTTTGGCTATGCCTGATAATTCCTACCTCTAGCATCTCTTCAACAATTTTTTCTATCTAACTCTTTTGTATGTGTGGATACCTATAAGGCCTGATGTTTGGTGGTTAGCTCCCTGGGACTAACTGTATGGCATGATCATGATCCCTCTTAGGAGGAAGTCCTTTAGGCATATCTCCAAGAAAAAATGAGTGACAGTCAATTATAGCTTGCAAATCTGGATGAGTAGGAGCATTAGATTGAGATACTTCTAATGAACATAGTTGGGCCACAAATCCATCCACTCCTTTCTTAAGAACTTTTGCATTTGATGAGAGCTTACCATTTGTGGGGATTTTTCCTTCAACCCCCTTAGCTCTACTAGCCTTCCTTCTGATTGAAATCTCATGAATAGTTCTTGGAAGTTCATCTCAATCGTTCCTAATGTAGTAAGCCATTGTACTCCCAAAACAATATATGTTGCACCCATGGATATCACATACATTGGGGTATCAAGTTGATAATCTCCCATGGATAATTTAATGCTATGACACTTCCCTGAACAACTAACTGTACACCATCTGCAATCAAAACCTGAAACTTTGGAGCTGGATATATAAAACAATTTAGACGAGTAGCTAACTTTTTGTTGATGAAATTATGAGTACTACCTGAGTCGATCAACACTATTACCTTCTGCTTCTTTAAGAACCCCACCACCTTGAGAGTTTGTGGAGCACTAAAACCTGAGAGTGCATGACAAGAAATTATTGGTTGAGAATCATGTGATTCCTCATTTGACTCCCTTTCATCCTCTAGTATGGGTTCCTCCTCTTCTTCCTCACTTGGACCTTCAATATAGAACAATTTCTTTTCACTACATTTATGTCCTCGACTATATTTGCTATCACAATTGAAACACAACCCTTCTCTTTTCTCCTCAATTTTTGTGGAGTCAACTTAGTAGGTTGTGTTGAATATCCTTTCTCTCTTGTCACATTAGCCCTTGCTTCTTAGGAATCAAATACTTCTCCTCTACCCTGCATGCTAAGATAAAAGACTCATTTATGGAACTAGGGCTAAACATGCGTACCTCATGTTGAATGTGATCCTTGAGACCACCCAAGAATAAGTCATTCAATTTTTCCTCCGTCATTGTATCCACTCTTAAGGATAGATTTTGGAATTGCTGAATATAATCCTTAACTGATCCTGTTTGTTGAAGTTTAGCCAGCTGGCTGAAGAAGCTGTCTGTCACACTATTGCTATATTGTGCTTGGAGTTCCTTTGTAAAAATTGACCATGAGACGGTGAGCCCCTTTTTCCTTCGATTAGTGCAAAGCCAACGATACCAAATGAATTGATCTGGTTCTAGGTATAGGGAAGCCATCGTGACCTTTTGTCCATTTGGGATTTGGTGTACTTCAAAAAAAAATCTCCATTTGGTTTATCCATGTTAGAGGATCCTTGCCATCAAACTTGTGCATATCCACCTTTGGAAATAAATTCCTAGATCCCATAGGAGTACTAAAGCTTGTTTCAATGGTAGCTGACCTAGAATTTTCACCTTGGGTGCTTGAGAACTCCTTTCTTGGTTTAGCCATGTAGGTGCTTAACATGTTTCGCATGTCTGATATATCTCCTCTTAGGTCAAACATATCCATCTTAATTGAGGAAATGTCTTCCTTGAACTTATTGATTTCCTCATTAGGATTAATATCCTCTATTGTTACCCTATCCTTATTAGGAGTCTTCCCTAGAGTGACAACATTCTTTTTACCCCTTGTTGTAGGCCCCGTCATGATGGAAACCACTAATGTTGAAATAAATCACACAAATGAAACTAAAATTCTCTGGAATTTTTACTGTAATATCCTTTAGTATGTCTTCAAAAACCCAATAAAAATTAGACTCCAATTTGACAAGATGTGTGAGATATGTAGATTCCAAAAAAAAGTGTAGAAACCCTAATTCTGCAATAATTCACTTAATTCTACTCCAATTCTTCTGAAATCTAGACTATATCTTCTTCAATATGTTCTTCAAAAACCCTTTAAAATAAAATAAAAAATTTCCAAAATATGAAATATATGCTCTTCCCAAAATCGCCTCCAAAATTGAGAAAAACATTGCCTCTACGGTGCCAAGATCATGCTCTGATACCACTTGTTATGAAATGACTTGCACAATAGAAGAATATGATATGAAATATGATGCAAATACTTGATAATAACTGAGAATAGCAAGCCACTTTGAGGGGGAAAACCTCAAAATATCTCTAATGAGAACACACTTCCAACTTGATGATGAAATAAGACTCACAACCTCCTATATATACCTATTTATGCCAAGGATATCACCTAGGACGACTTAGACACACCTATATAAGACTTAGGCCGACCTAAACAACTAAATAACAATATACTAATGATAATATGAATTAATAGAGAGTTACGATAGTCACAAGACGACTATTCATAACCTGATGTACACTAATATTAAGGGCGTAGCAACATTACACTCCATTGGACGCTAAGTGTAATGTTCAATACTTTTTGGACCAATTTCAAATGGATTTTTTCCTCCTTTATTCATTCAAATTGTTGATTCTTCCATTCAATCTAGCTTCTTCACACTTCTTTAATTTGGGACACTTCTTGACAGCTTCTTGATCAAACTCACTCAATTTCAGCTCCTTCATGTTGCACCACCACCAATGTAGCTATAATTTGTTGCTTTGTTGGCTCCTCTTCATTGTTGAAGAAACATCGACTTTGGAGAGCTTGAAAGCTTACATCTTCCTCCATTTTCCTTGACTATACTTGGTTGAGAAGGTGATATCCATCCATTTCCATTTACTTTTGCATCATCTACTTGCATAGTAGCATATTGTTGTTTAAGTATTACTTGGTATTTCCATTTCTACGTACTTTATCATCTTTCTACAATCGTTGCTATGTAGTTGTCCATGGAGGTGGCAACACCAAAGTGGGGGACTGACTGAGGCAATCCTCTAAACACAACCCCAACATTTTCTCATTCTTGTGTTTGTAGGTTGTTAGTCAAGTGAAGCTCTTGAAGGCCTCAACTTGTGGGTTTGAAGGTCTATTTTTACCATATTTCTCTTGTCAAATTCTAGCTTAGAAATATTAAAGTATTCTTTTTATTTTTGTTATTCTGCATTTTCTATCTCTATCCTAGTATAAAACTTTGTTAATCAGGTAGTTAGTAGGTTTTTTGGTGTTCCATACTGTACTTTACACTCTCTTTCCATACTGATGCCAGTGCGTGCCTAAGACCCCAACGCACCACATTGGAGTCTGTGATTTGTGTTGTAGTCCTCTAGCAAAGGGTTGTCTGAGTTATAGTCAGAACCTTGAAAACTAGCTCTCCTGATTCCCTGAAACATTTGGGTTGGTAGAAGGAAAGTGATAAACTAGTTGTCCTTCCTTTTTATCCCTTGAAACCTTAAACCTTTCTGATTCAATCATCTAGCTTGAGGTAGATTAGAGAAGTATATTGTTCTAGACTCTCCCGTGACCTAGAGTCCCTGGGAAGTTGGTCCCCCTCATCTACATTTTGGTGAACCTGATGTGAAAGTCATAGTGTCTATTTCTTCATGTTGAGATTCTTCCTTTCACACCTCGTGAAGGTTGCAGACTTACATTTCATGAAAATTTATGAGCTTTATGACTCAATATACAACCTATGGGTATGTTGAAAGAAGGAGTGTACAAAATCTAGAAATAGATTTCTTGAAGGTTACTATTAGTCTCACTACTGGTTTTGATTCTTAGGAAATGGTTTCAGAGACAAAGGGGAGCTTCCTTAGGGAGGCCAATCATGCTCCTAATCCTCTCGTCTCTCCTAAGACCCCATCTCTAAATGAGGATGATGCTCTAGCTATCCTTCCAGAGCATCTCATTGCTCTAGATAAGAGGTTGTTGGATCTCACAAATCATTTGGAAAAAGAATGTAATATAGCTAGGGTTGCTAAGGTTTTCAATGAAATGAGATATATGTTGGATAAAGATTGGGTGGTACTAGAGCTTCTCTAAGTCATCAATGACATAGTGGAAGTATACGTCCCTTTCTACAACCCTAGATTGGGTGTTACCCAAGGTTCTGGGCCTGAAATCTCTAGAAGGAAAAATGGAGTTTCGATTCCCATAACATTAGTGTACATGGCCAAATAGGGAACTTCTATCAATGCCACCCCCATGCCTAAGGAACCTCTGATCGTCAAAGTAAACAGAATCCCTTTGGGTTTCAAATCTATCCCTTCTAATTCTAGCGGTGGTAACTTTTGGGGCCATGCTGGATCTAGCAGTGGAAGTCTTGGCGGAATGGGGGGTGGTGGATTTGGTGGCTCTGTTGGCTCTAGTGGTGGCTTTGCTGGTGGTTCAGCTAGTCTTGTTTCATTTTCTGACTCCATTTTGAATGGTCTACTACAAAACATGGGCTAGATGCAAAATCAGCTAGCGAACCTGTCCCAAGCCACCTCCCAGCCGATTTTCTAGCCTTTCTTTCATCATAGTCCCTTATCAATAGAAATTCTAAATAATCGTATCCCCCAAGGGATGGAGATTCTGAAGTTTGAAAAGTATGGTGGTAAGGGAGATCCACAAACACATGTTTCCACATTTAATGCCATGTGTACATATTTCTTCCACCATGATGCCTTAATGGCTAAGTTATTCCCAAGATCTCTCAAGGATACAACCCTAGAATGGTACTATTCCTTGCCTAATAGTTCTATATTTTCATTTGATCAGCTTGTGAATTAGTTTCTCCAAAAATTCTAGGAGAACATCAAGACAAAGATGGCATTTTTAGATCTCATCCGGTGTAAGTAGGGAGAGCATGAGAAGATAATTGACTTCATTGCTTGATATCAAGCATTATTTTCATACATATGTTATCCTTTGCTCAACTCAAATGTGTAGAAGGTTTTCATTAGCAACCTACAAAGGTCCTGGTAGGAGAAGTTTTCTTTGATGAAATACCTCTCTTTTCACATCTTTGTGCTGCACTATGAGAGTACCAACAAACGATTCCCTAATTTAGGGGATCTTCCTTGCATTCCCATCCTAAGGGTAGGTCCGTTATGTCAATCTTTGGTAAAGGTAAATATGTTGTGAATGTAGTTACCGGGTCTAGTGACAAAGGACTCAAATGTAGTAGATAGTTTAGAAATTTATTAGAATCATACACTTCTATCTTGAAGAAGGTATTGAAAGACAAAGTGATAACCTTACCAAATCCTTAATCCCTCACTGAACCTTACCCCGACTAGTATGAAGAGAACGCATTCTTCCAGTACCATCGAATTACTAGACATGATACTGAAAAGTGCATGTGCCTATGTCACAAGATACAAGATCACATCAATGGCGGTACTATCTGCCTCAATGGGAAAAATAAAAATGCAAATAAGCCCATGGAAAAGGATAATAGAGAACTACAGATCTATATGGATCCTTTTTCATCTCACTCTACTAATCTAATTGTTGAACCTTTTGGTTCCACTTCCCTTGAGTTCATGAAGTATGTAAACATGGTTTCATTTACGCCTATTCCTCCCATGCAGCTTGTGACTAAATCATCAACTATAACTTTCACTCATAGTACTTGCCTATGAACATGAACAAGCATCCTTCTCCTCTATATATTCTTGCTTGCATCAATGGGAACATCATGATTGGTGTTCTAGTTGACCCCATGAGCCATGTGAATGTAGTAATAGAGGATAATCTTCTATTAAATTTTCTACATAGGGAGGAATATGAAAAGTCAAAAACCACAATACGTACACATGACGAAATCTTAGTCCCTCCAATTGGTTCCATCACCCTCCATGTCCTAGTAGGACCCAGGACTATAAATTCTCTTTTTGATATCATCCCAAAGTCAGAATTGTTCAGAGTGAAGCTAAGCATACCATGGTTGGTTTCCATGAATGTAGTAGCTTTAGTAGTTCATAAGTGTTTAAATTTTTCTCATGAGGGATCTATGCACATTGTGCATGACACTAGATATAAACCTCTGGTATCATGTGGGGGCTACTTGTTAGATCACTTCTAGCCTGCCCTTGTTGGTTTGCTTCCTCTAAGAATGGACCCACTATATTGCACCTACATTAAATACAAGAATGGGGGTGTACCGAAGGTTACCTACCCTATCTCCCCTTACACTATTTTGGTTAAAGGATCTATGATCACGTAGTAGAAGGTTGCCTCATTCTCCTCTAAAAAGGGGAAGGGGAAATCTACTCGTGCCTAGGAGCCTTCCTCTTCTTCTATTGTTTCATCTACTTCTTCCTCTCGCCTTGTTGTGGCACCCTTAGCCTCTGATCCTATGCCTCACATGGGGAATCTAATGGTTCCCTCTTAGTGGAAGGCCAAGCTTCAAGTATTCAAGCTTCCCATCTTACCATAGTGTCGAGGCCTATTGTCTATGGTAAGGGGAATGGCCCTCATGGATTTTCCCCTATGTCTCATCCTTCGCTACCTCCTACTACTCCTACCCCTTGGGAAGTGAATGAGAAGAGGCTCATTGCCGAGGTGCCTTAGTTTTCTTCTCCACCTTTTTCAATCTCTTGTCCTACACTTCCTGCTCCTACTCCCATTCAAGAGGTTTCCCTTCCACCGGTAATGGTCGTGGAGGACATGCCTATGGGAAAACAAGAGACTCTTACTCCTTCTCAAGCAGTGAGTTCTAGTTCCTAGAGCTAAAGAAATCATCATGCATGTGAGTGTAAGCATAGAAGGAAGGCTCTAGCTATTGAGAAAGCTGCCTTGTGGAAGGTAGAAGAGGAGCTTGCAAATCCTATTGTGGCATCTCCTATTGTTCCTCCCTCTTCTTCTTCTTCTTCTACTTTGGTTCCTGTCACCTCGATCTTGATTTTGACTCCCCCAGCCAACGTTGGTGACCTTCACCCCAAAAGGGTGCAAGTGTTCATCATTTCGTTGGTGAATCCTCCTCTTCTGATGTCCCTTCTAGACATCCCTTCATTTTCCTGACCTATGGACATGTCGAACACCACAATGGTGTCCATTGTGGCCTTTTCCTCTTCCTCCTTTCTTTTTGCTTCCCCTATGGGTTTTTTGCATCCTTCGATGAAGTGTAAATTGGAGGATAACCTCACTTCCAATGGGGTTCAGAAGAAGGGATCACCTTCTTCGGGAGAGGGTTCTGCTTTGGCTTGCATTGTCCTGGTGACAGAGGCAGCCTTAATGTCTCCTAAGTTTGTCACCGTCTCTCTTGATGAGGTTGATGGTGGATCTCAGGTGCCTCCTTCATCTCTCACTCAGTTAACACATGGAACTCCTATCAAGTGCATGTTTAACTCGATTGATGATGTCCCACCTCTGTCAACGATCTTTGCAATATCAATGACATTTACCTCATAGGAGTTGAGTGAAGAAAACCTCGAGGGGCCTTCTTCCCTAACTCTTGTCGCAGGAGAGTTGGAGGGTGATCCCCTTCCTATCCTGCCCTTGCAGTTTCATCCACCCTCCACTTATAATGATCTAGATTGGGAGAATGATGACATCCTGGTTGATGAGGACTAGGAGGGCACCTCTTCTTTATTTGTAGATTAGATTTGTTTGTGTTTTGTGTTTCCCCTGTGCTTGTTTTTATGTGTTCCTAAAGGACCTTTGTCACCCTTGTAGGTGCTTGGATAAATGAGTGAAATTATGTCATAAACTTCCTTTATTTTTTGGATCATTCTTCTACATGTTGTGCCTTGATTTTCAACAATTGGGGATGATGCAAAGTGTTGGGGGCATTTAGGCCTCCCTTCCATGTTGAACCAATTTTTTATTTTTTATTTTTTATTTTTTCTTCATGTGCTCTTCTTCATGTCTTGATACATTTGGGGATTGATAACAGTTCATGTGTATATTATATCATATCTATTTATATATATCTATGCTATGAACAACTTTGTCCTTGAATTATTAGATCCCACTATCTCTTGATTTCTTCGTCTTTTCTTATCTTTCTTTTTTATCTTTCTCTCTTCTTTTCTTTCTTCTTGATGTTGTGGTGTCTATGTGTTGTCCCTCATGTGTGCGACAACATTTTCATGTTTATATATGGTCATGTATTGTGGGCCATGATGTCTCTGTATGTTCTTCCTTTCCTTAGGATTCCATGCACTCCTTCAGTTTGCACACACCATCCTAAGGGGGGGCTCCTACCTCTCCAATTTTCAATAAGGTGTATTTTGTGGCCAATGAATCCCTTGTTGAAAATATTTACATTTTTCAAAATCACATCCTTCACTAAGGATCCCATTAGCAAGATTTTCTTTTGAAATAAAAATATTAACAAAAATAATTGAGAATTCACCTCCGAGGAGAAGATTCCTTTTTTTGGATTCCTTGATGAAAGAGAATATTTCAAAAGGATTCCTTGATGAGAGGATCATTTGGAAAATGTCATCAATTTTCAAATAGAGTGTCCCTTGAGCAGACCCCTTCTTTCTTTTGAAGGGTTCCCAAGGGACCCCTTTGAAAGCTTCTCCTTCAATTACTTGTTTGTCTATCTATTTGTGTGACTATTTACTTGTCTAACATGTTTTATCCATGGATTAACATGTTTCCTTACATGACCGAGCATCTGTATGGGTCAATTAGACTCTATAGATCCTTTCACTTCTAGCCTCCCTCAGGATTGAGCACCTATAACACCTCCTTTTTAGGATTGAGCACCTGTAAAGCATTTTCATTATGTAGGACTAAGCACCTATAGACCCTTTGTTCATCTTTTTTGGGACCAAGCACGCATGGAGCCAATTCAGTAGGACTAAGCACCTACAGAGCCTTTTTTTCACCTTCTACGGGACCAAGCACCTACAATGATTTTGTTCAAATATCCATAGGACTGAGTACCTATGGAACCATTTCTCTCTCTCTCTCTCTCTCTCTCTCTCTCTCTCCTATGCCCGAGTTTGCTAGATTATGATTTTCTTCCTTGACGGTTCAGGTATACATTTTTCAACTTCTTTCACTCTACTTTACCGTGCATTCACTAACACTTATGCTCACTAAAGTGGAGGAAAAATGTAATGGCATTAATTTACACCCCTTGCAAATTCCCCATTTACACACCCCTTACCTTAGAAAACGCAATCCCGATGATGTATTTTCCACATCCGCTTCCATGTTTCATCCACTTGGCAGCTCATTTATGTGTTGGTGGGGGAATTTCTATTGGGGACACTAGCATAGCGCATGGACGTCTGGGTGGAATGCTTTTTCCTTGACAAGATTCTTTCCTTTGGAATCCGCATAGGTGTTACACTCCTCCATTGGATGCGAAGTGTAATTTTCACTACTTTTTGAACTGATAAAGTGGTAGCCAACTAAAATTATAATCCATCCATATCTATCCTTCTTCCTCCTTCTCCTACATCTCCCACCTAATTCCCACCCTCTCCCAGATCTCTTCCATATCCACTATCACAACCGTCTCCCTAATCTCCTCCATCTCCACCATCACCACTCTCTTGTTGATCTCCAAATTTCCACCACCATCTCTCAAACCATGTCCTCCCCCATCATCCCCACCATAATCTACACCCTCCTCTACTACTACCTCCTCCACCCTCTACCTCTATCTTTGACTACCACCTTGCTCCTCATGTCATCTCCTTCGTCTCAACCCAACACCTCTTGGCCTGATAAATTGTATAGGCTTATGAGCAGCCCACCATGCATCATACTCTAGAGTGGTTCCTATATCGGTTACACCAAGTAGAATATCCCACTACTGTGGTACAAATAACTCCAACTCTTCAATGGCTACATCTAGATACACCACTAGACCCCAATCTACTATCTCCCACTAAGTGAGAAAAATTGGCCTCATGAATTAACCATGTGTTTTCCAACCCAAACTATTGATACACCTACTCTGGTATATATCTCTCAATAATATTATTAGTGTTCCTAATTAGAAATTATGGTAATGGTGTGAATTTGCATCCCTTGCAATTTTTCCATTTACACACCCCTTACCTTAGAAAACGTGATCCCAATGATGTATTTTCCACATATGCTTCCATGTTTCATCCACTTGGCAGCTCATTTGTGTGTCGGTGGGGGAATTTGTGTCGGGGATGCTAGCATGGCATGCAGACGTCCACACAACATGTTTTTTTCCTTATAGGATACCTACCTATGGAATTCACAGAGGCATTACACTCCTCCATTGGACACTAAGTGTAACGTTCAATACTTTTTGGACTGAATTTAAACAGGTTTTTGCCTCCTTCATTCATTCAAATTGTTGATTATTCCATTCAATCTAGCTTCTTCACACTTCTTCAATCTGGGACACTTCTTGATAGCTTCTTGATCAAACTCACTCACTTTCAACTCCTTCAAGTTGCACCACCACCATTGTAGTTGCAAGTTGTTTCTTTATTGGCTCCTCCTCTTCATTGTTGCGGAAATGTCAACTTTGGAGAGTTTGCAAGCTCACGTCTTCCTCCATTTTCCTTGAGTACACTTGGTTGAGAAGGTGTTATCAATCCATTTCCATTTACTTTTCCATCATATACTTGTGTAGTAGCATATTGTTGTTTGAGTATTGCTTGGTATTTCTATTTCTACATACTTCTATATCATCTTTCTACAATTGTTGCTATCTAGCTATCCGTGGAGGTGGAAACACCAAACTACGAGATTGATTGAGGTAGTCCTATAAACATAGCCCCAAAATTTTCTTGTTCTTGTGTGTGTAGGTTATTTGTCAAGTGAAGCTCTTGAAGGCCTCAACTTGTGGGTTTTAAGGTCTGTTTCTACCACCTTTATCTTGTCAAATTCTAGCTTAGTATTATTAAAGTATTCTTCTTGTTATTTTTGTTATTCTACATTTTCTATCTCTTTTGTAGTATAAAGCTCTGTAATTAGGTAGTGTGTGTATGAATAATATGGATAAGCAATTAGAATCTATACAACACACCAATGAAACATTATATCAAGGAATTAAAATAACAAATCGAATTGAAACAAACAAATCCCTTAATGGCGTCTCATTGTCCTCTATCTCCAAGGATTTTTTAAGTCATTTTTGCTCTTAGATTGTTTGTGCACATGACTTTCCAAATGACAACCTGAAGAATGAGATGCTGGAAATGCAAGAGATCTTTCCTACATGATTGATTACTAAACTAGCTGTAAATGATATGCAAAGCTAATGATGTTGCTAATGAAAATGATGTGATTAGACTACTGCAATTAAGATGTTGCTAATGCAAATTCCATGATTAAACTATTGTAATTAAGATGCTAAAATGAGGATGCTCTCTAAAATTCTGCAGAGTGTAATTATGCTTAGCTCTCTATATGCTTTTTTGTAAATGAGGCTCTACTTATAGATTTTCTAAGGCATGAGCCTAGGTGGCATGAATCAACAGTCTAGATTCTATCTAGAGAATGTATGATTGAAGGTGAAGAGGTTAGAGAGAAAAGGGGAGTGTGTTCCCTTTAGAAGAACAATCTGTCAAGTGTGAAGAGGAATCAAATGAAGATAAAAGCCAAGTGTCTAAAATTTGTTAGAATTTGTTGAGAATAAATGCTAAATTAATTATTAGAAATATTTAATTTCATGAGACACATGATGAGGTGGAAGGTGAAAAGAAGTTAGTAGAAATGCACCGAAATTGAAATTTAATGAGAGGAGGTTAATCAAATAAAACAAACTAATTAATTTTTTTTATTTAATTAAAACATGAAGAATTAGAGAAAATGAACTATATGAATGAAATTTTCAATTTATTTATAAGTAGAAGAATTAAAGCTCATTAATTAAATAACTTGTATTTAATTACTTCCTCTAGACCAAATTTGAGTGTATACATTTTTGCCCCTTTGAAGTGATGTGTAGGTGGCACATTGCTTCAAAGAAAAATTTGCTGATAGCACTAATAAATTTTTTTGATATGCCCTAGACGCTAATTTTCAAGTGATAACGTGTGTATTCCCCCTTGGGAGATAGATCAGGAATTTTTGAATTTTTAGGATTTTTGAATTTTTGAAATTTTTATGAGTTTATGTGGATTTTCAATTTTTTTAGGATGTTGCAACGATTTATCTCCTGATAAAGAATAATGATCCTGCCAATTGATTAAATGATGCCCTTTGGAAAATAAAAAGAATCCCACTTAAATACCCTCCATTTACCCCTTTAAAAGATAAAAAGATGAAAAAGTGAGCTCATTTGAATTCATTTGCAATTGGAGATTGAGCTGATTGAGCACTTAGCAAAGATGGTGATCCCATACCACACCCACTGATTCGAGTGAGTTCGATGTCACAACCGCCTGACCGCATATGGACCTCTGGTATGTACCCCGAGAAACCTCTTTTTAAAATTTGAATGTGTTTTTGGCATGTTTTTCATGTTTTTAAATTTTGTGATTGTGTTTTAGTGCATAGATGACTTGATTTAGCACATTGATTAGTTGTTTTAGCACATAGATTGAATAAGCGCATTTGTGTCATGATATAGTGCATGGATGGAAAGTTGTAGTGCATTGAACTTTTTAGCGCATTTAGGTCATGAAATGGCACATCTGTGGACTAGTTTAGCACATTTAGGTTTCTCGTGCATTGATGATCTGAAATAGCATATTGATGAAATGTTGTAGCGCATAGATGTTTTAGTGCATTTAGACTCCAAAGTAGTGCATAGGTTGACTGTTATGGAACATTCAAAATTTTGCTACATTTGTGCTGCAAAGTAGCGCATTGATGGATTTTAGTAGCACATCCAATTTTTTAGCACATAGACATGCTATTTTAGCGCATTAACACCAGAGTTGATGAATTTTTTATTTTTCTCCTTGTTTTTAATGTTTGATGATTGCATCAACCATTTTTTTGATGATGTTTGATAGGATGATGATTAACCTCATGATAGGTGAGGGTCAATGATAGGATAGATGATGATTGACATCATGATAGTTGAGAGTCAATGATAGACATTCCATGAGATTTGATCAAAATCTCATTAGAACTGATTAGATAGATTGATAGTTTGGTTGATAAAATGTTGATTTGCAATATGTTATGATTATAGAACTTTAGAGTCCTTCAGTCTTAGGAGAACTTCCCAAAGACTTGGGATATCATTCCGCATTTGGTGCAAGTGGATTTCGATGTGATTGGATGATGTGGTTTGACTTCATTGCTTGATATGCCCCAGTATAGGATAAACAGGGGATTATTGATTGCTTTAGTTGAGAGGTGGCATAGTGACCACAACACTTTCCATTTGGCCATCGGGGAGATGACAGTTACTCTAGAGGATGTGTACCGTATATTGGGTATTCTCATTGTTGGAGAGTTGGTTGTATATGATTAGACAAAGCAGGGCGATACTGAGGCATTGAGGAGGATCTTTGCTGATGATGGGATTAGTGGGTATGAGATCCCATGGCAAGAGATGGTCGATTTATATGAGCCCTTACCATGTGTTTTAGCTGGATTTGTCGAAGGTTTCCTATGTCCTAACCATAGGTTGAAGGGACTGTCCATTGGATGGGGAAGGATACTAGAGAGTATGATCACACAGGGGATCAAATATGCATGGGGTTCTTTCATGTTAGCCCATTTGTATCATGATTTGCATTAGGTGGTATATCTTGGAGTTGCGAGTTTATTAGCTGGGGTGACATTACTTCAGATTTGGGCTTGGGAGCATATAGTTGTTACTCGTCATGTGGTGGATATAGATCATTTGGTTGGTAGGCCCTTTGTCTTTGGGTACATAGGTCTGGTTTTCCAACACAAGCTGGGAAAATTGGAGTATTGGCATTGAGTTCTAGATGATTTGGAGACTTTCACATGGAGACCGTACTTGGATTGTGAGCAGTGGCCCAAGGATGATATTGAGATGCCATATGTTTGCACTATGAGGTATCTAATTGGATGGACACAATCTGTTGTCAAGAGATTCCTGCTCATGAGAGTTCTTTGTTAGTATGGTTGAGTGCAGGGGATGCCTCAAGGGGTTTCACTATATGCTCGAAGACGATAGGATATTCTAGAGTGGGGACCCACCCTATCATATGATGCATCTTGCGAGGAGTATTTCGGATTACAGCCATAGGTATGGGATTACTTTCCAAATATCTCAGCTGGTGTGATGACAAAAAAATATGCTTAGTATTTCTTCACACACGCTGTACCGAGGATATCGAGTCCAGATGAGCCAACACCAACATTGGATGATGAGCAGGCATCGAGACAGAGGAGGGGTGGGGGAGATGGTGATGATGAGGAGGGAGATGATGGGGGTGATGGAGATGATAGAGATGGAGGAGATGGGGAAGGTAGATAGATATTGGATCTCAGAGTACCCCAGAGGAGGAGATCTATGGTTCCCTTAGGACAATCGCAGTCAGGACCATCTCAGATTTAGATTCGCATGCCCTCTCATCAGAAATAGGCCTAGATAGATACCTTACAGGTATAGGTGCAAAGTTTACAAGGACAACTAGCACAAGAACATGCACAGATTGCCTCTTTGACAATAAAGAGAGATGTCGCAAGGTAGAGATGTGAGCATGTAGAGGCCTTAGCTGAGAGGTTACAGAGAGTGTCCAAGGGGACCGCTACAAGGGATATGCTTAGAGAGCTATGACATTCAACCAAAGAGGTAGAGTACTACATGCTACAGTACTATGAGGTAGTTCCTATAGAACGACGTGCCCCTAGCTATGCATAGTCTATCAATGCCAGATCAGGTCAGAGTCATTCTCAGACTATGAGCAGGGGTGTGACTGGGCCACCTCCTAGAGATTCATCAAGTAGGGATCCAGGTGCAGGTCCATCTGGTGGTGTAGCAACAAGCACAACAAGGCCTGCATTATCTAGGGGGAGCAGTACATAGCTTTGTGCTCGTATTTGATATACTAAGACTAGATGTATACATTTAGTTAGGCAGAGACTTTATGATTTTCTGTCGTGTTATTGATGTATCTCTCCACCTTTTGTGATATCATTGTACACTTGACATTGATTATTTTGAGATTATATGAGATGCAACATATACTATTGATCTATATGTTGTCTACATGTTTTTATGATGAATGCTTATCATGAATGCATTTGAGTTCTTCTCTATATGCTATGTGATGTTTTATATGATTATTCCATGGGTATGTATAGATGCAATAATGAAATGATGATGCATGGATTATGATTCTATATAGCTTGTTTGCACATGGCTTCCATTGTTGCCATTGATGGCAACTGAAGTCATCTTCATGGTCCACAGATCTGTATCTAGTCATATCGGCAGATAAAGTGAAATATTGTGTGTTACCAATAGAATATTTGAAGAATAGGGTATCCGGTTAGTTAGTCAATCTGTCTACTTCACCGGATCATCATTTTGTGTTGTGGACCTTTGGGATTGCTTGTTGAGCATGTATATTATCTTATTACTAAATTTTGTGGTGTTGCATTAGTTGCAGTACGAGTTTGGAGGTCCGGTAGAATGTTTTCTTTCTATTTGCTCGTTGTAGCCGACTCAGTAAATGTGGCGTGTTGTGGATGTGTAAAGTGGAATTATTTAAAAAAAATTTATGTTCAAATATTTAATTATGGGTCCCAACTTTAGTCTAGCCGACTTGTTTGGGTGTGCATCAAAATTGTTCATGTTTTGGGCCAACAACTGATAATATTTCCAAGTTTTATTAAGGCCGACCTATAGCGACTTGATCTCTAGATGTGAATATATATAAGAGATTCGATACATCATTTGAGATATGGAAAAAGAAGTGTGGTAGTGTGTTGTGATCATCAGGAACAACGATTAGGCGATTATGCACAATTTCACCTGTGCATTAATATTTTTCTAGTGTGTTTTGTGCAGAGCATAGTGTGAAGAAGACCGAGCAAAGTGTGAAGTAGTTTGAGTGAAAAGTGAAGGAGTTTTTTGTGCTTAATTGGAACTGTAATTAGGCATTGTTGATGCTATTTCATCAGTTCATTCTTTTGGATCTATTCCAAATCATTGTAGGGTAGTGAGCCCACCCTTTTGAGCAGTGAGCTCTAGGCAGTGAGCCTGAATGCAAGTGCATTCCCATTTTTTACTTTTCACTTTGGGTATACTCATACTATATTGTGGATTGGCCATCCACCGTGGTTTTTCCCCTAACAGGGTTTCCACGTAAAAATTTTGGTGTTATGGTGTTGTGATTACTTTCTTTCTGTTTCTTTTGATGAATGATTAAGTAAGTTAAATGAAAAAATAACTAAGTTGAATTTTTTCACAAAACTGATTCACCCCTCCTCTCGGGGTTGCTTGTTTCCAACATAGCCTTTATGGATAATGTTTTATGCTATGTGAGATGGATTTTATTATGCAAATGAGATGTGATGCACCTTATTTTTTTTGTATTTTCTAATACAAATATATGATCTAATGCATGGATGGATGGATGACCTATGATAATACTTTCTAATGTATGTATGATATGATAATGATTATGCAACTATATGTGAATGATCTTGTTTTTTTTTTTTTGTCAAATATACTCAATCCTTTAATGAGAGATAAAATCATTTTGAAATATTCCATCCTTGGAAAACCTAAAATGTAGATGCAAAAACTAATATGGATGCAATCTATCTTAACCATGAAAATCTAAATATGGAATGTTGTCATTTTGTTAGCCGATTTGTTGTGCTTGTTATCATCATTGAGCTTTTATTGTGTTGAAATTTAGTACAAACATTGATGGTATAATTAGACCATGATGACCTGAGTACAACTTCCGTTGATTTTTGATATTGCAAGCTAATACAAGCATCTAGGCATAATTGAATCACGATGACCTGAGTATTGCTTACATAAAACAGACAAGAGTTAACCCTTTTCCTATTCAAATTAGGAATGCCATCAATGATACTTTTTACAGCATATCCTACGACAATTTACATAGTACTAATGATAAACTCACAGACAACAGACAAAGAAAAATATCATACTCGATCATAGCTTCTCTAGTTCATGACATCCTTGAGTTGCTCGAGAGAAATGATAACAAAAATCAAAATACATCAGTTGAATATCTATGCTAAAATGATTAAACCATGCTTCAAAAGAACATCATCCAGTTAGCTTTGTTTTGACTGATATTGATGTTGATTTGGATGGTTTGTTTTCTAAAAATTGTGATTGATGCTCAATGTTGAGTTTCGTTGTGATTGTTATGTTTGCTATGTTGTCTTATTGTTTGCTTGTTTGTTGGTTTAAGCTCAAAGCAGATTGCCCCCAGTGAGTTCAAAATTTTGGCCCTAGTGAGAAACCAACCATTTATTATGAATATGCACAATGATAACCAAGCCAAGGTGAGACACGACTGTGATGCCCAAATATGTACATGAGGTTCCTTCTGATGAACAAGCATAACGATGGCGAAAAGCGGACGACTGACACATATTCCAATAGATGGAAAAACTAATCTATCACAAATAGCGCCTATTGCCAGGTTTTCACCACTTGTTTTTATTGCACTTTTTCAAATTTTATGATTTTTTTGTTGTCACCAAGACACCTGTTTGCCAGGTTTTCATCAAGGTAACAATTTTTTTGATTTTTCACTTTTTTTTTGTATTTTTTTTTTTTTATTTTTGACTTTTTCTTTTTGGATTTTTCAGCTTTTTGATTTTTTAGATTTTTCAGCTTTTTACTTTTTTGGATTTTCATTGTTTTACTTTTTTTGGGTTTTTTGATTTTTGAACTTTTTTTGGATTTTTCAGCTTTTTTACTTTTTTTTTTGGATTTTCTAATTTTTAAACCATGCACTAGATGAGTTATGTATAAAAATTCTTGAGATGAAGGCTGTTGATAGGTTCTTCAAATAGGTCCCCTTCGGTGTTGATAACTGATATGATACAATGATAAAAGGACCTAGCCAATTAAGTTCAAAATTTTCCTTCTTTTCTCGATCCTATTGATTACAAGGATTCTCTTTTAGGACCAAGTCACCAACCTGAAATGTTCTTGGTCTGACCTTGTGATTATAGCTCCTTAACATTCTTTATTGATAAGCTTTCAAATGATCAACATCATGTTGACAATGTTCATCTAACAATTCCAACTCCTGTAGTCTGGATACTCGATAGTCTTCCTCTAAAATAATTCCTTCCAATGATACCCAGAGTGAAGGTAACTCAACCTCAACAGGTAAATTGGCCTTTGATCCATACACAAGGGCATATGGTGTGGCTCTTGTAGGGGTGTGGATGCTAGTATGGTATGCCCACAAAGCAGGGTTTAGTTGAACATGCCAGTCACGTCCAACATCGTTGACAATTTTCTTCAAGATTTTCAAAATGGTATTATTTGAGGCTTCTACTTGGCCATTCCTTTGAGGGTAGTAGGGTGTGGAAAATTGATGTTGGATATGGAATTTTTTACAAAGTTCTTGTACATCCTGATTTTTGAAGGGTCTACCATTGTCAGTGACAATGGAGCTAGGGATGCCATACTGACAGACAATGTAGTTCAAGATGGAGGAGGCAATTTATTTACCAGTGATTATGGTTAATGGGACGACTTCAATCCACTTTGTGAAATAATCAGTAGCTATAATTATGAATTTATGTCCATTAGAGGAAGATGGATGAATCTTACCCACAAGATCAAGTCCCCATTGACAGAAAGGCCAGGTCGATGTGAATGGTTGTAGCTCCTGTGCTGGTGCATGTATGAGATTTCCATGGACTTGACACTTCTTGCATTTCTTGACAAATTGAAAGGATTCTTTCTCCATGTTTGACCAATAATATCCCAAGTGTAGGAGTTTCTTAGCAAGAGTAAGACCACTTGAATGAGTACCACAAATACCTTCATGAACTTCTCATAAAGCGGTTTCAGATTCATCACGTTCAAGACATCAAAGGAGAGTACCATTAGTCAATAAAGTGTATTGACTATCAGGGTGTGTCAGGTTGCTTGACAGATAAAGTTGCATTTTTAGTTTCAGGATAGGTCAGGTGGAAGGATATTGTCTCTCAGATAGGTATAAATCTTCCCATAGATTGAAGAATCAGCCTTAACTAGATGGTACACGACTTGGGATTTAGGATTGTCATAGGCAGGAGTAAACAATTGTTTCACCATGAATTCATAATGACTTCATTTGTATGGTATTTGTAAAAGAGAAACAATGGTTTCCATGGCATCTGCAGCTTTGTTGTCTACTCTTGGAATTTGTTCAAACTTGATCTCAACAAAGTACTTTTTGAAGTCATCTTCCATTCTTTTGTATGACATCAACTTGTCATCTTTTGTTTGATAATTATCATTAACCTGATTGATGATTAATTGAGAATCTCCATAAACTTGCAATTCTATGATTTTCCATTCCACTGCTACCTTGATACTGATGATTAGTGCTTCATACTCAGCCATGTTGTTAGTGCAAGGGAAAATCAACCTATAAGATTTTGGGATAGTGTGTCCTTGAGGAGTAACAAATAAGATTCCAACACCCAATCCATGTTGAGGGTAAGACCCATCAAATTATAATATCCAATGTTGTGTTGTCATTGTGAGGACATCTGCATCTAGGAATTCAATGTGCATAGGATGGTCATCTTGCAATGATGCTTCAGCTAACTGATCTGTTATTACTTGGCCCTTGATTGCTCTTCTATTCATGCACTGAATGTCAAATTCACTCAATATCATCACCCACTTTGCTAATCTTCTTGTTAGAGTGGCTTTGCTGAGTAGATATTTTAATGGATCTATCTTGGCTATTAGTTTGACGGTATGTGTTAACATATAGTGTTGCAATAGTTGAGTAGCTAACACCACTGCTAAACAAGATTTTTCAATGAATGCATAGTTAAGTTCATAGCCACTCAATGTTTTTCTAATATAGTAGATCACCCTTTCTTTTCCTGTAGATTCTTCTTATGCTAGCAGAGCTCCCAAAGATACCTCAGTAGTTGCTATGTAGATTAGAAGTGGTTTTCCCTCTATTGGTGGTACCAATATAGGTGGATTCATCATATATTGTTTCAATTGATTAAAGGAAGCTTCACATTTTTCATCCCATCTGAAGGAAACATTCTTGTGTAACAAATGAGTAAAAGGGTGAATTTTGTCCACTAGTTGCGCGATGAATCTTTTAATGGATTGAAATCTTCCTTGTAAAGATCTTAGTTGGCTAATGTTCTTAGGAGGTGGAATTTCCATGATTGCTTGAATTTTTTTTGGATCTACTTTGATGCCTTTAGCTAATACTATGTATCCTAAGATTTTTTTTGATGTTACTCCAAATACACACTTCTTTGGATTTAAGTGCACATTGAATTTTTCCAATCGAGTAAATATTTTATCCAATATTTGTAAATTTCCTTCCCTGGTGAATGATTTTGCTAGTAGGTCATCCACATAGTCCTCAATGAATGTGTGCATCATGTCATGAAAGATTGAATTCATTGCACACTAATAGGTGGCTCTAGCGTTATTTAATCTAAAAGGCATGATGTTCCAACAAAATGTACCCCATGGGCATGTGAAAGATATTTTGTATTGATCATCTAGTGTGATTTTGATCTGATTATAGCCTGAAAAACCATCCATGAGTGATAGCATAGCATGTTCCGCTGTTAAATCCACAATGATGTCTATATTGGGCAAAGGAATCATCCTTTAGACAAGCCTTGTTAAGATCTCTAAAATCTATGCATATTTTGATGTTGTTGTCTGGTTTGGAAACTGTTACAATGTTTGAAATCCATTTTGTATAATCAATTGGTCGGATGAATCCTGCATCTAATAATTTTTTAAATTCTGCTTTCACTAGTAGGGCGATGTGTGGATGCATTTTTCTCAATTTTTGCTTTACTAGCTTCATTCTAGGTGCTATGGATAAATGATGCATTATTAGATCTGGATCTATTCCTGGCATGTCAGCATAGGACCAAGCAAAATTGATTTGTCTTTCTTTGAAAATTTTGATGAAATTTGGCTTTTCTTGCTTTGTCATTGATGCTGCTAGGTGTAGGGTCTTTACTGTTTCTGTAGTACCAATGTTTATGGATTGTGTAGGCTCAACCAATACTGAAGATATCTCATGATAATGCTCAAGAAGAGTGTCAAATGTCTCATCCTTCAGTGCCTTAGAGAGTTTTTCACCATTGGATACACTCTTTATTTTTACTTTTTCATGATCTAATACTGCCATTGCATGGATTTCACCATTAGATTGATTTTTTGTATTCCTTATTTTGCAGCTAAGAGTTTTGGCACTCCCCTTGTTTGAAGCTTCGTTATGAAATTCATTGGTGGAACTTGTTTTTTGATACTTAGAACAAAGGAAGTTGACAATTACATCATCATCTGAAAAGATGGGAATATCAAGTAGCTCGGTTTGTTCCCATCCAATGAGTTTGGGATGTATCAAAGGTAAAGAATCATCAGATTGGTCAAGTTCAAAGGCAGTAAGTGTCATGATGGAAACATTTTCAAAGTGTTTGATGGCAATGTCAAGGTATATAATGTTACTTTCCTCCGAATGATCTATCTCACTTGATGTCTGATCATCCTCACTAGAGTCATCGATATGTAGTGATCCAAATTCAAGTGGTCTAGACCTTGAACTTTGTCCCTCCATACATATGGGTGCATACCTCTATATCACATCAACTTCTTTGTCTTGACAAGATTCTTTAGATGGTGAATCCCATTCATATTCATTTGAGTCTGTTTCAGAACTAGCTTGCAATTGTAGGATTCACTCAAAAATCTTCTGAGTGGCTTCTTCTTTTGTCTCTTCTTTGTATCCCAATCCTGTCTTGTCTTTTGGATTGATTATGATAGGCTAGATTGGTTCCACAATACCTTCTTTTTGTTTGCCAATAGGACATTTTCCTTCATATCCCATATTTTCTAAGATTGTGAACCCTTTACCATATTGCTTTGTTGGTATATTGGAAGTTGCTGCTTGGGATAATTCATCTTTGTAAAGATAATTTAGAATGTCTTTGTCCTCAAATTCATCAACTATAGTACCTACCTTTACAAATGTATCATCAAAGATCGTGATGGGTTGTGAAGATTGTTGTCTAGATGTTGATGGTTGTCCATATGATTTTGGAGAAGGTAGTAGCTATGAGAGACATAAGGACTGCTCAAAAGAATACTCACCCATGCCTTTATCTTTCAACTATATCTTTTTATCAAACTATTTTGACAAAGAATTGAGGTGGCCTTCATCATTTGAGGAAATGGGATCACCGATTCCTTTATCCTTCGACTAAACCTTTTTCTCAAAATAATTTGACAAATAATTGAGTTGTCCTTCATTACTTGATGAAATAGAAGTGTGAGCTTCGCTATTGTGTGGTACAAAAACATCTCGGACTATCTTGAGAGTGTTGTAGTATTGAGGATTGTTGGAATTAGTTGAAATGGTGATCTCTTTTCCATTGTAGCGGAATTTCAATCATTGATGGTATGTTGATGGCACTGCTTGCATTTCATGGATCCAAGGTCATCCCAAGAGTATGTTGTAAGTCAACTCCTTGTCCAAAACTTGGCAGATTATATCTTTTACAATTGGTCCCACTTGAATTGGCAATACTATCAATCCTTGAGAGGATCTTTCTTGATTATCATAAGCTTTTATAGTGATTTTTATTTTTTCATCTATTGCATTTTCTGAAAATTCCAATAAAAAATGCACAGATAAGCTTTAAGGTGAAGATATTTAGACCAGCTCCTACATCTATTAAAATGTGTTTGACCTGATGTTTATGGATTAAAACCTCAATATGAAGTGGAGCGTTGTGTGGATGAGTGAGGGATGCATCATCATTTTTTGAGAATGATAAACAATGGGGCACAATTAAATGTCCCACCATGGCTTGGAATTGACAAACTTCCAAATTAGTTGGTACTGTGGTGTCCACTAAAGCTTTTTCTAGAATATCCTTATGGGCTAGTGAAATTTTAAGAAGTTCCAGTATAGATATCTGCACTGGAATCTTTTGCAATTGGTCTATGATATTGTATTGATTTGAAGGCGCAACATGTGTTTTAGATGTATTTCCTTTCAATACAAACTTGGACTGCGCTCTTGTGGTCACATTTACTAGTAGGTTGTTTTGTTTATCATTGATTTTGATAACATTGATTTGATTATCAACTACAACAATGTTTTGTTTATGCTCAATTTTGATGTCACTGATTTGATTATTAGTTGCAACAATCTCTTGTTTATCTTTAATTTTAATGTCATTGATTTGATCATTAGCTGCAACAATGTGAAGGATTGTAGTATCATAAACATAATTCACACTCTTCCCTTTGCTTGTCAAAGAGGATTTTCCTTTTTCATAGTTGGGTAAAGGGTTTTTATATGCTCCATGATCAACATTTGTTTGAGGTCCTTCTATCGATATTTCATGTCTACCTATCAAATCTTGCACCAAATTTTTTAGTTGCATACAATCATTTGTTTTATGACCTTTGTTTCTATGAAAATTACAATAATATGCATTGTTCCACCATGATGGTTTAAATCTTGGTTCAAAATATTGTGCCTCTGGTAATGTTATGAGTTTGTTGGCCAAAAGTTCTTTTAGTGTTGATTCAAGAGATTTCCCCAAAGGTGTAAATTTTCTGCGTTGTGGTTGTGAAGCTGGTTTGGATTCACTGTTGTTTTGATTGTTTTTGAGTGTAATACCCGATAAATTAAAGACTGGTTTTGTGTTATGTGTATCAACTGCACCATCATTACCAACAGTCTTGTTTCTTGTCCAAAATTTAGATTTGTCATTGTTGTTATGATAGTTTGAAGAGTTTACAACATTTGTTCTTTTGTTGTAGATTTTTAATACTCCTCTTTTAACCAAGGCTTCTTCAATTTTAAGTTCGTTTTCAATCATCTTTTCAAAGTTGGGTGGACATTGTAGTTGTAGTATATAACTCATCTCACTGTTAAGATTGTCAATGAAGATTATCATCTTTTATTTCTCAGGTATAGGATGAGCATATCTAGCAAATAATCATCTCCATCTTTTTTAAAATGTAAGAAATGATTCACCATTTTTCTATTTTGTGTTGCAAAGATCCTTCATGGTTATTTCATGTTGAATGTTGTATGAGTATTGGGTGATAAAATTATTTACTAGCTCTTCAAATGGTCTAATACCTGGTGGGAGTTTTGAAAACCATTCCATGCATTGACCACCCAAACTTCATGGAAATAATATCATCAAATAGGTCTCTTCATGTGCAAATTCCAAGCTCATGGTGAAAAATTCTCTTACATGATCTTGAGGATCAATTTTTCCATTATATTTGTCATATTTTGGAAGATCACAATTTGGTGGAAAAGGTATCATGTTTAGATTTATGTCAAAAGGATAAGGACAGATGTCTTGCAACAAGTATCTCTTTGTTGTTCCCCTTTGCATATCTAAGATTTGCTGTTGAAGATTTTTCATTTGTTGAGTTAAAGCATTCATTGGATCTACATTTCGTGAGTCAGCTTCTATTTTCTTGGGAGCTCCTTTCAATTGGTTGATATCAAAGTCATTGGGTAGTTTCACACCTTGGTTTTCCAGCATAAAAAAGTATTTCTCTCCATATTTTTCTAAAATTTTCTCCATGAACTTGTGGAATTTAGGGTCTTGTTGAGCTTGTTGAATATCCTCACTAGTTATCTCATTTGTTTCAAGTTGATGAAATCTGTGAAAGGGATTTTCTTCTCCTTCTGCCATGGTGGTTTGGGTTTCAATTTCTTTCTCTTTGAGTTTTTGTTTTTGAGATCTTGTTAAAACAAGCATGCAAGTGATATAGTTTTTCTATACTTTGATCTTCATTTTGAGAATGCCAATGAAATACCCAAGTCAAATAGGATGGTGGATCCTATTGATGAGACTAGGATAAATATGATGTGCAACATTTATTTTGTGATAAAGGATGATAGATCTTGATGGCGAAACTCAACTAACAATCATAGATGAGATTTGATGATTTGGCACTTTAAGATGTTTGATCTAAGTTTAGTTAAAAGGATTTCACTTGCAAAAGCTAATTTATTCAAGTTTAAATCAATATTGTAATGAGGAATGATCTTTGTTCTTGAAAGGATCCCTAAATGTGATTCTAATTGTCGGACAGAAAGTCAATTTAGCTCTTTGTTTGTGAATTAGATGGATACGCTAAAACAAGTTGTAGATGTGCTAATAGATGGGATAGGTGCACCAGAACAGAGCTTGGATGTGCTAGACTATCATCTAGATGTGCCAAAACAAGAAATTTATGCACTAAAAGATGAGGCAAATGCATTAGAATAGACCCTAGATGTGTTAGAAGATGTGAATGGGCTAGAACAAACCCTATATGTGTTGAATTATGAGGAAAATACCCTAGAATAAACCTTATATGCATTGAAAGATGTGATGAATGCACTAAAACATAGTTTTGATGTGCTAGACTATGAACCAAATGCGTTGAAACAAGAAGTTTATGTGCCAAATTGGAAAACATCACTGTTTTGAAAGTTTGTCTAGTTTTCTTATTTTTGAATCAGTGAATTGAGTATTTTTAATGGACATGATCTTCTGAACAATGATTTCAAACACAACAACAAGTAGTAAAATAGTTGTTTCAGCCTATGATCTAAACATCAAGTGTATGTTCTAGGATCTGGTCCGATCCCTTTGATTTCCATTGGTATTGAACAATAGCAAACATATCAATTATATTCTCCTAATGTCAAGGGTCATTAATAATATCACAACCCACATCTTAGAACTACGTCAACTCACACAGTCATGTCACCCCCTAGAGGGCGCCTGTGTTTTTTCCTTTTTCGGGTCTTAACCAAAGTCGAATCCTCCACTTTTGGCTAGAAATCCCTGGTAGTTATATGGTGAGTATCTTGGGGGAAAATTCTTCCCTCCCCTTGCACTGTGACTATTATAATGTTTAGGAACTGACTCGGCTGGATAATACACTTAAAGTTTTTAGTAAGGGTTTTTGTTTGGCATGAAAAATGATAAACTCCCTCAAAATACCTCCCAACCTTTAGAACAAAGGATTTGGGGATGGTTATCAATGCACACTACCGTTGAAGATTATTTTCATCACAATCACGTTTGATTATAGTGGGTTGGAATACTTGGCTTTAGCTGTTCCCACTTAGGTTGTTCCTGTAGGGTGAGTACTTTTCCCACTACGACAGGCCTTCTAAAAGGTGCTATTGCAATAAAATGAAAGAGTGAGTCTGGCATTTTGGGCACCTAGTGAAGGGGAGAACATAGGCCTATCACTTTACAAACACAACATACATGGTGTTCATTAAACTTGTAATTAAACTAGATGCCTAATTTAATTAAAGGAAAATAACTCCAGCCCCTGCAAACACTGTTAGTAGTTTCAGATAATGTCTTTGATAGTGTATAAAGCACCTACAAAATAGAAAGAAACAAATCAATTCCCAAAATTTTGAATTCTTGCAAATAAGAGTGTATGCGCTAAAACATAGACCATATGTGCTAAAAGATTTAGCATATGCGCTATTAAATAGACTCTATGCTCTATTCTGGAAAACACAAAAGAGAAACCAAATCTTGCAGATGTGTTGAAAGAAGAGGTAGATGCACTGAAAGATGTCGCGTATGCGCTATAACAGAGCCTGGATGCACAAAAAGTCACCACCTATGCACTGAAAGAAGCCATAGGTGCGCCACATCGAGATTCATGATCAAACCTATTCACGAAAACTTGCCAAAAAATATTTAAGAAATGGGGCTAAGCCCCACGTTGGGAGACAATTTATGTGTGTATGAATAATGTGAATAAGCAATTAGAATCTATACAACACACCAATGCAACATTACATCAAGGAATTCAAATACAAATTGAATTGAAACAAACAAATGCCTCAATGGCGTCTCATTGTCCTCTATCTCCAAGGATTCTTTAAGTCATTTTCGCTCTTAGATTGTTTGTGCACATGATTTTCCAAATGACAACCCGAAGAATGAGACGTTGGAAATGCAAGAGATCTTTCCTACATGATTGATTTCTAAACTAGCTGTAAACGATATGCAAAGCTAATGATGTTGCTAATGAAAATGATGTGATTAGACTACTGCAATTAAGATGCTACTAATGCAAATGCCATGATTAAACTACTGCAATTAAGATGCTAAAATGCTAATACTAAAATGATCAATGCTAAAATGAGGATGCTCTATAAAATTTTGTAGAGTGTAATTATGCTCAACTCTCTATATGCTTTTGTTGTAAATGAGGGTCTGCTTATAGATTTTCTAAGGCATAAGCCTAGGTGGCAGGAATTAATGGTCTGGATTTGATCTGGAGAATGGACGGTTGAAGGTGAAGAGGTTAGAGAGAAAAGGGGAGTGTGTTCCCTTTAGAAGAACAAACTGCCAAGTGTGAAGAGGAATCAAATGAAGATGAAAGCCAAGTGTCTCAAATTTGTTAGAATTTGTTGAGGATAAATGCTAAATTAAATATTAGACATATTTAATTTCATGAGACAAATGATGAGGTGGAAGGTGAAAAGAAGTTAGTAGAAATGTGCCTAAATTTGAATTTAAAATTCAAATTTAATGAGAAGAGGTTAATCAAATAAAACAAACTAATTAATTTTTTTTATTTAATTAAGACATGAAGAAAATGATTTAGAATAGGAAGAATTAGAGAATATGAACTATATAAATAATTTTTCCAATTTATTTATAAGTAGAAGAATTAAAGCTCATTAATTAAATAACTTTTATTTAATTAATTCCTCCAGACCAAATTTGAGTATATACATTTTTGGTGTTTCGTACTGTACTTTATACTCTCTATCCGTATGAACACCAACACATCCCTGAGACCCCATCACATCACGCTCGAGTTTGTGGTCGGCATTATAGTCATCTAGTAGAGGGTTGTTTGAGTTACAGTCTAAACCTTGAAAACTAGCTCCCCTGATTCCTTGAAACATTCGGGTTAGCAGAAGGAAAGTGACATACTAGTTGTCCTTCCTTTTCATCCCTTGAAACCTTGAAACTTTCTAATTCGGTCATCTAGCTTGAGGTAGATTAGGGCGGCCTATTGTTCTAGAATCTCCCATGACCAAGAGTCCCTAAGCAGTCGATACCCCTCTACAATTGTATCTAGTGACAATACACCAAATTCTTTTCATCACTTATCCATACCTCGTACTTATGTCATGGCCTCCATATCATCTCATCCACATCATCAAATACTTGTCACTAGTAAACTAAATCACCCATATGCTAATGAGTTAGCATGTCGACATATCGATACACATATGGTAACCCTACATCTTTGTTTATGTCTATAATATTCTCCCACGCTCATATATGCAATAGTGTAACACCATAGGCAAGGCTTTCTCAATATCATTGTTAATATGCTCTAGCACTCAAACCTAGCCAATAGAAAAACCTCTTGATTTTTTATCAAGAACCAACAATCCTCCAACCACTCCTGCAAACACTACTATAAGATAATCAAACTTGGCATGCCTCACTGAAAATTCATCTCCCCATCCTTAATCCCTAGGCCATCTATGAGAAATACCTCTAAGAAACTCTCCCCAATATCAGTATCATAAATGACTCTCCCCCCATGGATCGATATATGTAGAATCCTCTAGGCATTTGCAAAATTAAGTCATCTCACTAGTAGGCAACACAAACACATTATTCTCACTATGCCGCTACTCAACCAATGTTTTCATCATGTTTCTATGTGCTCTAATCTCAAACATGAAAGTGATATACCATAATCCTATTGCACTAAGAAACTCCTATTTCACATTAGTAAGCTTAACCCTCAATAACATCGTGGGAGGATCACACTACTAAGACATTATTGAATATAAGTCCTCTTACAACACAAACACATGCAATGCCAACTTAAAAATCCCTAAGACCAATTTTTATATCTCAAAAGCATCAACCTACCCATTAATTGCATCAATTACACCAAACTAACCATAACTTGTGGAACAATTTTTCAATTGTGCCACTATGCCCATCAAATGAAAATTTGCATCGCATGTGCCAATCTAACTATTACATGCACCAATGTAGCCCTCAATTTCACTTTTCTATCAAATGCACCAAACCCCCTATCAAATGTGACCTAGTTTTTGTAAAAGAACCATACTACCATTCAAATGTTCCATTGTGCATCATTTGTGCCATTTCCCTAATCAAAAGTCATTTTAGCTTAGTAATACATTTGATTTGACCTACTTCTAGCTACATTTAATGCACCTAAATCTACCCCTAGGGACCCAAAAGTTAGACACCTACAACTCGAGGTGACTCAACTGGCCACCCAAAGATCTACATGTGCTTTGCTTGATGACTCGCCACTAGAATTCCTACCATCTTTGCAACTTCTTCACACTCTAGAAGCTTTGAAGGCTCTAAATTTCTAAAACTGAGTCCAAATGAGTAGAAATGACCCCCCTACACCTATTTATAACCTCCAAAACCCTAATTTGGACCCTTTTTCCATAATATTCACCCCTTCACCATTTTAGCCCACATCTCCTCCATCTAACTCCATTTTCATTCCAAGTCCACTATACCTATCCTATTCTTCATATCAAGAGTTCAACCAAAAATTTATTTTCCCAACCTCTCTCAAGGGAGCACCCTACCTCCATCCTTTGCTTCATTGGAGCACACTGGGGCATATCACCAACTAAATTTTTTATAGTAGCAATATGTATTTGAAACAATGCAATAAACATTGTTTCAAAGAGGGAAAAAATGTAGACACCTACAAATGACTAATCCATTTTATCTCATCATTTCTCATCAAGTATTTATGAAATAATTTTAATTATTTAATTAAACTAGAACACACTATTCATCATTTTCTCTCATCCATATTAATTAAATAATTTTAATTATTTACTTAATTCATCAATTTCTCTAACCACATTAATTAAATAATTTTTTATTATTTAAGTCATTCATTAATTTTTAATCTTCACAATAATTAAATAATTTTTAATTATTTAATTAATTTATCAATTTTATTTACTCACCATATTAATTATTTAATTAATTCATCTATCAATTCCTCATATCCACTATTTTAATTATCTAACTAGCTAACATTTCCTCTATGACTAAATAAATTAATAAAAAATATTTAATTATTTTTTCTATTTATAATTCCTTTAAATAAATAAAATTAATATTTTATTTATTTTCTAATAATATCTTTTCCTCATGCACATAAATTAAATATATTTATTTATTTAATTCTATTGATATTCTTTTTTCCATCAATTAAGTGAGTCTACTAAAAAAGCACACCAATTCACTCAGACTCACTTTCACTCATCCATGTAGTTAGTCCACTCATCCATGTTTTCAATCCACCCATCCATGCAATCAATTAACTAAAAAATCAAACCCTTTACAAGGACACATGGCACTTGCATATCTACATGTCTTCACAATCTCATCCATCAATTCTTCTAATCATTCTTCACCATTGATCGATATCAGGTGAAAGCTATAAATCAACCCATCTACCAAACCATCAAAAAATCCACAATTATATGAAAAAATTCATTCTATCATTATATTTGTTTTCTATCAGGGGGTTATACTAAGAAGAGAAATCGACATGTCATACTATTGAAGCATATTATAGATTAATGGAGTAAGATGAGGCTTTGTGGAGGTATATAGTTTATTATTTCATTTGATTTCTAGATCTCATGCTCTATTGAAAGTGGTTTTTGAATGTTGAAATAGGCACTTTTCTTTATATTTTTCTTATTTTATAGTTTCACATTTTATTCACTTGTAGTAGTCAAACTAGTCAATGATAAGTTCCTTACTAGGATGACAAACTTGTGCCCTATAAATGCATGGTTTATAGTTTCACGTAGTACCTCTTGGATATATATTTTGAGAAAGTTCCTTGTGTCAATAAAAAAGTTGTTGATGCAATGGCCACCATTGGATCTCTTCTAAATATGCTTGATGAATCTCATGAGTATTATTTCCTTATAGGAAAACTCCTTATACATGCTTATGATATTCCAAATTTTGACATGATATGTGATATTATTAGTCTCAACACTCTTTGGTACAATGACATTTTTTCTTATCTCCAACACCAATCCATCCCTCCCAACTTTTCATCCACCAAACACAAGTCCCTTATCCAACACACATCTCATTATACCATCCATAGTGGCACACTTTATTGTAGGGGTTACAATGACACTTTTCTTAGATTTCTTAACTTAGATGAAGTTAACCTTGCACTTCAATAAGTCCATAATGGTATTTGTGGTACTCATACAAATGACATGATCTTAGGTAAGAAGATTCTTTGTATAATATACTATTTCCCTACCATGTGGAATCAAATGCCTTTAAATATTTAAAGAAATGTCCCGCTTGTTAGAAACATGGAGACCTTATTCATGCACACTCATAAGCCATCTATCTTATTACCACCCCATGTCCCTTCTCTACATAGGGACTTGATCTTGAAGTTGAATTGGTACCTCTAATGGCCAAAAGTTCATTATTATCACAACTAAATATTTCACCATGAGGGTTGAAGTAGTTCCACTCACTTTCACTACAAGCATCCAAATTTTCAAATGTATACTTAACCATCTAATTTGTCATTTTGGTGTACCATCCACCATCATCACAGATAATGGAAAATATTTTTTAAAACATGAGGTTCAATCCTTATGTGATAAGTTCCATATTAAGCAAAAATGGTCCACCCTCATTAATTGCAAGGCAAGGGTTAAGACGGGTGTCCAACAAAACCATCATCAAAATCCTTAAGAAAATCATCAATAGCATTGGCCATGACTAGAACCTTCAACTTAATCCCACCCTTTGGGAATAACACACTAATATTCACACTCCTAAGGGTTCCACTCCATATTCACTTGTTTATGGTTCCAAATCAATCTTTCCAATAGAGGTTGAGCTCCCATCCTTATGTGTTTCTTTGCATAACCTCAGCTTAGAGGAGAATTATAAGTAGCCCGCTGATATGAGCTAGAACTCCTTGAGGAAAATCATCTCACTACCCTCAATCACCTTAAAGCATACCAACATATTATACATTTTGGTAATAACAAAAAATTCCATATTATAGCTTGAGATTGGAGACCTTGTCCTTAAGGTGAAACAAAACAACACTACCCAAGATAGAGAGAATAAAGAGAAATTTGAGAAAAACTAGTTGGGGCACTATGTCATTACTTCCAAGTTTGGATCTAAAGCCTACAAGATATCCAATCTTGAAGGAAATGATATAGATAGGCCCATGAATATTGTCCATCTCAAGTGCTTCTACATTTAATCCAAAAAAGCAAAAAAAGTAAAAAAAAATTAAAAAAAAAAAATCCAAAAAATAGTAAAGAGATAAATTCATCCAATGGTGAAAACCACTCCTTGTGGCACCTTTTTCAAGTACCATGATGAAAAAATGAAAAAAGGCATCATGTGTAGGAGGAAACCACTCTAATTTATGAGCATGTGTCCTTCCATATTATTTCCACCATCGCATTGTAGCAATACCATTATATCCATTACCTCAAATTGTCCACTCAAGTCCCTTACCCATCCACCATATTCTATCCATTTATGTTATCCCCTCCACATACATTACCTACTCACAATATCCTTCTTCACCGGATTGATCAAATAACCAACAATTCCTCTCATTTTCAACCCTCCACCCTTCTGCATCCATCTATTTTCCTTCCCTCCATCCTTTATTTCACTTTATTCTATATCCATCCCATACCCTTTCATTGATTTTGTGCTTACACGGGAACATCCCATTGTTGACATTTCTTAGAAAATGGTTACCATGTATATATCCACTAGGGCATATGATGGGCTCAATTAATGGCTAGTTTTTCTTTATCAATTTATTTTTTTATCATTTAATTTTCTATGTTTCACAAACATTCCCAAGACTTTATATATCTTTTATATGCCTTTCATATACTTTAAAGCAGACTTAAGTATGTGGAAATAGAAATATGTTATGTTGATATATTCTTGCATGAATGCATGAATGTCTATGGAATTTAGTATGATTCTATGTTCAATTATGATTTTTAATATTGTGGATTCTTTAGGAATGAGACTAAAATTTTGCAGCAAGAAACACTATTAACCTGTAACAATAGGTTTTCCAACCCCCAACACAAGGAATGTGGATTGTTGCAAGGGGAGGTCAAAACAACCAAAGCACAACACTTCTAGAAGAGAATTAAGGTGATCACTCAATGATCAACTGTGAGTCACCACATTATAATTTTTCTCATTGAATAAGACCACCAGGAGGAGAAGGAGTCTATTCTTAGCATGATTAATTTATGATGTAACTGTCCTTAGGAACACGCCTCTATCATAATAGTTAACCATTAGGCATAGAGTTATAAATTAGTTTCTCTACTCTTGCTTCATAGTTATTTTTTCTGTTATTAGACTAAGTCCTCTTCTTATCTTTGAGGGAGAGTGGATGGCTACTTTATGAGGTTGCTTTCAGTCCCAAAGGAATAAAACTCCTCATAGGCCCTATATAGTGGGGTCTATTGTCGAAGAGTAAATATAGTTTCTAGTAGTTATTTTAGTTGTTAGCTGATCAAGCTGATAAGTTAGTTTTTATTTTTTATTAGTTGCAACTATAGATATGTGTTATTGAATAAGAAATATTTAGTAGATTCTTGTTGGATTGCATGTAAGAGTTTAAAGTTTATATACAATAAAGAGAATTAGGTGATATCATGAATTGTTGAGTAAGTATGTGTTGAAAACTTCTATGGAAGAATCAACTCAAGAAAGGGTCACTTGAGTTACTGCTAATCCACTTCATTTTTTTTTGTTAGATTAAATGATGCATTGTTGAAATTATTTAAGTAGTTTTTAGTTATGCGTATGTGTTCTAATTCATGAATGTCATTATGTGGTTTTAGATTGAATTTTATAGCTTCATTTTTGTTTCATACCCTAAAGGAATTAGCTAGGAATTAGTTTTTAATAGTTGACATTTACAGTCTTGAGTGTTAAGTACCCATAACATAAGGTAACAGTTTATACTTATTTCCCCTATTTTATGAATTAGTAATTCATTTCATTTTCTAGATTTTGCAGTCTTTTGTACATGTGTAATTTCCTATACTCCATTGATGTAGGATGTGTCTAGAGTCCATGAACACATATATTGTGGCACTATCTAAAGTTTACAAGTCCCTTGTTGATAATTAAATGCAACCTTTTGTGAAAGATGAACTATTCAGTTAGGAATCCATCCTCTGAGTTGTGTGTAGACCCAGTAAACACTAAGTTTATTAGACATTAGAGAGGCTCTATATTTTTGGTTCCATTGTCAGGGATGGTGCTAAGTTCATAATTCTCTTGTGTATTTCCAATTCCTTTCAAGCTTTCATAGTTTAGCAATTTTATTTTTAGCATTAGGGTAAATTATATTTTAGCTATCAAACGATAACATGAGTTACTAGCAACGTGCAAGAACCATCGATCTAAAGAGTCATAACCATTGTATGTAGAGGTAGAGAGATGCTCTGGGAATATTTTTCCCCTCAACACACGATGCATTAGAAGATATTGGTGAACAAAGTGAGAAAAATGAGGGAAACCCTAAAGAAGAATCGTCCCTTACACTAGTACCTACACCAACCATAGAGGAGATTTCTTGAATACATATAGTCACCATGGGTGATGCAACAATAGTAGATCCACTAGAGCATGTAATATCTAAATCCCTATAGCCAACTAGGAAAGGGTTGTTGCTTTGAAGAACATACCTCCTTCAACACTTCTTGTCTTCTATGGACTAGTTACAGAGGATCCATACACCTTTCTTTTTGAGTTTGATGTGCTATGTCAAAGCTATGAATTCACCATGGATGCTCAAAAACTCAAATTTTTTCTAGAAACACTAAAATATGCTACTCTGAGATGGTTCACGAGGTTGGGAAGAGATGTTGTTCCCAATTGGAATACAATGAAAAAAAAAATTCCTAGAGAAATACCAGGATTATTGTAGAGGTATAGATAAAAAGAGTGATGAAATATTTAGGATTTCACAAAAAGAAGATGAATCATTGGAAGATTATATTGAGAGGTTTCAATTCTACCTCAAAAAATCCCATCAAAATAGATTTTTTGATGAATCCCTAAAACTAGTATTCTTAAGGGGAGTTCATGAAGACTATATGGATGCTCTCAATCTCATTGGAGTTGGGGATATCTTGAACTTACCCTTTGAAGAGATTTTCAAAGTGTGTAGAAACTATTCTAGGTCTTTCATTAAGAAGACCAGAGGAGATATGACCTCCTCTCTCAATAAATCATCCAATGGAGTCTTAGGGGTAGAGCTAAGCAATATTCTATCAAACATGAAGGAGGACATCATTAGCCACTTGGGTACCCAACTAGATACCCTCCATATCAAGAAGAAGTAAGAAGAATCAAAATCAACCCTCACAAGATACTACCCACACTATCGACAGAAGAAGATTAATTATAGATGCAAGAAGTTGGCTAGTATTTTTGAGGACAAGCAAGGGAACCCAAAATTTCATGCCTTGGAAGATGAAGAAGGTAAATTTCTTTACATAGCTCAATGCAAACCATGTCAGCCAAGACAAGGTATGTTACAAGATCCCTTGACCTATAATATGTCATTTCTAGGTAGTAATGCAAATTTCTCAAATTGGAACCCTCAATCTTGGACCAATGTACAAAACTCACAATGGCCAATGCTCCAAGCCTCCAATTGGAATCAACAATAGTACGGAATGTGGCGACCAAAAAATTACCAAGGACCAAATTATAATCCCCAACGACCACCCAAAAAAAACCAATGGGCACCACAGTGGTAAAGAGGCTAGTAGTGGCAAAATCAAAATCTTAATTATCAGTAGCCACAACATCAAGCCATAATGCCCAATCCAAAAATAGTTGCACCAACACCACCAAGATCACCTCAATTTACAACACAACCTACACCTAACCTAAATAATGATCCTATCCAACAAGCTTATGCTAATGACACCATATAATAATTCACTTATATGGTTGGGGTGAGTGATGTCCACCTTAAATTAGGGAAAATGCTAGCTGGGCCTTCATCTCTTCACATCACAGAGATGACCGATGAGGAACTCCTAGTAGAAACTTTGGGAAAAAATCCTATGTAACCTTAATCAAATTAGGTTAACCCAACCAACATAATTCCAGAACCCCCGTTCCCTAAGATATTAAAAATACAAAAATATTATTCACAAGTTGAAACCAATCTATTGGGATAGCTCAACGATGTTTGCATTAAGATACCCCTCATTCAAGAAATCAAGGAAGTACCAATCTACACCAAAATAGTGAGGGAGCTATGCCTCAAAAATCCAAGCAAAAACACAATGACCCTCAGATTGTACATGTCTTAGGACAACTTGTAGACATTATGTTGGGAAACATAATTGTCCCTAAGTATGTAGATCCTAAGAGCCTTGTTGTGAATTTCAAAATCAATGGAACTATCATCAAGGATACCTTAATTGACCTTGGGACAACCATTAATGTAATGAACAAAGAAACCATGAAACTATTACAACTAATGGAGCTCAGACCTACACCTATTGTGTTATAGTTATCAAATAGGTATATAGTCAAACCTGAGGGAATCATATAAGACTTAGTAATAACATTAGACTCATGGGAATACCCTGTAGAATTTATGGTGTTATAGCCTAAAGCTAATCTTGTAGGATACCCCCTCATCCTAGGTAGACCTTGGTTGGCTACTGCAGATTCTTTCATAGGTTACAAGTTTGGTAACATGATCATTTCCAATGGAAATGCAACCAAGAAGCTAGTCCTATATCCACCTGCCTAGCCACATGCAGATTTGGAGGAAATTGTATGGCCTACCCCAAATGAGGAATATCAATACTCATTAAAAAAATTAATGACTATTGAACATAGTCCCATTTAAGAAATCTAAGATGAAGATGAATTGATTGAAAACATCATGCAAAATAATTATGGTAGGGAACCACAACAATATGATTGTCTAACATACTTGCAAGACCCTCTATAGAACATAATCCCTGCCAACACATCTTAGTCTATTTCTCAAATTTTCCATACCTTATTGCCACATAACTGTAGCCCCAATATAGCAAGTCTTGACATAGCATCTATTAAAGCATCATCCTTGACTTTGGAGATTACACTGGGAAAAACATTAAATATAAATAGTCAATTGAATTTTGCACAACAATATTCACTATTGAATGTGCTACAAGCACATGCAACTGCATTTGTATAGGATTACCATGATATGAAATGAATATTTCCAAACCTATGCATGCACCAAATTTACATCAATAATGGCTATAAAACAGTTACGAAACCCCAAAGGAGAATGAATCCAATTGTCTATGATATATCAAAGTTAGAATTATAAAATTTGTTGGATGTAAGATTCATCTATCCAATATTTGAAAGTTAGTGGGTGTATCCCTTAGTAATTGTACCTAAGAAGGGATGGAAATGGAGAGTGTGTTTATTATCTGAGCTGAATGCAAAAACTAGAAAACACCACTTTCCCCTTCCATCATTGATCAAGTTCTAGATTCCTTAGCAGGAAAAAAATACTTTTCCTTCTTAGATGGGTTTAGTGACTACAATTAGATTAAGATAGCCCCATAAGACAAAGATAACACAACCTCTACATGCCCTTGGGGTACATATGCTTACTTTGTCTTGCCATTTGGGCTATGTAATGTATCTTCCATCTTCCAAAGGGCGGTATTAAGCATATTCTTAGATTTTTCTCATGATTCCATGGAGGTTTACATGGTTGACTACAAATTGCAGGAATAACTATGAAGAAGCACTTGCTAATTTGGAGAAGGTTCTACAGAGATATCAAGATCACCGCTTGTCCCTAAGTTATGAGAAATACTTCATGATGATGACTAAGGGAGTAGTCTTGGGAAATTTTGTGTCCAATAAGGGAATCCAAGTAGACCCAAATAAAATAGAGATAATATCAACACCACCTATACCTCAAAAATAGAAGGATTTCAGAAGTTTCCTTGGCCATGCTGGTTACTATAGAATATTTATACAATATTTCAGTAAGATTGTAGCACCACTATTTGTTTTATTGTCTAAAGATGTAAATTTTTATTGGACACATGCTTGTCAAGATGTGTTTGAAGCTCTTAAGACAACACTTACAAATAAACTAGTATTACGAAGTCTAAATTGGGCATTTCATTTTCATATCCATATGAATTTTTTTGATTTTATAATTGGAACTATGTTAGGATAGAAGGAAGGGAATCTGGAGTATTCCATATATTATATCAGTAAGAACCTTCAAGGGGTAGAGCTCAACTACACAGTGACTAAAAAATATATGTTAGTAGTAGTCCATGCAATCAACAAATTCAAACAATACATCACAAGATATTATGTATTCATTCAAACATATCATACAACAATTAGGTACTTGATGAACAAACCAGTAGTTGGGGGTAGACTTGTGAGATGGTTGTTGCTAATTTAGGAGTTTGATATCACCATAGTAGACAAACCATGAAAAGAAAATGTGGTAGCAGACTTTCTCTCCAGATTTCCAACAAAGTTAAAAGAGGACATTGTAGATGATTCATTTCTAGATGACCATTTATTTTCCCTATATTTGTATACACCTTGGTATGTAGATATAGCCAATTACCTAGTTGCAGGGAAAACACCACCACATCTCTCACCAAGAGAGAAAAGACATTTAATCCATAAAAGTTTTCCTTATTCATGGGTAGCTAGATATCTATTTTAGGCAAGGCCTGACAACATAATGATAAGGTTGAAGTTCATGATATTCTCAAAGCATATCATGATGAACCTTGTGAAGGACATTTTGTAGTAAAAATAATCTCTTAATATTTTAATTTCTAGTTATTATTAGCCAACACTCCATAAAGATGTAGTCAAATAGAGGGATTTGTGATAGATGTCAAAGGATGGGATAGCCTACAAAAATAGATGAAATTTTATTACAGCTACAACTAGTTCTAGCACCATTTGATAAATGGGGGCTAGATTTTATTGTTCCTATCCCTCCAACATCCAATAACAAGGAGTATATATTGGTTTGTACTAATTATCTAACAAAATTGGTGGAGTTCAAATCCTTTCAATTTACAAGGGATAGAAAGGTAGGTAAGTTTCCATATGAAGACATCTTTACAAGATATGGTGTCCCAAGGGAAATTGTGACAAACCAAGGTCCACAATTTACCTTAGATCTGATTACCAAGCTAGTGCAAGAATATGAAAGTAGGCATAGAAAGTATACACCTTATCACCCTCACGCAAACGGCCAAGTGAAAGTGACTAATAGGGAAATAGAAAAAAATCTGACAAAAAAAATGTAAATACATAGGAAGGATTGGGTAGCCAAGTTACCTAAAGCAATCTAGGCTTACAGGACAACTTGGAAGACAACAAAAAGTTTTACACCATATAAATTGGTGTATGAAAAAAGTTAGTACTTCCAATATAATTTGAATACAAATATTTGAAGACAACATTGAAATTGGGCATGGATTTATCAACAAAACAAAAGGAGAGATTACATAACCTCAATGCCTTGGATGAAATAAGAATGGAAGCAATACACCATATTGAGATCATCCAGAAGTAGAGGATGTGTTGGAATGACCAATTTATTAAGAAAAAAGAGTTTAATTTAGGTGTTCATGCACTAATTTATGACTCAAGGTTCAAGGATTACAAAGGAAAACTACAGACCAGATGGCTTGGGCCATATGAAATCAAAATAGTTTTTCTAAATGAAGCAGTTGAATTATAGACTATTGATGATGTTAGGTTTTCATTGTTAGTTATTGACCATTAGTTGAAACTCTATTAGAGGCCAATGCAAAAGGATGATTTCCTACTATCCTTATAACATTAGTTTGAACCAAAAATGTAAGCTTCATCAACAAAAACAAGAAGTTCATTAGAAATATCAGTAGACAAGCTACACAACTTGCCCCTTCTATTTCACAAGTATAATCTTGAACAAATAATCATGAGCACACAAAAGAACAAGTGAAAAATGGAAATATTCACTTTCTAACAAATGTCAGTGCCTACAACAACATAAGGGACCTACAACAACATGCCCTGAGGCATACTATTTAGAAGGGACCTATTTCATTAATCAACCCATAACACTTTTCATTGCATTCCACTTTACTTTAACATTGCATGCAGCAATCAAATCACCTTTTTTTCATACTCTGTACCATGTATTAACTTTCACCTTTCACATCATGTACTTTGCACAACCTTTCATTCCTCAATTCAAATTCATTTTCCACGTGTTCACCTCATATTGAATTACACTCCACACCATGACTACTTGTAATTCACAACCGTCACTTCGTATCATTTCAAATTGTGTTGCATGTCAACACTCAACAACTTCACACACGTCATACATCATCTCATAGCATCTCAATAGGTACTCTTCATATTAATTATCATAATTAATAATATAGCTTACTAATTTTATATGTGTTTATCATTCGTGCATGCATATCAAATTAGAATTTAAAATTTACACTACTTATTAATTATCCCTTTGCCATTCCATTCTTGCTAATTGAGTACAATTAAAACCTTTAGTTGGGGGAGGGGTATTTAAAATCCATAATATTTAATCTTTAGCTATTTCCAATTTTATATCATTTTTATTTTCTACCATTCTTAAAGAGGAAATGAAGAGTTCAAAAGTTTTGAAGTAAGCAGAGGTATCTAGTATAGAATTGGGTAAATTGGGTGATATAGCAGAACAAAGCCAAAGAGAAGTGGCTTCAGTTGAGATATTACAATGGGGGTGACATAGTGAGAAGGGAACTAGCAACCCATAATTTATTGCTACCTATCTTCCAACAGGTTGACTAGTTGGACTAATTTTGAGACTCGCAGAATTCAATGAAGTTATGACCCAACAATTTTCTAGTACCCTACAAAATGATGAGGCAATTGTTAGGGGTTTGAGAGTAGATGCATCAAAAGCTTCTATAATCAAAGTGGCAGGTCTTCCAAGGGTGGGATAATAGTTTTCAATAAGAGAAGATGCAATTACAACTAGGAATGAATTCTCCTTGCTAGAGGAGAACTTGGACTCTTCCTCAAAAGGTACCAAATGCTTACCTTTTCCTTGGACTTGGGCTTCTGTACCTTCACATATTATTAGGTACTTAACATGTGATAGAAGATAGTCACTATTGTAAACAGTTCATTTTAAATTTATTAGTCATTTATGCCACCAAAGGCATGTGAATGTTCCAAATTTCTTGTACAATTTATTGAAAATAATGTCCTCAAAGTACAAAACAAAAATAAATTATTCAGTACTATCACATTTTTTTAGTTGCTTTAATGGTGAAAAGAAGCCTTAGGGTTCAAATTCCTAATGTGTCTTGGGAGGATTTTCTAAATTGCAACAATATCAACATCATTCAAATACATAATGAAGAATATAGTGGTTAGGAACAAGAAAAATAACCTTCCATGGATGCTCTTGACAGAGAAATACCCTTTGGTTCCCTTGCTGCAACACCTACCTGCAACATGGAAGAACTAGAAGAGAAAGGTCATCAAGAAACACAACATGCAACCTCTACTGAGTAGCCCGCAACTAAAGATAATATATAAACCCTAGCTTCCATGAAGGGCCCACCAAAAGAAAAGAAAAGAAAGAGTTGGGACTCTACCTCTACACTTGCAAAGGGATAGTTTAGGCCCACACAATCCAAGAGGTGATTAGATCACCTAAGGAAGAAAGGGCCCATGAGAGGAACAAATAAAAAGAAAAAAGATGGTGTAATGATATAAATAGACACAAAATCGGAGGGGAATGCCCCTGGTGATGAAATAAAAACACAAATTATACAACCTTTATATTCTACCAACACTTCTAACTCTAATTCAAAATATTTTTGTTGCCAAAAAGATGAGAATAATATCTCCAAAGAGCCCTATCTCAGAAGGGTTTGTGTATATATAAGAGGTAGGAGAAGAACAATTTCTATAGAAAGAAGAGGAATTTTTCTTGGACGAAAGGAATACAAATAAAGAATTGCAAGAAGCCTTGTAGAGAATCAAACAATTAGAAGACTTATTGAAAATATATCAATAGAAAGATAGTGAGAGGGATGCAAGAATCAGGGAGTTGGAAGAAAGACTCCATAAATTTGAGCATGGGTCAAAACTAGGAATATTGGTACAACTTGTCATGGTGAAAACAAATGGAAAAGGTCTAGTTCCAAAGAGCTCGATTGGATCCATAAAGACCCCCACTGAACCAAATGTCATGTCATTAGGTATTGAATTATGGAAGAGAACACATGAATTCTCCCAAAAAGAAAAAGAACGGGAAAGGGAGAAAATTGAAATGATATCTAATTATGCCAAGATAGTTGAGAAGCAACAAATAGAGGTAAAGTAATTAAAAGTAAAAATTGAGAAATTGGAAAATAAAATAGTTCAGATAATGAAATGGAGACCGTCTACTTGGGTTTATGCCTTGTTTTGTAAGAAATATTTTTACATTTTCAATTTAGTTAGATGATTAGTGACCTACTTGTTTCCATGAATAGGAAATTTTTGTTCTTAGAAACTTTTTAGAAGTCCACATTTGAAATGCAATATCAATTATGTGATTTTTATCTACACAATTTTGTACTTTTAGATGAAACTACATGGAACCCACTAATGTTTGTAGGGGATCTCCAGATAAGGGTTTTGGCCTCTTATGTTAGAAATGAGCACTAAAGTGGGAAGATTCTATAGGAATATCATGAGAAAGAGAAATCTATCTCCTTATAGCTAAGAAAGGAGGTAGTGGCACAAAATGCAGTGATAGATCAATGGTTGGATCTCTTAGAGCACAGGGAAGTTAGAGAAAGATTATAGAATGTAGAGAACAAGATTATAAGAGAATGAAAGGAATATCAGCTAGTACCATTAGAGAATATTTTAACTTTGCTAAATTCAAATGGAATGAGCTCATGCCAAAATTAAAAAGGAAGGAACCAAATTTTGTGTGCAATTGTGCAACAATGATTCGTATGTCACATAAATATATTTCAATTGCAATGAAGAATAAAGTTACTTGGTTCCCACTTATCTTCCATCCTCCTATCCTCCTATTCCCTATACCACATTGGATAGGGAAGTACTGAGAGGAAAAGGAAACAATAGAAGAAAAGAGACTAGTGTAGCTATCAAATAAAAAATGTTACTACTTGAAGCAAGGCAAAGGAGTGGACTATGTGGTGGATTTCAAAGAGATGAACCTACAATATAACCTTTAACCTTAAAGTTGCTTGAGGACAAGAAATAGATTGTTGGGAGGAAATGATGGGCTCAATTAATGACTATTTTACCTTAACTAACTTATGTTTTTATCATTTTGTTTGCTAAGTTTCATAGACATTCCCAAAACTTTACATATCTTTTATATTCCTTTCAAACACTTTAAAGCAGAATTAAGTATGTGGAAATAGAAATATGTTATGTTGATATATTCTTGTATGAATGCATGAAATTCTATGGAATTTAGTATGATTCTATGTTTAATTATGATTGTTAATAATGTGGGTGCCTTAGGAATGAGACTAACATTTTGCAACAAGAAAGACTGTTAACCCACAACAACAAGTTTTTCAACTTGTAGCATAATGATTGTGAATAGTTGTAGGGGAGAGGTCAAAATAGCCAAAGTGTGACACTTTCAAAAGAGAATAAAGGTGATCATTCAATGATCAACTATGAGTCACCACATATAGTTTTTCTCACTAAATAAGACCACCAAGAGGAGGAGTTTGTTCTTGTGAGATTAATTTATAACATGCTTGTCCTTAGAAACACATCTTTGTCATAACAGTTAATTGTTAAGCATAGAGTTCTAGATTAGTTTCTCTTCTTTTGTTTCATAGTTATTGTTTTTTGTTATTAGATTAAGTCCTCTTCCTATCTTTGAGGGAGAGTGGATGACTACTTTATGAGGTTGTTTTTAGTCCCAAAGGAATAAAACTCCTCACATACCCTATATAGTGGGATTTGTTGTCGAGGAGTAAATCTAGTTGCTAGTAGTTGTTTTAGAGGTTATTTGATCAAGTTGATAAGTTAGTTTTTATTTGTTATTAGTTTCAGCTATAGATATATGTTATTGAATAAGAAATCTTCACCAGATTCTTGTTAGATTGTATCTGAGAGTTCAAAGTTTATATGTAATAAAGAGAATTAGTTGATATCATGAATTGTTGAGTAAGTAGGTGTTGACAAATTCTTTAGAAGAAACAACTCAACCAAGGGAAACTTGAGGGTGTACTAATCCACCCCATTTCATGTTGTTATATTAAATGATGTATTGTTGAAATTAGTTAAGTATTTTCTAATTAGATGCATGTGTTCTAATTCATGAATGTCATTTTGTGGTTTTAGATTTAATTACGTATCTTTATGTTGATTTCATACTCTAGAGGAATTAGCTAGGAATTGGTTTTTAAAAGCTAAAAATTACAATCTTTAGTGATAAGTACTTGTAGCATAAGGTAGCAGTTTATACTTATTTCCCCTGCTTTGTTAATTAGTAATTCATTGCATTTTCTATCTTTTTCAATATTTTGTACACATGTAATTGTCTATACTCCATTGATGTAGGATGTGTATAGAGTCTATGAACACATATATTGTGCTAGAATTGCCTAAATATTATGATTCCTCAGTTGATAATTAAATGCACCCTCTTGTGAAAGATGAACTGTTCAATTAGTATTTCATCCTTTGAGTTGTGTGTAGACCTAGTAAACACCAAGTTTATCAGACATTAGAGAGTCTCTACAACATACCCTTTTCATCACAATATAACATCACGTTTCTCCATGATTCATTCATTCCTTGTTTATAATCTATCCATTGATCCTCCACCCATAGATTCGACATTTTACTAGATAGAAAACTCATGTTTTGTGTATGCTTTGATTGATTGATTGCTTGTCTTTATCTATGTCTATCTTTTTTTTTTTGCATCTAGTTGTAGTGTTCCATACATCGCACTATTATGGTCACCTTCATCATTCATATGATAATTTTTTTATGACAAAGTGTCTATTGGATCATTGTGTTATTTGTAATTTCTTTATTTTATTTTTTCTTTTGAGATTCTATTTGTTTGTTTCTTATAGTCCTCGTGTTCCATACATCAAATTGTCATGGGCACCCTCATCCTTCATATGATGGAACATGCCTACAACAATGTGCCTATTTGATCACTTTATTATTTTCAATTTTTTTGTGTGTTTGTCCTTATGCACATGGTGCATTATCATCTTGATGCATTATATCATGATGCATAACACTAAGTGATACAAAAAATAAATTATGTTTCTTACACTTGAAGTTACTATGATAACATCACATCCTTTATCCATTCCCCAAATCATGTGTCATTTAGTTTCATTTCATCCTTGTGAGATTTCATCATCCAACATGTACATCCATGCATCCTATCATCCAATCATCTTAGTGGCATCCATCAATATGCCCAATTTTTATCAATCATCAAATTTATATCTATGGCATGTACATATTCACCATATGATTTCTCTCAATTCATATTGTATCACTCTTAACACATATTTTTATCATCTTCTATCTTTTCAAGAGGCCTCTTGGGATCCATTTTTCTCAATATCTCTATTAAATGGGAATTACTTCCATCATCAGATCCCTAATAGATTAGTAAAAAATTCCACCAAAGCTTCACTTCATCCCATCTTTCTTTTTATTCTTCATTGAAACAATACCACTTAGTTGCAACATTGTATCAAAGAGGAGAAAAAATTAGAAACATAAATATTTCCCTAGTGTACCTAGTCCTAATCAAATAAACACATTACCTTAAGAAAATTCCCCTTCAGCTAATGTTCCACACTTAATTAAGTATTTATATTATTTAACTAATCACTTTTTCAATCCCACCTTACAATAAATAAATAAATAAATACCATTTTCCACCTCTCATCCATCTCACACATGGATTTAAAATAATTAAATAATATTATTACTTAATTATTCCTATATTCCCTCATCATAATCCAAGAATAAAGAGTTCCTAAGAACACTTGTTCTTATGGTCCCATTATTCTCTCAACCCAACCAAAGAATATAGCCCTCTTAGATGTGCATGACCCTTATTTCCCTCATGGTCACAACCACTTATTAAATTTAGTAAGTTCAACTTAGCTATTCACAATATAATAACCTCCATATCCACCTCCATCATCTCCTTGATCCTAGGAAAATATTCTCGACCATCTTCCACCATTGATCTCACCATTGGAACTTGACCATCCATTTCCCCTTCCAAAATTTTATAAACTCAAGCACTGTTCCCTTCATTCCAATTCATCATCACTTTAGCTAAGTACATTTCAAATTGGTAGCCTTCATGAAAATAAGCATCCACATACCAAGTATTCATTGGAGAAAATCAAAACAAAATGGAGTTTATGGTAACTTTTGAGTTTATTTCTTATGTTATTATCTTTTTTTTAATTCCATTGTGAACTCTAGCTAGAGGTTTTGTCTTGGTTTGGATACGAACTTACTTACTAGTTTTCTTGCTTTTGCATTTCAAATACTTTGAATCACACTATCCAAATGCAAACATCCTATAAAACCTCCATCAACCCCATATAAAAAACCAACATATTATTCATTAGGCCAAACTACCTTTGTTCAATATAGATTCCTTACAAATAATCAATTTCAAGGTCCCAATAGCTCCAAGTTACTTAATGATGGAATTTCATATTGATTCCAAAGTAATGAATATCCCATCATATATTTAATATGTAGAATCATAAACAATAAATTCAAAAGATTAGGCCCCCGTAAGTAAGGAATCTTATAGCTTGTTCATGTTTATTCAAATCAAGGATTTTAGGGCATTGGATACATCTCTCCTAATTAGTATAATAAGTATGATAATGTTATGAACACTTAGATAAGTTATCTTGCCATCAAAATAGTTCCCCACCATCATTCTTCCAAGGAAATCATTACCCTCCCTTCTTCCATTGGCCCCATTACCCCTATCACTAGTCCTTTCATTGACTCCATTACTTATCTTAACCATCCACCTCCTTTATAAATTATCCCTAATCAATGAAGGCACAAACCATCTAACCTAATCCATAATGATAAATCTATAACTACCCTCATAAGACTTCAAGTTCATATCTCCCTTAAGAATTATGGGTCATATCTTCAAATTCCTAAAATATGTACACCCAAATAGTCTCAATCCTAAGAATATTAAAGGTAAAAGGCTTAAAAGTGTACATGCGTAAAAAAATTCCCTTATGCTTAAGCCTACCATTCCAAATGTAAAACCCCCAAATCCCAATAGCCTAAAATACCAAACTCCAAAGTTCATATAGGTTCAAAAATATAATCTTAAAATCTAATGATATTGAAATATGGAAAAATGTGAGGTTCACCAAAATGAAACAAAATGATGCACCTCTTTTCCTAGTTTCATTCAAAATATGTACTATAGAATACAAATCTAAAAACTAACAAAATTGACTGTCAAAATGCAAATCTAGAAAGGGTAAAATGTTGGTTACCTATCACCAAATTTTCTTTTTTAGACATCATCGAGGACTCATTCGCCCTATGGCGAATGGGTCTTGGCTAGGGCTCCTAAACATTAGTTTCTAGGTTCTATTCTTCTATGTCTACACTCCCAACTTCTAGTTGATCATTATCAAAAAGACATAAATAAAACCTATAGCTCAGTTTCCATTATTTGACAACTTTGCAACTTTCTCCAACTAATCTTTGACCTAAAACCTGCAATCACACATCAAAGGGAGAAAAATGTTGTTTGTTAGGGAATGGGGGTTTTCCTTGGTCAAACCCCATTTTGGTAATTAAACCTTGAAATGAATAAAAACATGAAGGAATCATGAATGAACAACACTATGTAACAACTCACCAAACCTCAATTAAAAACTTGGAGTACAAATTTGCAAACTAGCATGAAATGGACTCAATGAATGTAGATCTCGATCATGAAACTTGATGTGAAACAATGCCTTTGATATGCTTGATTTGATCTTGAACACTACATCAACATATTAGCTCAAACAACACACATGATGCAATACATCTTTGAAATGACAATGGAAATTTTGATTTCTACAATAATATTCTTCAAATCTTCCCTTGCATGCCTTAGAAAATGCTCTTGAATGCTCTCTTGATCATAATTTTTCTATTAGGATGCTTGCATAAAAAATCTAGCTTGCTTGAAACCTTCTAGGATGAACTTAGTGAAATGACTTTTTATTTATACATATCTTAAGATTAATTCTCGAAATTCAAATATCACAAGATGACATTGAATTATAGATTTTAAATCATTAAAATACCACCAAAAACATATCCAAAAGAGGGGTCCTAGGTCTAAGTGAGGACCCATTCGCCATGTGGTGGGTCCTATGCCACTTACCTAGGACACACATCAAACAAGGTGAAATGTTATGCAAAATCAGGATCCTAGAACTAAGTGAGCACCCATTCGCCCTATGTTGAATGGGTCCTAGGTCATTTACTTAGGACACACATCTTCCAAAGTTAAGTGTTGTGAAATGACATTTATGAATGTTGGGTTTTATCCCTCGGAATTTGCATTTAATTAGGCTTGGATTTGAATTAAAGGGGCCAATTAAGGAAAATTAACCTCAATCAATTAATAAATCCCTAGATTAGTGTAAAAGTGTAAAGGTACACAAAAAAAGGGCACAATTAAGTCCATTTAATTAAAAGGGGCCCTAAACTTAATGTGAATATGAAAGACATATTACAGTATTGAATCAAGGCAACATTAGGCTCATTTTATTATTAATTATTCCCAAATTAATTGTGAAAAAGGGATACTTTTTCCTACAATACATTTTTGCCCACTTTAGTGAGAGGATAACCCCCTATCAAACTCACACTAAAGTAGAAATTCAAGACACTTTTGTATGTAACAATGACAAAGATACATAATCATACAACATCGAAGACCAAGAAGATCAAGCCTAGATGGTCCAACACGATGTGGAACACAGCTAAGCCATCAATTTTTATTTTGTTGCGCTCACTTTGGGGTAGTGGAATCTTAGGCTATCCACTAGGTGAGTATCCCAAAAAGGGTGGAAAATGAGAGAATCATATTAGGCTCCCATGTCATATCAAAGCTATTCTCCTAACAACTTCAATAAGGCACCACAATGCTAGGCAAGGCTCCACATGCAAGCAAGGTGTGTTATGCTAGGTGGCATTGAATTTAGGGTTCAAGCTTCATAGGGCTTAACAAGATGCATTATTCTAAACACCTATGAACAAGGAAAGGCTCCATTGGCAAGCAAGGTTCATTATGCTTGGTGGCCTTGAGTTTTAGGGTTTCAAGCTTTATAAGGCTAACAAGTTGTGTTATGATAACACTTATGAACAATAATGCTAGTAAAAAAAAAAATTAAAGGGATTTTTCTTAGTTCATGTAAGGTCTTCTTCTTAGGGAACATCATGCCTAATGTCTCCAAGAGAGGACAAGTAAAGAGTAAAATATTTGCAACTTAGGGAATGTAGTGCATCACGTCACCACTAAGAGGAAAGTTGTATGCTAAGAGGAAACCCCTGCCTTACCCTATATCCTCCCACCCGAGGCGGACCCGACCATGATTATTTAGTGGCAGACCTAACATGAGATTTGCTCGGCCCTGTCCGAAATAAAAAATTGGGTTGGAGGGAAAAATGGTGGTGGGGGGGGCAAGAATTAGATGGGGGGGGAAAATTGACTAACTTCATTACATCGATTTGAACATTTCGCCACTTTTCAATGAAATCCCCAGGGACTCCCCTAATTCAAAACTTGGTCATTCACGTAATATCACACTCTTGGAGGACATCAAACCCAATGACACCACCAAGAAAATGACACATCACAAGAAAAAATAAAATTACACCATGAAACATGAGAATTTCAAAAGATATTATTGATGTATGCCCCCACTTTAAAGTGATTTCTAACACCATTTCTATGAGCAATTGCTTTAAAGTAACCAATGTTTAATCCTAAGACATGAGAGCTTCCTCGGAAAGCCCTATGCCAAGTCATATTTAAAAAAAATAAAGATACACCATGAAAAAGGAAGGAGGGGTTTCTCCCGAAAATACATAAGGGATCTATGGATTCAGAGTCAGTAAGTCTTTGCTACAATGTTGCTATAGAGCTCATAAATGTCATCATTCCCCAAATACACATAGAACTAAAAGAATGACACAAAGAGAGAGAAAAAAAAATAAAATCCTTTTGGGTCAACATAGAAGAGACCTAAATGTCTTAACACCTTGCATCATCCCAAAAGGAAAACACAAACCAAGGGAAAGATAAAGTGTTTATGACATAGAGAAGAATGTAGGTACATATAGACGAATACACAAAAAGAGAGAGATACATCAAACAAAAAAACACAGGGGATCATATTACGTACATGCAATCACATAAAGAAAAATGAAAAAGAAAGAAAAGAAAAATACTAGTAAGGAACATGCGAGACAACCTATAGTAGGTCATTTGCATCCCAATCTCGGTCAGTAAATACAGAAGGTGGACAACTAGCCAAAGGGACAACATCAAATGCTAAAGCTAGGAAAAGGCTATCTAACCCCTTGTCCCTATTAAGTGCAGGACAAGGATGAGTCGAGATGAATGATGAGAATGAGCTCCTTACGATAAAGAGAATGATTTGCAATGAATGTAAAACATGTAATAGTGAGGATGCTATGACCCTACAACTATTACATGGCAAGGAGAAAAATGCATGCTTTTTTAGTCAAATTTGATTCTTAGAGCGTGCAAAATTCTTCAATACTTTCTTTAAAGGATGGAAATTATCAGTGTGATGGCCAAATAATCTATGATAAGCACAATATGGTTCATTTTTATTAGTTTGTCTCTTGGTCAAATTTGCACGTTTAGGTGGTAATTCGATTAGTTTCCAACGTATAAGAGTATAGAAGATTGTCTCAGTTTTGGATAGTTGTAAGAGGTTATAAAGAGATTTAGGAGGCTCATACAACTGTTGTAACTAAATCTTTTGATGATCATGCACTCTTGGTTTCTTCTTCTTTAGTATGATAATTGTGTTTTCATCAACTTCATCTTCTAATTGTAAGTCCTTTCCTTTTTTCAAAAAAGGATGTGTTAGGGGTAGTAAAGTGTTCGAAAGGTGTGTATTCTTTTTGTTTATTCATAGGTAATGTATTGGAAGTAGGTTGAGGAGAAGGAAATTTTTTTTTGATGAGGTAACCCAAGTTATATAAATATTATATTCCTTGTTCATATTTAATTAGCTTTCGTAAGTTTCCTATAAGCGGAACGACATGGATAACAATAGGTTCATCTCTCACAAGGTCTTGTAAAGTTTTCAATTCTTCATCTAGCAACCTTATGTTCTCTTGTGGGACATGAACAACATCATTCACATTGGTTTTAGTTAAGGAAGTCATGGGAAATGAAGTATGAATGTTATAATCCATAGGGGGTTGATTATCAACACTATTAGAAAGAGAGTTAGAAAACCCAAGATCCATGGTGAATGGTGTATTGCAGGATGACATGATTCTCGAACTACGTCTCACAATATTATTGCTAATAGCACACCAAGTTGTAAAGCTCATACAAGATTCACAAACTCAATGCCAACCCAAAATGGAAAGAGGGTAAAGTGCAATACAATGACCTAGAATGCAATGTGTAAATGCAATTTTCAAATTTTAGACAAGGTAATTTTTTTATTACACTATGCAAAAATCTGAAAATGAAGTATTGTAAATGCAATTTTGGAAACACACAATGCACTAATTTACCAAATTAAGCTAGATATGATCAAATTGATGAAATGGAAATTCTGCAAATAGTAATAGAAATATGAAAGAAACAAATAGAGATGCAAAAATGAATATTTTAATGCCTAGAAAATCAAATAATGACCTAATCAGGGACTCATTCGCCTTAGGGTGAATGGGTCCTAGATGAGGGTTTTGAAACAAATTTTTACTGATTTTTAAGTGATTTTTAGTGGTTTTTAGATTTTGGTTTGTTACAACAAGTTTTAGTTTCAATTTTTCAGTAAATTCAATATGAAATGCAAGAAATATGATAAAATGATAACCTAGAACACCTAATTTGATATGCGATTTTGTTTCAATTTTCAAATTTAAGTTAATTTGATGTAAATGATATGCAAAATGACTGATTTTTTTGGTATTTTTTTGGATTTAAAGAATGCAAAATATGCAATCCTAAAACCTTTAATGAGATGCAAAGTTGAATGCAAACTAGACACCCTAAATGAGACCTAATTCAATGCAAATGGATGCAAATGAATGAAAGATCTAAATCTAGGATGAAAAAAGGACTCCAAAATCAGAAAATTACAATGCTCAAAAGGTTAGGTTCACCATAATGAAATGTGGAAAAATGTGAGGTTCACCAAAATGAAACAAAATGATGTACCTATTTTCCTAGTTTCATTCAAAATATGTACTATAGAAGACATATATGAAAACTAACAAAAATGACAGTCAAAATGTAGATATGGAAAGGATAAAATACTGTGTACCTGCCACCAAAGTTACTTTTTCAAAACTCACTGAGGACTCATTGGCCCTATGACAAATGGGTCTTGGCTAGGGATCCTGAAAATTAGTTTTTGGGTTCTGTTCTTCTATGTCTACACTCCCAAATTCCAGTCAGTCATTTTTAGAAAGCTAGAAATAAAACTTGTAGCTCAGTTTCTGTGATTTGACAACTTTTCTTGCAACTTTGACAACTTTGCAACTTTCTCCTTTTTTTCTCTCAAATTGATCTTCAACCTAAAATCTATAATCACACATCAAAGGGAGAAAAATATTATTTGCTAAGGAAAGGGGGTTTTCCTTAGTCAAACCTTGTTTTGGTAATTAAACCTTGAAATGAATAAAAGCATGAAGGAATGATGAATAAACAACACTATGTAACAACTCACAAAACCTCAATTAAAACCTTGGAGTACAAATCTACAAACTAGCATGAAGTGGCCTTAATGAATGTAGATCTTGATCATGAAACAAGATGTGAAACAATGCCTTTGATATGCTTGATTTTATCTTGAACACTATATCAACATATTACCTCAAACAACATGCATGATGCAATACATCTTTGATATGACAATGGAAATCTTGATTGCTGCAATAATCTTCTTCAAATCTACCCTTGAATTCCTTAGAAAATGCTCTTGAATTCTCTCTTGATCATAATTTTTCTACTAGTATGTTTGCATAAAAACTCTAGCTTGCTTGAAATCTTCTAGGATGAAGTTAGTGAAATGACCTTGTATTTATACATATCTTAAGATTGATTCCTGAAATTTAAATATCACAAGTTGACATTGAATTATAGATTTGAAATCATTAAAATACCACCAAAAACATTTCCAAAAGAGGGTTCCTAGGTCTAAGTGAGGACCCATTCGCCATGTGGTGAATGGGTCCTAGGCCACTTGCCTAGGACACACATCGGACAAGGTCAAATGTTATGCAAAATCAAGGTCCTAGAACTAAGTGAGGACCCATTCGCCCTATGGCGAATGAGTCCTAGGTCACTTACTTAGGACACACATCTTCCCAAGTTAAGTTTTGTGAAATGACATTTATGAATGTCAAGTTTTATCCCGTGGAATGCACATTTAATTAGGCTTGGATTTGAATTAAAGGGGCCAATTAAGGAAAATTAACCTCAATCAATTAATAAAGCCCTAGATTAGTGTGAAAGTGTAAAGGTACACCAAACCAAGACACAATTAAGTCCATTTAATTAAAAGGGGCCCTAAACTTAATGTGAATATGAAAGACATATTACAACACTAAATCAAGGCTACATTAGGCTCATTTTATTATTAATTATTCCCAAATTAATTGTGAAAAAGGGATAATTTTTCCTACACTACAGATATCAAAGTAAATATCCATGAATATAAAGCCAAAAGATAGTGATTCACAATCCCCAAAGCCCCGAAATTGGCAATCCACTTCAACCCCAAAAATCTAGCAATCATAAATCTAATCAATCCATATATTCAAGAAAATATCCAACAAGGTGGAACATGAAACTCAATTGGGTCCCAAAATCTACTAATATAGATAGTAAATCCAAAATCTAAAATATCCTTATCTATTAGCGTAAAAATATACAATCTCCTAATCTAAAAAATCCCAAAATGCAAAAATACGAAAGCCACCAACACATCCAAATAAAAATCCATCTTCAATCCCAACATGGTGTGTGAAATAGTTGGTCCCACCTTCTATCGGTCTCAAGATATTTATGCATGCCTTAATATTCCCATCCTTCCATCCACTCCTCTTAGTAAAACAATCCATTATATCACATATCTCCATAACCACTACCCTTTAATGCAAACTTTTGCATAACCTATCACCCACTCTATTTTCCTTGGTAGTATCCTAAGATAACCCAACCTAGCAATCATCAAATATCATAAATGAAAATCCATCAAGAATTATATTAGTAGAATTGTCCATATGAATTGGCCATTTAAAGTGGAGTATTATCAACATATAATGGAAGTAGACACTTGAACTAGAAAAATTATAGAAAAATGATAAAATAAAAAATGGTAAAGATAAAAATTGGCTTTTGGTGAAAAAATTTCTATGGAACCTTGGGAAAATCACAATGATGAATACCTATTCATAAGTGTTATGTCTAACAAAAAAAAAGTAAAGAGAAAACTCACCCTTTGGTGAAAATTATTTTTATGGCACCTTGGACAAGAACCATGATGAAAACCTATCAAATAAGTGTCATGCATAAATATTTCACCTATATTTAACTGACACTCTAGAGAATACCTCTTCCACAAACTCATCTCATCCATATCATACTATCATCTCATCACATCCATCTCCATCCCCATCCATTTTTACCTATCCTCATTTTCTACTTTTGACCTTGATAAAGAACTAGATAGAATCTTGAAATAAGTATTAGAAATCCTTCAATTTGTATCCAATCATAGAGTCATACATAGTAGCATACCTAAAGTAGGAGCAAATAATTCCTATGCAACATAACCCTTCAAAATTGTATCCTACATCTCCTCTCTCTTTTTATCCTAAATCCCATCCTTCTATCCACTCAACACCTTTACCTTTAGTGCTAGAATGGGTTTTCTCCTTAGCAATCTAAATTTTGGCCAATTCTATGTATACCACACAATATATCTAAGTTAAACCAAAAATACACAATCCTACATTCTAGATAAAACCTTAAATATTGGGATCCCCTACCTAGTTTCCAATCCATGTGGTTAATTACCTTCAAATCTTATTTGTGTATCTAATCCAATAATCCAAATCTCCTAAGTATCCATGCATCATACAAAAAAATTTGTAGAATCATCTTGCAAAATCTAGCCATGCAACCCAAAACATATATAAAGGAATCCATAAGCTTATCCCTAGTCTTGTTAAAACCCAAACCTTGTTAAAGAAACCTATCATCATCATCAAAATATATATCATTCCCAATCTGATGTAAGCAAGGTGGTTAAAACTCTGTATCCAACTCAAAATGACTCTACTCAAACAAGGAAACAACCCTTTGCAACACAATTCTTTCAACTTGCCTCAAACACTCCCCTTAAGGCTTGTAGCCCTCAAGGCTCAACTTTTGGAGATATCTTTTGGAGAAGGTTGTATAGAGGCCAAATCAACATCAATTGAGACTCACTACCATATGTAACACCACTTTCCAAAAGATCCCTTAAGGTTTCCTTGATAAAATATTGCAAACCACTAATTAGCCCTCTTTTACAAAGGAGGTACCCCCAAATCACTAAGTATACACCCAAAATCAATGGACAGTCTTTAATTGTGTACCAAAACAACAAATTCCACCATTAGTTCACAGGTTTATGGCCTCTAAATCATTGTTCCATGAAATCCTCACTCTACATGCCAAATACCAAGGGTTTATTCAATCTCATAATTCTCGGGCTTATAGAACCCAAAAATTGTATCTAACAGACTCTAATTGGTTTGGAAAAACTCACAAAACCAACACAGACAATTCTTTCACTGTTTTGTCAAAACCCTACAAAGACACCTTCATTTCACATGCAAAATACTCTACCCAACCCTAGGGCATCATCCCACATTGGAAAACTTAACTTCCCTACCTTCAAAAAAATAGAAACACCTATCCTACCATTAGATAAGTCATTCCACTGAGCAAAAAATCAAGATAGTAGGTGGAATGAACATTACTTCATTTAACTTCTATCAAAACCTTTGACTAGCCTTTAACAGGCAGTCTATAAAAATTCACAAAGAACTCCTTCAAATATCAATGAAACACACTCAAACCTGATCCACAAGAGAGTTAGAACATGATTTTAGAGAATACAATGGATTTCAATGCATCACAGGGTCTGTACGAGCCATATAGAGCTTGGAAAAACTAGAAACATAGTAAATTTTATAGAAATAACATTGTGTTTTATTGAAAAGGATTTCAATCCACCATCAACAACCTTGGTAGAGCCTTTTGGAGGCCTTTTATACATATTTCATTAAAAAAAAAACCACCCCAACGCCTATAACTACTTTTTGAATTCCAAGACTCTTTAGCTTCCACAAAAATGCAAATTTTGCAACTTTTTTGTTCTTGACAACATTTACAACAAATTGCAATTTTGCTTTAATTGACTCCCTAAACACCTAGTAGGACTCAAATATGACTATTCACATTATAAAATGGTCTCCAAGACCTTATTCTATGCAAAACTCCCAAAATCCTAAAGCCTAGACCTTAAAATCTTGAAATGACAAACATCTTCAAATGGTGCCCCTGCACCATACACCCCAACATAGAACTTTTCCAAGTCCCTTGGAAAGAATCTTGCAATTTTTCCTCCATTGTTCTTCACTTGTCTCTGACCTTCATTCTTGCCTTCAACAGGTTCACCTTGCTTTGATTCTTCACTGTCCTTATCATATTTTCCATCACCATCACTTGATTCTTGCTCCAACTATGCACTCTGCTTTGTGGGGTGTTCTCCAACTTTCCCATCATCTAACTTTGATTTTACACTCTCCCTTACCTCTGTACACACACTTCCATCTTCTGCCATCACTTTTCCTTTTACCTCTTGCATAGTCCTTTGCCCCATGCTCTTTTTGTCTCTATTATTTTCACTGTCAACTATACCATCACATTTTGCAACCTCTATCAGACCTGCAAGTACCTTGTTTACTGTCCAAATAGCATCACAATCCACTGTCCTCTTATTCACTGCCTTAACAATCTTACAAACTTTTGTTTCAACATCACTAGGCTACCGTGTCACATGTTTCATCACCATAGGGCACATGACTATCCCTATCAATATGCCTTCACTTTTTCCTTGCACTTCACACTTACTCTTGACTGTACTAACCTGAGACATCATTCCACCTTCATTTTTCTTCCACACAAAAACATTCTTCTCCATCTATGTTTGTACATTACCTTTATCCTTCCTATTCATTGTTCTAACAACATCAAACTTGTACATGGCTACAAACCTCATGCTCTCACCTTCGTCATTGCTCACATATTCTTTTTTCCCTATCATGATGACCTCACCTTGCTCTCTTGTTTCCTCAACCAATGGAGTTAGAATAAATGTCTTCCTATCCTTTTCAATGTTATATGTGTTTTTTCTTCCATGATAAACTATAGACCTATCAAACTGTCAGGGTCTCCCAAGCAAAACATGGCAACAACTCATAGGTAGAATGTCACAAACAACTTTATCTCTATATGGACCAGTTTGAAATTCAATAGTAGCTTGTTCACTCACCAAAATGGTTTGATTTTCACTCACATAAGACACTTTATAAGGCTTCTCTCTAGGTACCTTTTCCAAATGCAATTTTTCCACCATATCAATAGATACCATGTTTTCAGTGCATCCAAAATCAACAATCACCTTACATACCTTATTTTTGCATCTACAAGCTGTCCTAAACAAGGTTTTTCTCTAAATTTTCTCTTTCTCCATGGATGTATTCAAGGTTTGTCTTTTCATCATTAACATCTCACCTACTTCAGGAGTAGCACAAAGAGTATTGGATTTTGAATTTTTAGCTTCATCTTCATAAATAATTTGGTCTCTCCTATCAGGTTTCCTTTCTCCTCCACTTGACGTGGTTCCAATCTTCTCTGGACACTTGAAGAAAGGGTGACCAAGCTCACCACACTTATAACACCTACCTAAAAACTCATTAAAATTTCTTCCTTTCCTAAAGCTTGTTCTTCCTCCTCTCCATCCACCTCTTGATTCAGGTGCATGTTCTTTGCTCTTATCAACATCTTTAAGATCTTCTTGGGACTGTCTTGGTGTTGAAAATGTACCTTTGCCTCTTGTATTGCCGCCCCTTCCTCTTGTTTCCTTCTCTTATCTCCTCTTGAGTTTTTCATCTACTCTTATTTCCATTTGAAAACATTTTTCCACTATTTTTGGTGCCAACAAACTGATTTCATCTTGAATATTATACCTTAGGCCATTGAGATATCTAGCTACTCTTTCTTCGTCATCCTCCTAATGATTTGTTCTTATACTTAACCTATAGAATTCCTCAATGTATGCTTGTACATCTTGTTCTTTTTTCCTAATATTTTGTAATCTTTTAAGTAATTGAACATTATAATAACAAGGAAGGAACTTACCTTTCAATTTTTCCTTTATTCTCTCCCATGAAGTGATCTTGTTCTTTCCTTTTCTCTGCCTTTCATCTTGTACAAATTTCCACCACAACAAAGCATGTCCTTTCAATTTGGTTTTGGCCTTCTTCACTTTGTGTTCCTCATCAATCTCCTCACTATCAAAGTAATTCTACAAAGCCCCTATCCAATCCAAGAGCTCTTCTCCATCTAGTTTTCCCCCATACATAGACACATCCATTTTGCTATGTCCATATTTCTTCACGGCCTTCAAAAGCTTCATCATCCTCACATCATCTAGATCCATCTCTTCTTCTTCAATATGAATTTCATCCACATCCACTATAGTAGATTTTAATGCATCCATCTCTCTTTTCAAGGCTTCCATTTCTTTAGCCGGCTCATCCATCTTTCTTGCAACTATGCTTCCTTTGGGAGGTATCTTGACAGTATTGCCTCTTCACCCTCCAACCTACAAAATCCAACCAAATCACCAACAAGAGATCTAATAATTGAGCTCTGATACCACCTGATGTAAGCAAGGTAGTTAAAACTCTCTATCCAACTCAAAATGACTCTACTCAAACAAGGAAACAACCCTTTGCAACACAATTCTTTCAACTTGACTCAAACACTCCCCATAAGGCTTGTAGCCCTTAAGGCTCAACTTTTGGAGATATCTTTTGGAGAAGGTCGTACAGAGGCCAAATCAACATCAATTGAGACTTAGTACTAGATGCAACACCACTTTCCAAAAGATCCCTTAAGGTTTCCTTGAGAAAATATTGCAAACCAATAAACTGCCCTTACCCTAAAACCACCAATTAGCCCTCTTTTACAAAGGAGGTGCCCCAAAATCACCAAGTCTCCATCCAAACTCAATGGAAAGTCTTTAATTGTGCACCAAAACAATAGATTCCACCATTAGTTCATAGGTTTATGGCCTCTAAACCACTGTTCCATGAAACCCTCACTCTACATGCCAAATACTAAGGGTTTATTCAATCTCACAACTCTCAGGATTATAAAACCCCAAAATTGCATCCAATAGACTCTAATTGGTCTAGACAAACTCAAAACACCAACACATAGACAATTCTTTCACTATTTTGTCAAAACCCTACAAAGACACCTTCATTTCACATGCAAAATGCTCTGCCCAACCCTAAGGTATCATCCCAAATTGGACAACTTAACTTCCCTTCCTTCAAAAATATAGAAACACCTATCCTGCCATCAAATACATAATTCTACTGAGCAACAGATCAAGACAATAGGTGGAATGACCATTACTTCATTTAACTTCTATCAAAACCTTTGACTAGCCTTTAACAGGCAGTCTATAGAAAATCACAAAGAACTCCTTCAAATATCAATGAAACACACTCAAACCTGATCCACAAGAGAGTTAGAACATGCTTTTAGATAATACAATGGATTTCAATGCATCACAGGGTTTGTACAAGCTGTACAGAGCTTGGTAAAACTAGAAACATAGTAAATTTTATAGAAATAACGTTGTGTGTTTTATTGAAAATTATTTCAATCCACCATCAACAACCTTGGTCAAGCCTTTTGGAGGCCTTTTATACATATTTCATTCAAAAACCAACCACCCCAATGCCTATAACTACTTTTTGAATTCCAAGACTCTTCAACTTCCACAAAAATGCAAATTTTGCAACTTTTTTGTGCTTAGCAACATTTACAACAAATTGCAAGTTTAGCAACTTTTTGAGGCCTTTTATACATATTTCATTCAAAAACCAACCACCCCAATGCCTATAACTACTTTTTGAATTCCAAGACTCTTCAACTTCCACAAAAATGCAAAATTTGCAACTTTTTTGTGCTTTAATTGACTCCCTAAACACCTAGTAGGACTCAAATATGATTATTCACATTATAAATGGTCTCCAAAACCTTATTTTATGCAAAACTCCCAAAATCCTAAAGCCTAGACCTTAAAACCTTGAAATGGAAAACATCTTCAAATGGTGCCCGTGCACCACAATCCTCACAATGTTTGTGATATATATCATTCTAACATCAACTATGTTATCATTATCATCTAATCAATCAAATGTTAGCTTTTATCTTGATTATGGGAAAATTCATTTATTTGTTTATCTATGTGTGTGTGTTTTCTGGTTCTTCTATGCATTTTTTTTAAAAAAAAGGGGTAAAATTTTATCAATCAAAAGAAACCAAAAATACAACCACCAAAAAAAACTACAACCAATAGGGTCCCAAGAGGCCCTCCCTGCAAAATAAAATTAAACCACATCAAGATTCAAACCACAAGGGAACTAACCGACACATTACCTTAACCATGTGTATAATCATGAATCAATTGTTGAATGAACAAGACAACTAAGAGGGGGGGGATGAATCAGTTGTATCCAATTAAACACAAAAAACCTCAACAACAATTAGATCCACATGCATTCATAAAACCCTTAATCTATTATAATGTTTAATAATGAAATGCAAATAACAATAATTGAAATAACAACACCATACATAAGAGAACACCAGATTTTACATGGAAAACCCAATGAGGGAAAAGCCATGGTGAGGATTAGCTCACAATATAAGTAATTGCAAAAATTGGTACAAAAGACTCACTACCAGAATAGGACACACTGTCTAGAAAGGCTCATATCCTAGGATCACTTTCGGTGTAGAAAGAATAAAAGAACATAGAATGTTAAATAGAGAACATGATCTCAATTCAACAAGAAATCCACCACAATAGCTTCAACACACTCGTAGCCTTGCATGAATGATTGCAGATGCCTTCTGCTCACTGCATCCTATAATCTGACACTTTGAAGCTCACACTTCTCTACAAAAATTCACACTACCACACACACACTTACACACTCTTTTTCACACTTGCACACACCCATCTCACATCAAATCATCTTTCATTTATACCATCCTCAACTTGAAAAATATCTTCAAGTTGGCTACACACACCCTTCATTTTACAAATTCAAAGTAGGTCAGCACTAAGCATTCCCATGGTGGATAGGAACAAAATTGGACCAAAATAAACTTTAATTAGGACCCAAAATAACTCTCACAAGCCACACTACACCTTTATTAATATTTAAGTATCTTTGAATGTAGTGTAAACACCAGGTTGACCGTTACCCTAAAAAACACATTAAACATTTGAGTGCATGATTCCTTTGAACAAGCTTTACCTAAACATGATCAAAGAACATCCTAGAAACAAAAAAACTCCTTCGCAACAAATCTCACCTGAAGATTATAAACATTTTGTTTACCCAGACAACACTGCTAGACACTGCAATACACTATAACTCAGAAGAACTTCTTCCAATACACCAAACCATTAATAATCTAGACACAAGCAAGAGAACAATATTATCAACTCTCCTTTAGAACCACAAGTCCTGAAGCCAATCTATGGAGAAACACAAAGCAAGAACATTTCTCCTAAACACTTCTATACAAAAACCTACAAATCCAATTCATACACTGATGGATGTTTCTTTCATTGTACCTCGATCCAGAAGCCAAAATTCTAGATATAACCTCTCTAAACACCTCTAACCAACATATCCAAACCACAAAAGTAGATCTTCAACCTAGAAGAAATGCAAAGAAAAATCAAAATACGCATGCAACATTGAACACCACTGCAACATCATGTTTCCTCTATCTATCAATTTTTTCAATATCCTCAACATCCTCATTACTACCACAATCATAGCTAGGAGCTTATCAAAGCAAGAATCTCTTTCCAACACTACTCAATCAACATTAATGACAACACAAACCCATTTACATCAATGACAACACCTTCATACTTGCAACAATATCCCCCTTTGTCATTGATGGCAACACAAGATGTGAAAAACCATCAAAGACAATGTCTTCATACCTACATAACATTCATGTATTCTCTCTTCTCCTCACTTGCAAGTCACTTTTTTCATGACTTTCCTCTCCCCATTTTTTTTCTTTTTTTTTTCACATGAATCTTTCTCCCCCTTTGACATCAATGGTAAAGGATAAAATGTTTTGCATTTTTCTCCCCCTTTGACATTAACCAAGATACTTGAAACTGCTCTGAACACTCCCCCTTAGGAGTACAAACCAACTAGATCAAAAACCTCTTCACAACATAGACTACAATAATGTCACTACCTACTCCCCCTAAGAGGTAGCCACCAACATTACTCTAGATAGAGAATGAATCCATAGATCCACTAAACTAATGCATCTCCATATGTATCTAGTTCAAGAAAGGAGGGGCAATAACCTCCAACTTCTCTTGGAGATACTCAAAAGTATCTTTAGGAAGAGCCTTAGTGAATATGTTAGCAATCTGATCCTTTGTAGTTACATATTCAATCCTTACTTCATTCTCCACAACCTTCTCTCTCAAAAAGTGATACTTGATTGATATATGATTTGTCCTTGAATGCATCACTGGATTCTTTGATATATTTATTGCACTTGTATTATCACAAAAGATCAAAATAGGTTCATCATACACCACTCTAATATCCTTCAGTGTTTGTCTCATCCATAATACTTGTGTGCAACAAAATTATGTTGCAATGTACTCAACCTATGTAGTAGATAAAGAAATTGAATCTTGTTTCTTACTTAGCCATGACACCAATCTGCATCCAAGAAAGAATGCACCACCACTATTACTTTTTCTATCATTAACACAACCAACCAAATCTACATCTATATAAGAAATCAATGTGAAATCAGTATCCTTAGGGTACCACAATCTAAAATCCAAAGTGCCCTTCAAGTATTTGAATATCCTATTTATTGTCACAACATGCGTATCTTTAAGATCTTCTTGAAATCTAGCCACAAGAAAAACTGCATACACGATATTTGGTCTAGTAGCAGTTAGGCATAACAGTCCACCAATCATAGATTTGTACTTGCTCTAATCAGCCTTAGGGGATTCATCATCCTTGCTCAGTTTGTAGCTAGTAACCATAGGAGTACATACCAATTTGGAGTCATCCATTCTAAACTTCCTCAACATTTCTTTAGCATACTTTGATTGTGAAATGAATATGCCCTTATCTGTTTGATTGATTTGTAGCCCAAGGAAGAAATTCATCTCCCCAAACATAGACATTTCAAACTCTTTCTGCATCTTTTCTATAAATTTCTTACACATATCTTCATTTCCTCCAAAAATTATGTCATCAACATACACAACCACTATCAAGATTTGATCTTTCTTAACTTTAAAGTAAAGATTACTATCTGTGGTACCCTTGTTGAATCCTTATTGTATCAAATATTTTTCCAACATTGCATACCAAGCTCTGGGAGCTTGCTTCAATCCATACAATTCCTTATTCAATCTTCATACCATATTGGGTTTATCTGATAACTAAAATCCTTATGATTGTTCCATGTAGTCTTCTTCTTCCAATTCACCATTCAAGAAAGCAGACTTCACATCCATTTGATAAACTTTAAAGTCCTTATGTGCTACAAATTCCAAAAGCATCCTAATTGCTTCCATTCTAGCCATAGGGGAAAATGTCTCCTCAAAGTCTATTCTTTCAACTTGTGAGTAACCCTTACACACAAGCCTAGCCTTGTTTCTCACTGCTTCTCCATTTTCATTCAATTTGTTTCTGACTACCCACTTAGTTCTAGTTATGTTCTTGTTTTTAGGTCTAGGGACCAATTCCCAAGTCTGATTCTTCTTAATATGCATAAGTTATTCTTTCATTGCCTTCATCCAATATTCATCTTTGCAAGCTTCAATCACTATTTTTGGTTCAATTTCATAAACACATATTTACCTTCTACTCACTAGCTCTTCTTCTTGTCAACAGTCCTTGGATTTTGTCTCCAATGGTCTATTATTTAGAATGATTTCTCTACACATACTTAGGGGTTTTAGGGGTCTTTTCCAGAGATTCTTCCTCTCCATTCTGCACTTCTCTTTCCTTAACTTTTTCTTCTTCTTTTCCACAAGCAAGCTCATCTGACTCATATCCATCTATCATAACTAAATTTTGTAAGTCTTTATCAACCTTAACACTTGCACTCTCAACAATCCTTCTTAGCCTTTTTTTGTAATATTTGTAAGCTTTGCTTTTAGTAGAATATCCAAGGAAGATACCTTCATCAAACCTTGCATCAAACTTTCCTAAGTTTCCATCCTCTCTTTTGATATAGCATTTTCTTGCAAACACTCTAAAGTACTTGATAGTAGGGATCCTTCCATACCACAACTCATAGGGAGTTTTTGTGAGCTATGAGCTTTTGCTTGAACTTTGTTAAAAATGTAAATAATAGTATGTATTTCTTCTCTCCAATATACTTTTGGTAGATTAGCTTCTCTCATTAGTCCTTGCATCTTCTTGAATAGTCCTATTTTTCCTTTCAACTACTTCATTCTGCTGAGGACTCCTACAGATAAACAATGCCTCTTTATTCCATTAATCTCACAAAAAATGGTGAATTCATTGGAGGTGAATTCTCCACCATTGTCAAACCTCAATAATTTGATCTTCAAATCCATTTCATTCTCAACCATAGTTTTCAATTCCTTAAATCTATCTAGAGCTTCAGATTTCTCTCTAAGAAATGTAACCCATTTCATTCTAGAGTAATCATCAATCAAAAGAATAAAATACATGTTGACTTGAAAACTTCTCACTCTTGTAGGACCACAAAGGTCTGTATGTACCAATTCCAACAATCCGATGAAATATTTTTCCTTTCCTTTGAAACTACTTCTTGTTTATTTTCCAAATTGACAATCTTTGTAAACAACATTGATCGGCTTTGTAATCCTTGTCAGATCTCTCACTGCTTGAATTGAATTGATTCTAACCAAATTATCAAATTTGATGTGACACATGCTCCTATTTTGTAATGAACTATCATTTATCTTAGTCATATAGCAATGAAAATCAACACCCTTAAGCTGATAGATATTTCCATCTATCCTCTTTCCAGCAACAATTGTAGTTCCAGACCCTTTTATGATCTCACAAATGTTATCCTAAAACATAAGATTGTATCCTTTGCTACACATTTGTCTAACACTCAAAAGGTTATGCCTTAAGACCTTGACATAGTAAACATCATCACTATTATGTTTTCCATCAAAAATTATTGAACCAATTCCACAAATCTTAGCACTTGAATCATCTCCAAATTTGAAAAGTCCTCCATGTCATATTTTTCAAGTTTAACAAACCTAATTTTTTCTCTAGTCATGTGATTTGAGTAGCCACTATCAATAACCCATCAATTCCTATATTTTCTAGCATGAAAAGGAGATGTCAAAATACTTTCAATCTTATCCTTCTTCAAAACACTTTCCTCCATACATCTTTTAGAGTTAGTAGAAATAGGTCCATATTTTAAAGCCAAAAACAAGAATTCATTTTCATCAGGATCTTCATAATCAGATTCATCATCAAAGATACCAAAATATTCTCTAACATAGTAGCTTTTCTTGATCATCTTACCCTTATTCTCCTTATTTTTATTGTTCACAACTCTATTTGGACATCTTGAAGCATAAAGATCAATATTTCCACAACTAAAGCATTTGAAAGATAATTTACCCTTGTACTTATTGGTGCCCTTTTTCTTTCTTCTTACAAATTTTTCTTCCACATCAACAAGATCTTCTCCATCTAAATCTTCAGCCTTTTCTAATTTTCTAGTCTTGAAAGTTGTCTCCATTTTTGCACAGTTCTTCAAACCAATTTTCCTCATCTCAAATGTAATTAGTGTGTCGTACAACTGATCTCTAGTGTAAGTATTATAATATGCAAATTCCTCAATAGTAGAAACTTTTTCACTATAGGAATTAGGAAGAGTTTTGAGATTTTTCTTTACCACTTTAGATTCTTTAACTTGTGTACTAAAACCTCTCATTGCACTCACTAGTTCATTAACCCTCTGCCTATAACTTGTGGTTGTTTCATCATCATACATACACAAAGTCTCAAATTGTGTCTTCAAATTCCACAACTTAGCTTGTTTAACCTTATCATCTCCTTCATAAATACTTTCTAGCTTATCCCAAACTTCTTTAGCAGTTTTTAGATCCATAGCTTTTACTAATTCAGTATTTGCAAGACTAAAGAACAAACCCTTCCTTACCATATATTTCATAAGCTTTGATTTCATCACTTGTGCTTGGTCCATTTTGAGGTATGGTGTAGGTAGTCTTCACTTCTTTTTCAACTTCAAATCTAAGAGAAATTATATAGCCTTCCATCTTCATCTTCCAAATTGCATAGTTTGTTCCATCAAACATAGGGATCTCCTTCTTGTTTGCCATCCCATATCTACCTCAAGTAGTCAATATTTTCTTTAAGGAGCCTTGCTCTGATACCAATTGTTGAATGAAAAAGAAAACTAAGAGGGGGGTTGAATAAATTTATCCAATCAAACATAAAATCCCTCAACAACAATTAGATCCACATGCATTTGTAAAACCCTTAATTTGTTATAATGTTTAAACATGAAATATAGATAATAGAAACTAAAATAACAACACCATACATAAGAGAACACCAAATTTTATATGGAAAACCCAATGAGGGAAAAACCGAGGTGAGGATTAGCTCACAATTTAAGTAATTAGAAAAACTGGTACAAAAGGCTCACTGCCAGAATATGACACATTGTCCAGAAAGGCTCATAGCCTAGGATCACTACTAGAGTAGAAAGAATAAAAGAAAATATAATGTTACACAAAGAACATGATCTCAATACAATAGGAAATATACCACAATAGCTTCAATACACTCATAGCCTTGCATGAATGATTCTAGACACCTTCTGTTCACTGTGTTATGTCTCAAAAACATTGGTTAAAAAAATTCAAGAGGTTGCCAAGCTCTTGGTACGTTTTAGGCTAACAAACAAGGCCAATTGGTGTATTTGAACCTTCTTCTCTTCAGCCTCTGCCAGACCAAGGTGGGTATACCTATGTAAATGAAGCAGACTTAAACTATATGTTTCCTATTTGAGCAATCTATCCACAATGACAATTAGGAGTGGAGAGATGCAAGCCTAATTTGGTATAAATTGTATAAGCAATATCAAAGTGAAGTTTTATTAATATTTTTAGTCAACAAATGTAAGGTTTTGAAAAACAAATTTGATTAAGTGATGAAATGGGAAAGACCAGTGCCTTATTGGGTAGATGGAGTCAAATGAAAATCTAGGATAAGTGACTTGTATTGGCTATAACTCAAACTATGTAGCACACTTATGTTGGTTTATATCTTGTATAAATGTGCAGACAAGTGATTGAAAAACTCTACTTATTGATCCAACTCACACAATCAGGTTACTTATGATTTGTCAAAAGGATTTTAATCCTTCCTTGAAAGAACCAATTGAATAAATCACACAGGAACAATAGATAGTACCAAATTGGAGACAAAATGGCAATCCTAATTATATGGCTCTTCTTACCCATCCAAATAACATTTCTAGATTACTGTGATTAACTAGAAGGGTTTTAATTCTTTTAAAGAAACCAATTAATCACATCACACAAGAACAACAAATGTGCCTTGATAAATTGAATATATCCTTGATACACCAATTTAAATAACAAGGAAATGTTAAATCAGAGACAACCAAATAATTGTATATTTTCAACAAACAATTGATACCAATATGAAGCCACATAATCAGAGATCTTTCATTGATTTCCTCAAAATTATGCTTGCAACATAGTCTTTTGAAATGTAAACATTATGGAATTATTTTTCTATCTATCTATTCCCTATTTGCTTTCTACTACCTTCTTATTGCTATGTATTTGACTTATATATCAAAACTTTGAAGAGGACGCACCACTTCGTGAATGTCTTTTTGAAACTAACAACTTACAATAATTAAACATAAAAATTTAGGCTCTAGTAGGCCACAGATGGATTCTAGTAATATGATCTAAATAATCTTGTCTTAAGTGAGTCTCGACATCTTCTATGGCATTTCTCACAATGATCTCCATGGTTACCATTTTCTACAAGTGCTCAAACGATTCGCCCAGTGTTGATTCTTCACTTTTGGCTACTTCCAAGGCTTTATGCAATATCATCTTGCATTCTCTTGTCCACTTGTCTTGACCCTTTTGCTGCCAATCCTAAAAATTGTTCTTTCAATCAGAGAATATATATACAATGTACATCCGTGCGACCATTAATGTCCAGCTTTGAACATGAATATAGTAGGTTTTTTTAATTTCTAAATGTCAGATCGAATGATTATATTGGTGAGACTTGTTCAAACTCTAGTTGATCTATGTTTTTGAATTTTAATTAGATAGAGGGTATTCTTTTGATCATCTTTCATGGCTGGGAAGATCAAATAATCTTCCTACCGATGTTGAATAATTGGCCTTTCATTTTTTTTTTAATCCATATTACTTTTAGGAAGATATTTGTGAAGTCGTCTAGATATAAAAGTTGTTACTAAGTGTCACTCCGATGAATTTTGATCCACTCATATTACCATCGGCATGAGAATAGGCATCGCTAAGGGATTTGAAAGTTACTCTAATGTGATTAGTCTCCTCGACGTGTTCCTCTTCCTTCAAATGAATTGGCAAGACTCTTGCCGAGGTTACTTTCATCGGTGTAACATATGAAGTTGGGAGGAAAAGAGGAACTCACTCCGATAATATAAGTCTCCTCGATGTGTATCCATTTGTCTTATCGGTGAGACAAAATGAATTTCTTACCGATGAGAGTCTATCAGCATGACATGCATGCTTGGGATGACTTGAGGATCTTACTTTGATAGTATTGTTCTTGCCAATAACCTTTTCGTCGGTGGGATGACAGGCCTTGTCTTCCTGAATATGTATCCTTCAAATATTCGCTATGATATGATTGACCTTTTTCCAATATACAAGAAATGCTCAAATTGAGAGGTGACTTATGGATGGAGAGACATGTACCTAGTCCTACTGATGTGAACCGTTTGTTTAGAAGCTCTTATTTAATGATGACCAGAGGGATTTTTAGTGTTTCAAGAGGTCAAGTCTAATGGGATCATTGGTGAATATGGCATGTGAAATGGATTATAACAATTTGTGTTGTTCTTTGCACTCAAAATGTGGTGACCTTGTGGGGTTCATGATTGTAGGCTATCAAAAGTGTGAATTTTTTTTTACAGTCCCAATAGTGGCTCCGACTAGGGATGTATACCCCCTATGGGTATATCAAGAATTCAGATCACTGGAAGAGCAGACAAAGTGGCTTATGATATGGGATGGAAATAGAAATGAGGAAAAATCAAGAGTAGTGGAAATTATATGAAGTCCTATACTACTGTGCATGGAAAAGATTTATTTTAGAAGGTTATCCAAGAACTGTCCATGCACTGGCAATTCATGACCTTCACCTATTCTACTGTGCATGGAGAGTCTCAAGAAAAGAAATGCTTTAGGAATTGTCCATGGACTGGCAATTCCTGTTCTTCTCCTGTCATGTTCTATAGATGATATGAATCTTCTCCAGCTTTGCTAATGATGACAAATGGTCCTAACCACATGGCCTCAAATTTGCTATTCTTTCCTTTATCCTGATTCCTAGCATTCTACATGATGACCATTCCATTTGTTTCAAATTTCCTGTTCTTTGTCCTTTTATCATACAAGTATTTCATTTGTATTTGTTTCTTCATATTATGTTGTTGTGCTTGATTTCTAACTTCATCAAGTTCTATCAACTCTTCCATCCTCTCCTCCATAGGTTCGAGGACTCACTGGTATCAGATTATGTAAAGGGAGCCTAGCCTGAGCTCCATACACAAGTTCAAAGGGAGACTTTCCAATAGCCTTCTTCACAGTGATCCTGTCTGCCCACAAGGCTAATTTTAACTTAGAATACCAGGCCTTCTTGTTGTTGTCCAACATTCTCTTTATGATTTTCAGGATAGTTTTGTTACTAGATTCATCTTTCCCATTCGCTTGTGGATGATAAGATGAAGAATATGAGATGACTATTCCGTAGGACTGGAAAAAATCCTTGAACTCATTAGATCTAAAACACATCCCATTGTCAGTTATAATTCTTGCATGTACACTGAATCTAGTGATAACGTTTTCCATCAAGAAGTTTATTACCACTCTACTAGGTGCTTGCTTAGTAGGCACAACTTCCACCCATTTTGTAAAGTAGATAGTGGCTACTAGTATCCATCTATGTCCTCCACTAGATTTTTCTTCAATTTCTCCTATAAAATCAATTCCCCACTGGTGGAATGGAGCCTCAACTTGCATAGGTCTTAGAGACAACATGTCACAAGCCCTATTTTTATTGTTTGTATTTTACAAAGTTTTATTAAATTAATTTATAATGAAATAAAAGTGCAAAGAAATAAAAGAATTAATTATATTTTAATTAGAGAATTTATTTTGCAAATAAATGATAATAAGTTGTTGTTTTGAATAATTATTTTTAATTGTAATTAAATGTTACCTCTTTGCTAACTATTTTGAATAAATATTTCAATTGCAAATAGAAGATATTTCTTATTATTTACTCGAATAGATATTCAATTTTGTAATTAAAAAAATGGTATTTTTAGTAATAGCTAAGGATAAATATTGTGCATGGAAAATAAAATTTATTATTATTATTTTCAAGATTAGGTATTTGGAATTGGGGAGAAATCTTTAAAAGAGGAAAATCATTGCCGGAAATATAGAATTGTTTTTCCATGAACTTTCTTGTTTTTTCTTTGCAAAAAAAGAAAAAGAAAAGAAGAGGGTTTCTCAAGTAAGTAAACTAAAAATGGTGGAAAGAAGAGGAGAAATTAATACAGGGGCAAAGAGGAAAATTTATTGCAGGAGATTTCCTAATCCAAAACGTGAAAGAGAAGAACAAGAAAGAGGAAATTCTATCGGAAAGCGTTTTCCAGGTTTTTGAATCCTCTTCCCAATGTATTTTAGTTTCAAATATGAAGATTCATGAATTGCCTGTGCAAGTTTGTAATTATTTTGTTCTATTCTTTTTATATAAATTTTATATATTTATATATATATGAAATTGTGCACTGCTGCTGCAAATTTAGAATTAAATTTCAACTACTGGCTAGAACCTACAAATTTCCCTTTTAATTTGAGCATATGTTTTCCAGAATACAATACTATTACATATTCACATATATATATAGTTGTTATATATATATATATATATAATAATCTTATTATATTATAGTAATATGAATTTAAATTGTTGATTTTCTTTTACTTCCGTCTGAAATGCTGAACGAATTTTTGAATTGGGGGTTTGTTTGAATTTATGTATGGGAAGGCTTTACAACCCCCACCCTAGCCTTCGAGTCCGCATATAAACAAAATATGTTTTCATGTAAAACCATTTTTCCTGGTTTCTAAACTTACTAGATACGACATCGCCTGCAACTAATATTTTTCTTCCAAAATCATGATCTTTGCTCTTAGCTAGCTGTGTATGAAAGAGAGCCATGACTGTAAAGATAGTAAAGTGAGAAATATGTTTCTTGATAATTGGATGCCTTATGCATTCTCTTTTAAAACATCTTTATACCTTTCCTGCTAATTCTGCAATATTTTGACATAAATTACTCAGTGTGTAGCAATTAAAAGGAAGCTCATCATGGATACTAATATTCTATGAGTCTCACTAGTTGCATTCACAAGTATTTCAATGCATTATTCATGTAGATTTTACATGTTTCTTTTTGTATAATTTATTTCCTCTGTGCACATAACTAAATATATATATATATATAAGTGTGAATATATGTTATGTTTAACTACAAATGAATTTGTTTATGTATATATATATATATATATATTTAGACAAATCGCTACCTTAGTGGGTAGCACACATCCATTAATATCAAAATTCAGTCCTTTACATCCAACATTGCTAGATACTTATAGACTAGCATCCAACACATAAAGATCAAACAATTACATCCACAGTCAAGCTTCCAACATACACAGATTTCAGAGCAAAATAGAAATTATAGCACCTACAAATTATGGACACTTCCACCCCATGACTTCCTTCCTCATTCCCACCAAACCGCACAATACACCCCTTTTCACTAGCATTTGAAGAGTGGGGAAGGCAAGAGCCTTCTCCCCCAACTTTCAAAGGTTGAAGACACACATTACCACCTTGGTGGCTTACAGGGAGCAGAAACTGCCGTCCAAAAGAATGTATCCCCCTTACCATTGACAGCATAGGATATGCCTTGCTTTTGGGACCAAAAAAAAAAAAACACCACCCGGATGGAACCTACGTGACTTCCTTATGCTCCTCGAGTGACAGTAAAGGATCAACCAATCCCCAATGCTTCGGGTTATTCGATCCCCTTACTGTAGTAGTTTGGTTTACACTTTCGTTGGATAAGGCGTCTACCACTTTATTTTCCTCACGATACATGTGGCTTAAACTATAATCTTCAATTAGATCGAGAAGAGGAGTTAATGAAACCAACCATCTCTTCAATTTCCAGCTTGGGGTTGTTCTTGTGCTGGCATCCCAAATTATGATTTCAGAATCGCCCTCTATGTCTACACCTTTTAAGTTATTGTCCACACAATATTTCACACCCGCCAACAAGCCAACCACTTCTGCATCGTTATTAGAACCTGCTGGAAGATTTAGCGAGGCTTCCCAGATAAGCTTGCCTTGATCATCACGCACAACAAATCCAGCCCCCGACTGACCTTGGTTACCTTTTGAAGCCCCATCAAAGTTCAGTTTGAGTCTTCCTTTAGGAGGTAATTTCCATTTAATGCTAGCTCTGTGAGATTTGGATTTCATTAGATTGCCCTTCCAGAATCTTATTAAAGACCAATTCTTTATATCATCAGTTGATCCCAAGGAGAAAAGAGTAGCGCACACCTTCAAGCACTACGCATTAAAAATGCTCACTAATACCAGCTATTCCACCAATTGCCTTTATGCGGAGACTTCCTTATCTTTGAGTGTTGTGCCACTCGCCATGCCAAATTATCATAGTTGACACCTCAACCACAACCATTACCAGCGACCGCTACTTAAGGCGAAGGCCAAGAAGGAGAATAATTCTTTGATGCAGCACTGAGTAGCGGACCGTACTGTGGTCGTTTTTGAAAGAAATGAGCCGGCAATCCATGCGCATGTCACGTTCTGCAAAGTAGCGATTTTGAGGTTTCTTCATGATTTTTGCGGACACATCTATGTGATGCAGTCTGGAAAGTCTATCACCTATGAAAATTCCTATCCCGTACAAAAGTAGTCCATGCGAAAGGCTGTCTTTTGTATTACAAATTTCCCCGGCATAGATGTTTCAGCCAATTACCTTGTGTTGCTTCTTTTTAGAACTTCATAGCCTGGTAGTAATGAGTAAACGCAATTTTGCCTTTTTCAACTTATATTTGATCAGTTCCGAAAGATATTTTCCTTCTAACTAGTTCCTTAGAGAGAATGTTTGACTTCCCTTTCCAACATTGAAAAGTATTTCCAATTAAACTCCAACCTCCCCCTTACTTCTTGGATATTTACAAAGGAACTTATCGATTCGCCATATGCGATCCTTGTCAGCCACATTGCTTCATCCATTCTTGGAAGGCTGTTGAGGGGAACGTAGCCATTCCAGGAATCATTCCAGAAAGAGGCCCTTGTGCCATCACCTATTACCCAAGTTAGATGATTTGTAATAAGAGGTTTGCTGTCAAGCATGAAATTCCAAAGAGTTGAACCCCTCCTTGGGTTCGCAATTGTCAAAATTCGCTTTGGATCATTATTATCCAGATATTTTTCCACCAGGATTTTTGACCATTGGGCTTCTGGGTTAGAAAAGAGTCTCCAAACAAGTTTAGTACCCAACGTTGTGTTTTGTTTGTGTAAGTCTTTGATGCCCACGCCACCTTCCTCCTGCTGTTTTTTCACCAAATCCCAGCCTAGGAGAGGGAAGCAATGTTTTTCTTGAGAGCCTTCCCACAATAATTTCCTTTGAATCCCAATGATGCGCTTCACCACTTTGTTTGGAATTGCCATACACGACATCGTATATATGGGGACTGCTGCTACCACTGCCTTGAGCAAGGTTATTCCTCTGGCTAAAGGTAGCCATCTACCTTTCCAACTGCATATCTTGTCATTACATCTTCTTATGGTGTCTTCCCATAGAGACAACTTTGGATGACCTACAAAAAGGGGGATCCCCAGGTACTTCACTGGAAAAATGCCCTTGTTGAAGCCCAGTGTGTTTATAATGTTGCGCTGGAGCCATTTCCCAACATTGAAGAAAAAAATGTTTGATTTATCAGCGTTGACAATTTGACCTGACTCCTTCCCAAATAAATCTATCACCCCTTTCATCGCCATTGCTTCTTCCAATGAGGCTTCCCCATACAGATTCATGTCATCCACGAAGAGTTGATGTGATAGTGCTGGAAGTGTAGCAGTAAGCCTGATGCCTTTCCAAATCCAACTTCTGCATAGGTGGGATATGTGCCTTCGAAAAGCATCTACCAAGATAACAAATAAAGAATGGGATAATGGATTTCCCTGACGAAGCCCCCTTGCGCCATTGAAAAAACCACACGGGACACCATTTATAAGCACAGAGTAGCGCGGGGAGGAAATACAACAGAAAACCCATTTGAGCCATTTTTCTGCAAAGCCCATTTTCTCCATGGTCTTGATTAGAAAGCACCATTTAACTCTATCATAGGCTTTACTTAGGTCTAACTTAACAATCATGCCTCCCTTTTTAGTAGAATTCAAAGTGTGTAATGTTTCAAGTGTTATGACTATTCCATCCATAATACTTTGGTTTGGGATGAAGTCGCATTGTTCCTTTGAGATTATGTGTGGTAGCACTTTTTTCAACCTATTCCCCATCACCTTTGATATGACCTTGTATATTGCATTGCACAAAGCTATTGGCCGATAATCTGAAAAGCTCTCACAACCTTCTTTTTTTGGAATGAGGGCAATATTTGTATTATTCATGTCTTTTAGAATGTTTGTCTTGCGCCTAGCCTCTTCCACCACGCCCGTTATCTCTGCCCCTATAAAGTCCCAACAAATTTGATAGAATAGAGAGTTGAAACTGTCCAACCTGAGAGCTTTTTCCGGTTTCATCTGAAACAAAGCTTCTTTGACTTCTTCCTGAGAAACTTGAGCAATAAGCATTGTGTTGACCTCTTTTGACACTACCTTTTCAACATTTTCTAGGATGCTAAGTTCGAGATCCTCTGCCACCTCGTTGCCACCTAAAAGGTTCTCAAAATGCTCGATGCCTGTATTTTGTATCTGGGCTTCCTCTGACACCATGACACCATCCGGTTTTCTGATTTACAAAATCCTGTTCCAACTTCTTTTGAGTTTTTTTGTATTGTGGAAGAATTTAGTGTTCAAATATCCTTCCTCCAACAAAGATTCCCATGATTTAGACTTCCAGTAACATTCTTCTTGAGCCAAAATTTCATTGTATTATGAAAGCAAACACTTTTCTGCTTCAAATTCCTTTAGTGACATACCATATTTGATGATTTTGTCTCCCAAAATCAACAATTCAACTTCCACTCTTTCCTTCTCTTCAAATATATTTTTGAAGACATTTCTATTCCAAACTTTTAATCTTTCTTTCATC